>CM053578.1:1371484-1509628 GCA_028646485.1 Cryptoprocta ferox | reverse complement strand
TAGCAAAGTGGATGGACCTCGAGGGTGTCATGCTAAGCGAAATAAGTCAGGCAGAGAAGGACAGATACCATATGTTTGCACTCATAGGTCTAACAGGAGAAACCTAACAGAGGACCATGGGGCGGGGAAGGAGGAAAAAGAGTTAGGGAGAGGGAGGGAGACAAATCATGAGAGACTCTTGAATACTGAATACAAACAGAGCTGAAGATAGAGGGGGAAAGGGAAAGGGGGGTGATGGTCATGGAGGAGGGCACTTGTGGGGAAGAGCACTGGGTGTTATATGGAAACCAACTTGACGATAAACTATAAATTAAAAAAAACTGCTCTAAAAAAGAAAACTTACTAAAGATAGAAATAATCTCCACTCTCACAATAGAAAAAAATCTAGTTAAACAAAATAAAATTTACAAATAAAAAAAGAATGGAGAAAATGGACATCTTTGCCTTCTTCCCAATTTGAGGAAAATAGTATGTAGTCTTTTATCACTATGTCTGATGTTAGCTGTAGTTTTTCTGTAGATGTTCCTTTTCAAGTTTAGGAAGTCATGTCTGTGTCTAGTTTGCAGAACGTTTCTTTTCTTTTTTCTTTTCTTTTCTTTAAAATTACAAATGCACATCAAATTTTATCCAATAGCTTTTCTATATCAATTGATATGATCATGTGATTTTCATCTTTATCTCAATGATACGGTGGTTTGTATTGATTGATTTTTTAAAGAATTTTGTTAATGTTTATTTATTTTGAGAGAAAGCTAGACAGAGGAGAGAACACTTGGAGCTGGGGCAGAGAGAGAGGATACCAAGCAGGCTTTGTGCTGTTATTGCAGAGCCTGACTCAGAGATCAATTCCAGGAATGTGAGATCATGACCTGAGCTTAAATCAAGAGTCAGACAACTAAGTGACTGAGCCACCCAGGTACCCCTTATTAATTTTTTTAAATTGAGATAGACTTGACTCATAACATTATATTAGTTTCATGTGTACAACATAATGATTCAATATTTACATATATTGCAAAATGATGACCACAGTAAATCTAGTTTAAATCTGTCACCACACAGTTACTTTTTTTCTGTGATGAGAACTTTTAAGATCTGTTCTCTCAGCTATTTTCAAATATACAATATAGCATTATTAACTGCAGTCACCATGTTGTACATGACATCCCATGACTTGTTGATTTTATAACTGGTAGTTTGTACATTTTGACTACCTTCGCCATTTTGCCCAAAGCCAAATCTTGTTTCTGACAACGATACATCTATTTCTTGTATTTATGAGCTTAATTAATTAATTTTTTAAATTATTGAATAAGCCCTGGATACCTGGATTAAGTGTCATTTGGTCAACCTATATAATTCCTTTTATACATTACTGGATTTGTTTTGCAAATTATTTTATTGAAGAATTTTATTTTCATCAAATTTCATGATATACAGGCATATTGGTTTTTAATTTTCTTTTTTGTGGTACATTTGCATCTCATTCATATCAGAGTGAGATTGATCTCATAAAATAAATTTATTAGCATTTTTTAAAAAACAAATTTCTCTTTATTTTCTGTCCATTTTCTCTTTTATAATTTTCTGCTCATGTTTTTATTTTCTTCCTTCTGTGTATGTGTGTGTGTGTGTGCACACACACACGTGCTTTAGTATGTTGTACTTTTTCTCATTTTTTATAGATGGATTCTTATTAATTTTTAGCTTTTCTTCTTTTTTTAAATTGCACATTTAAACTAAATTTTGGAGACCATATTTGTGCAGGTTAACCCTGCAAGGATGCACCACTCATGGGTGGCAGAGAAGGCTGTGCTAGCGGTGGCCCCAGGACCTGCCAAAGCCAACATGTTGGGAAAATTTGAGTTGGAAGAAGAAGCAGAAGACTCAGAAAGTGGCATCTACCTGTGCTTCATGAGGTCACACAAACGACATCGTTCCCACCAGTTCAAAACTTGTGGTGTTTGATGAAATGTTACTTACAAGACTACTTCAATGAACAAATCAAAGCACATCTTGTGGAGGGTCCAAAACATCACTACAAGTGGGGAGATAAAGCAACCAGAGTCACAACAACAGAGAACAAGTAACATACTCCAAAATACTCCTGAAGGGTCATGCCCTGGACAGTGTATGCCCATTCTTTAACATGGTAGTGCTTGCAGGTGCAGGGCACATAAGAACCTGTTACAACACATAAGGGACAGAAAACTAGCCAACATGGGGGAGAGGGGAAAATGTGTGATAGGCATTGAGGAGGGCACTATTTGAGATGAGAACTGGGTGTTGTATGTAAGTGATGAACCACGGTAATCTACCCCCGAAACCAATAGTACACTTTACACACTGTATGTTAGCCAATTTGACAATAAATTATACTGAAAATAAAAAATAAATTAAAAATAAACTATAAATGTCCTTCTAAACATGGTTTTAGCTGCAGTCCACATTTGTCGAATTTTATTGATATTTAATTTAAAATATTTTCTCATTTTTATTATTAAATCTTTATCTAGTAAGTTATTTTAAAATGATTATGTTGCTTAATCCCCCAATTATTAGTTCTTTTTAAAATAGAATTTTACCTTACTTACACTGATTTCAGGGATCATACCCTATAACTTTAACCCTCTGAAATTTATTGAGACTTGCTTTCTGGATCAATATATGGTTAATTTTGGTAAATTCTCCATGTGCATTTGAATGGAACTCTAGGTTTAATATTCTATGTTCATGAATCAAATCAAGTTTAGTAATCTTGTTGAAATTTACTATATATCTGTTGATATTTTTATCACTTTGTTTTATCCATTACTGAGAGGATGGTGTTAAAATCTTCCAATGTAATTGCACATTTTTCCATTTCTACTATTATTTTTGTCAGTTTTTGCTGTATGAATTTGAGGCTATACCATTAAGATACAAACAGAGATGAATTTATTCATTGTATCTTCCTGGTGAAATAAAACATTTTTATTCTGTTTATTTCTAATAATGCTTCTTGTCCTAAAATCTAATTTGTCTGATGTTAATATAGGCAACATCACCTTTCTCTTGATTCATATTTATATGGTAGTTTTTCATCATTTTCTTTTCAATCACTTTACATCCTCATTATTTAACTTGAGTCTCTTACAAACAACATATTGCTGCTCCTGTTGTTTTTTAACCCACACTAATAATTTCTGTCTTTTGATTGGATTGTTTAGTCCACTAACATTTAAAGTGATTGCTGACACATTTTCTATTTGCTGCTTTAGTTGTCCCTCCTTGTCTTTGTTTCATTTTTCCTTGTTGTCTTATTTTAAATTATTTTTACTTTTACATTTTCCTCATAGGTTCTTGTTAGCTATATGTTCTTAATTATTTCTTTAACAATTGCCATATAAACTACAATATTTATTCTTGACTATTAAAGTTTAATAAAATTAGTTCTTTTCTATTGTGATTTTTTTCTACTTTGTCCACTTTGTGGACAGTGCAAAGATTTCAGAAAACTCAACTTATTGGTCACTTTATATTATATAGTTTTTAAGTATTTACATTTTCTATAATGTGGTTATGTATCACAAGTTTGTATTAACTGGTCAATAATCATTTAGATTTATCCTTCGTGTTGCTCCTATTCTCTCCTGCATCTGTGGGTAGTAAATGGCATGATGGTTTTGATTCTTTATGGTTTCTCCATTGGCTTTGGCCTTGGCCAATGGGATATGAGCAGATATGATTATACCATGTCCAGGGAAAAGCTTTAAACATGGTTGTGGGGGTCAAGTCCACATTTTCCTTTTAGTCTCTCCAATAAGAATGAGCATGATTTTTAACTGGGTTGTTCCTTCATACCCACCCCTTCTTTATGTTGATAGGTAATAAATGTTTGTAGTTGTAAATCATTGAGTAATTAACTTTGTGGCGAGGAAAGGTAGACTATAAACCAAGCTTTCACCTTAGGACATTATCCTTCTGTCTTTAGTGTAGGTGGACTGAGAACATAATTTTTCTTTTTCTTTTTTGTTAATTTGAAAACTTTATTCCACATTCACTTCATTTGCATTTTGTTTTGAAATATAACATAAATATTAGTAAGTGTGCAGACTGATGAGTTTTCATAGAGTAAATACACCTTTGTAATGAAGACCCAGATCAAAAAGCATAACACTATCAAAATCACAGAAGTACCCTCTTCCAAATTAATGGCTACCCCGACTTTAAATATCATACATAAATTTTCCTATTTTTGAACTCTGTATAAAGGGGTTCCTTCATCGTATATATTTTGTCTCATTTATTCTCTTAATTAATATTCCAATATTTGAAACATATTTATTATATATAATCATATCAAGTTTTATACCTTTAATGTGTTAAACTTGTTTACCGTTCTTTCTTTTTTCCTCCTCACCATTGCTAAGAGGATGCCACTTTTTTCAATGCTTGATTATTTTGTTTGGTACTATTACTTTCATGTATGTGCTTTGTGTTTACTGTGCATCTCCTGCACATCAGGCACTGTGATTCCGGTGCGAGTGCAGTTACTACTAGGAAACTGTCTCAACTTTAGTAGGTTCACAGTCTGGGTGGGGGGTATTGATAAATAGTCTGATAACAGTTACAACTGGGTAAGTAAGATTCTTGATTATTATGCAATAATGAATAAATGAAATAAAACATTAGCTGTTTGCTATTTCTGTGGTAGTCCTATTCAATTTTTGAATACATTTTCATTGTGCAACTCACTGTTTCTGGCAGTGATCAACGATACAGCAAAGGTTATTATGTCTCACTCCTAGCTCTCTTGTGACTTTGAATTGGGTTTAGCACACATTCTAAACAAATAAAACAATAAATGAATGATGACAAGCAGTGATGCCTGCTGTAAGTTGTATACAGCAGAGAGCTCTGAATGAAAGGACTGGACAGAGCATTGTCGGCAGGAAGCACTGAAGTTCCAAGGTTGGAACATATTAGCTCAGTCAAGGACAGAAAAGTCAGATGTCTGTGGCCTCAGGATCAAGGCAACGGTGGGTAGCATGAAATGAGACTGATGAATACAACAGGACCCAGCCATGGAAGGCATTAGAGGCCATAGTCGGGAGTTTGGTTTTCATCCTGAGAATAAAAGAAAGTCAATGCAGACCTTGAAGCTGGAGGTTGAGAAGCAAAGGAGGAGAATGCTCAGAGTACTTTGGAGAAAAAAAAAATAGAAGTGATGATGCTGTAGCCCACCTGGGGACAATGAGAACCCCTCATCTTACTCGAATTTCAGGTATAAGAAGTAGTGGAGATAAGCCTGAAAAGACAGATCATGAAGGACCTTGAATGCCCCACTAAGAGTCTGAAACTTTACCCAGAGGGAAGGATTCATGGAAGGGTTAAATCTAAGAAAGATACATGACCAAAGAGAGGTTTGATCTGAGGGTGCTGAGTGATGGCTTAGAATAGAGGACACATGTTATCCTTGAATATGAGAAGGTGAGTGCTTAGGCAAAATGGCACATATGATACTTCACTTTAGGAAAAAAAATAGAGAAAACATGGCTTTTTGCCTTCAGATTTTCCATTTTCCAGACTCACTGTCTGTGGATCCTGATAAATTTTGAAAATGTCACAGATGTGAGACTGTGAGCAAGGTTGCAGGGGTGGGAACCTGGCCGAGTCTCCCCTCCTGTTTTCTGAAGTGTTGTTCTTGACCATCCTTGTCCCTCTAGGAGCAGGCAATCCATGATTCAGCTTTGTTCACTGAAGAGGCTGGCTGATTACTGATGAGACCCAGGGGCTGAGTGAGGCTGGGAAATGGGGCAGGGATATGAGACGGGCTGCATTGATGGCTAAAAATCTGAGTAAGGAGAAGTCAGAACTGAACACGGTAGGGAGCCATTGGTGGCTTCTAAGATCAGGAGAGGACATGGGAAAAATGAATATATTAGGAAAATTTGCTTGGCAGTGGTAGGCATGATCACTATAAGAGCATCATTTTGATAATGGAGTTGGGAAAAAAACAGAAGGATTTTTTAAAGTCATTACATATAAATGTAGGTCTCCATTCAAAAGGGATTGTATAGATATCTGAATATTTATATTTCTAAGTATGGTGAAAGCACAGTGCTTGGAGGGACATAATGACACTTTTGAGTTTTAGCCAGAAAGACAGTATATGAATCTAAATTGCTTCTGTATACATTATCACATATTATTCCATCACCCTTAAGAAGCGAGAAAGTATAGGGAATAGTCCCATTTTTCAGAGAGAAAATATGCCAGCATTTAAGCCATGTCCTTGATTGAGGATGGCCATAAAGGTCAGAGCCTGGAATCTTAAAAACTGGGATCAGTGGGGCTAATCCTACCAAGAAGTCTCCCCTTTCCATACCAAGGGCACAAATCTAAGTTCCCAGCCCTGCCATGTTTAACAGAACTTTTTGCCATAATGCAAAGTATTTCAGCTGGCAACTACAATATCCACTAGCTGTATCTGGTTTTTGGAGACTTGAAATATGACTGATGTAAATGACATTTTTTAAATTTTATTAAACTATATAGAAAACTGAAACTTAAATGTGAATGCCCACATGTGGCTAATAACTCAGGCTTGAGCCCCCTGCTCTTGGCTGAACTGTCTCTTTGGCTTTTACTCACTCATCTGTCAACTCTTGGGTTGCTTTTCTAAAGCATATTTACCAGAGAAATAGTCTTTTCCTGGGGAGGTGAGGGAAGTAGTAGGGTGTTGGTTCAGAGTCTCTCAAGGTGTATTTGATATGATAAAATGTCTCCACAGGTCATGGAGATAAGTTGAGCTGGTCTTGGTTAAATAAAGGTAAATGAGATATTTACTGCAGGACTTCTTTGTCTTTTCTGTGTTAATGTCCCCTTAAAACCTTAAGAGGGGGGCACCTGGGTTTCTAAGTCAGTTAAGCGTCAGACTTCAGCTCAGGTCATGATCTCACGGTTCATGGATTCGAGCCCTTGATCGGGCTCTGTGTCCTGACAGCTCAGAGCCTGGAGCCTGCTTCGGATTCTGTGTCTCCCTCTCTCTCTGCCTCTCCCCCACTCATGCTCTGTTTCTCTCTGTCTCAATAAGAAATAAACATTACATTAAAAAAACTTAAGAGAAAAAGATCAGTAACTATAGGCCTATTTTCATAGAGATTGTACTAGGGAGTATATTTTTGAAAACTGATTTCAGAGGAAAAAAATGTGGCTGAACCACCTCTTAGTTGTGTGACCTTGAAGGACTTCCTCATCTTGCTTCTCCTTAGTTCCCTTACTCACAAAATGCTAATAATATCTCCTAACTTATAGTTTTGCTGTGAGTATATGCCTGGGAAGGTGGTTACTTAAGAGTGACTCAGGTCTTGCTGCTAATCATGGAAGGTAACTATACAGAGATGAGTAATAACAGAAATGGCACAAAGCCTGCTGATGGGAAATAGGTTTTCAAATCTCTTCCCTCACCTTCATTCTCTGTCTCACCCAGAGGTCTGCAGTTCCTGAGTGAATTTGTATTTATACAGTGTTGTTTTCTTGAGCAGTCTGCACTGTCATTTCCTACACGTGTAGGCCTCATGGTATGGGTCTCATTAATCCTTGTCTGTTTTACACAATCTGTTTTTAATGTATGGATGTTGGATAGCGCAGAAATGGCTTGTTAGTCAAGAAGGACAAAGAGCCTAGTGGCTCCTACCCTCAATCGTTGACAGAAATGAGTCCTTTCTTTAGAAACTTGGGTCACTGCACTTTTGTGTTCAGTCAATATATATAAATGTGGACTGCAGAACATTAAGCCAAAGAGGATTATTCTTGAGCCTTAAGATTCAGTGCAATAGTCTTTGCCAGGTATTGGAGTTGCTTGGGACTTGTCAACCCTTCCTTCTATTTTGTTCCCCTTTTCAAATAGAACTGTTGATCTTCTGCCTGTCCTACCATTGCATTTTGGAAGTGCCTGGTTTCACGGTTCACATAGCTGGAAAGAATTTTGCCTTAGGAAAGACTGCACCCAGAATCTCACCCATACCTAATTTAGCTGGTATTTAGGTGATACTTGGGCTTTAGAGTTTCTGCTAGGATGACATTTGGGGCTGTTGGAATGGAATGGGTGTGTTTTGCATGCAAAAAGAACATGAATGTTGGAGGGGAAGGGTGGAATATAAGTGGACTGAATGTGTTCCCTCAAAATTTGTAGGTTGAAGCCCTTACCCTAAATGTAATGATGTTTGGAGATGAGATTTTGGGAAGGTAATTACAATTAGACAGAGTCATGAAGGAGGGGCACTTATGATGGATTATATCCTTATAAGAAGAGACAATAAAGAGCTTCTTTCCTCTCTCTCTCTCTTTCCCTCTCTGTCTGTCTCTCTCTCTCTCTCTCTCTCTCTCTCTGCCATGTGAGAGCACAGCAAGAGGGCAGTCATTTGCAAACAAGGAATAGGACTCCCACCAGAACGTGGTCTATGCTGGCACCCTGATCTCAAGACATCCAACTTCCATAACGGTGAGAAATAAATTTCTATTATTAAAGCTACCTAGTCTATGGTATTGTGTTATAGAGCCCAAGCACACTAAAATACCAACCTTAGACCATACATCCTCTCTTGACTGTAATTGTGTCTGATGCTCCTCTACATGGCCAAGCAAAGGACAGAACCTGGCTTATATTTGCTCCACTTGCTGATGGAACTGTCGGGCAAGGCTGTGAGTTCCAAATGGCACATGCTTTTTATTTCTTGTGTACTCATATTTTGGTAAAACAAGTAAGTGGGAAATTATTGTTTTTGAGAGAAAGGGCAGAAAGAAAAGCCAATGGGTTGGTTTTACCTGTAAAAGACCCTTTCCTATGAAAGGTGAGAGTAAGGAGTGGGAGCATGAACAAGGAGATTAAGCCCCTGAATGCAGAAAACGTGTCTGTGTCAGAAGGTAGGGTACAATAGAGATTGAACTAGATACCCAAGGTGTGGGGGTCTGATACCAGGCCATTCTCATCCCAGGGGCTCCCTCCCTGACGTGTCTGGGCACAGTCTTCCCAGCTGCCTTTCACTCCTTTACCTGCTACTGGTGCCTGTGAAATTATTTCACTGAAAGAAATTCTGTTGCCTGAAGGCAGCAACCTGGAGAATTCTTGGCCAAGCTGATCTCTAATTCCATGTATGGCAGGCATGGAGTCAGTCAACAAAACCAGACCTCCCAGGAAAGCCTTGCATCATGCGAAAAAAAGAAACTGGCAGTGGAAGTGAAGGGTATGGTATGACCATTAGGAAGGAAAGTGCTCCAGGGATATGCAATCTCCTTTGGTATCTCTGGAGAATAAACCACTGGGGCAGAGGGGACTTCAGGGGTCATACTGTAGCAAATTAATTCAGGACAGGTAAGCCTCCACTGTCCCATGAAAATGAGAATTGGTGTCAATCCATCAATCCATATCCCAGAGACACAAAGCAGTAGTGACTCAGCACCCCTAATAATCAAGGCAGCTTCAGCTGACCCTTGCCTTACCTTGAGTCAAAATGAAAGTACAGGGAAAAAACTGCAATACCTAGAATTGAAAATGCTTTTTCTGCATCTATTGAGAGGTTCATATAGTTCTTATCTTTTCTTTTATTAATGTGGTGTATCACACTGATTGATTTTCAAATATCGAACAACCTTGCAGCCCAGAAATACATCCCACTTGATCGTGGTGAATAATTCTTTTAATGTACTGTTGGATTCGATTTGCTAGTATTTTTTTTTGAGAATTTTTGCATCCAGATTCATCAGGAATATTGGCCTGTAATTCTCCTTTTTAGTGGGGTCTTTGTCTGGTTTTGGAATCAAGGGCCTCACAGGAATTTGGACGTTTTCCTTCCATTTCTATTTTTTGGAACAATTTGAGAAGAACAGGTATTAACTCTTTTTAAAAGTCTGGTAGAAGGAAGAGCTATGATGGAAGAGATGTAGGGATTCCCTGGGCTTTCCTCAGCCTTCAAACACAACTGTGTTGAGGTCAGATCATTTGGTCACTTGGAACACCCAAGAAATTGATCTGCAAAGTGGCACAAGAATCTCCACAGTTGGAGGGAGACAAGCAGGTATGCAAATCAAAGCACACCTAGTTAAAGATCCAAACACTCCACCACTGCAAGGAAGAAGGAGAGCTCTGCAGAGGACTGACCAGTAAGAAAGAGTAGCCAAAACGCAACCGCATAGTGCACACAACATACACCAGAAACACTTCCTGATTTTCCAAGCCCAGGGCAATGTACGACCCCTTTTTAATATAGCAGTACTCTCAGGTTCAGGAAACATAACAAGCTTTTAAAACATACAATAGCAGAAACTTAGCCAAAATTACAAAATGGAGGAATTCTCCCCAAAAGAAAGGTCAAGAAGAAATCACAGCCAAGGACTTGCTCAAAAAGGATATAAGTAACATATCTGAAAAAAAAATTTAGAACAAAGTTATAAGATTACTGGTTGGGCTTGAAAAAAGCATAGAAGACATCAGAGAAACCCTTGCTGGAGAGATAAAAGACGTAAGAACTAGTCAGGGTGAAATAAAAAATACCATACTGAGATACAAAACAAACTGGATACAGTGACGATGAGGACTGAAGAAGCAGAGGAAAGAATTGGTGATATAGAAGATAAAATTATGGAAAATAATGAAGCTGAAGAATACAATTATGTTTTATTTATTTTTGAGAGAGAGACAGAGACAGAGCATGCATGGAGGAGAGAGACAGAGAGAGGGGGACACACAGAATCCGAAGTAGGCTCCAGTCTCTGAGCTGTCAGCACAGAGCCACACACAGGGCTCAAACTCATGGACAGTGAGATCACAACCTGAGCTGAAGTCCGAAGCTTAACCAACTGAGCGAGCCGCCCAGGCACCAAAGCTGAGGAAATTATTAGATTAGGAAGGGAGACTTAGGGACCTAAGTGATTTCATGAAATGAAAACCATATCATAGGAATCCCAGAAAAAGTAGAGTGGGAAAAAGGAGCAGAAAGTTTATTTAAGCAAATTATAGCTGAGAACTTCACTAATCTGGGTAAGGAAACAGACATTCAACTCCAAGAGGCACAGAGAACTCCCCTCATTTTCAACAAAAACAGGTGAACACCATGGCATATCATAGTTAAACTTGCAAAAGACAAAGACAAAGAAAGAATTCTAAAAGCAATTAGGGACAAAAGGACCTTAACCTACAAATGTTGATACATAAGGTTAGCAGCAGACCTCTCCACTGAAACTTGGCAGAGCAGAAGGGAGTGGCAGGAAATATTCAATGTGCTGAATGGGAAAGAAAATCAGCCAAAAATTCTTTATTCAGCAAGAGTATCCTTCTAATAGAAAAAGAGATAAAGAGTTTCCCAGAGAAAAAAAAACTAAAGGAGTTCATGAGCACTAAACCAGCCCTGCAAGAAATTTTAATGGGGACACTATGAGTGAAAAAAACAAAAATAAGAAGACCAAAGCAAGAAAGATTACAAACTACCAGAGAATATAACCAGAAAGAACAACTCTACAGGTAACACAATAATCACTGTGAATGTAAATGGACTACAGGCTCCAATCAAAAGCCATAGGGTATCAGAATAGATTAAAAAAACAAGACCCATCTAACTGTTGCCTGCAAGAGATTCATTTCAGACCTAAAGACACCTGCTGATTCAAACTGAGGGGATGGAGAACAATCTATCATGCTAATGGACAGCAAAATAAGCCAGAGTAGCCATACTTATATCAGACAACTTTGATTATAAAACAAAGACTGTACCAAGACATGAAGAAGGGCAGTAGATCGTAATTAAGGGGTCTATCAAGAACTAATAATTGTAAATATTTATGCCCCCAATATGAAACACCCAAATATATAAATAGATTAATAACAAACATAAAAAACTCGATAATAATACCATAATAGTAAAAGATTTTAATACCCCGCTTAGAGCAATGGACAGATCATCTAAGCAGAAAATCAACAAGGACACAATAGCTTTGGATAACACACTGAACCAGAGGGCTTAACAGATGAATTCATAACATTTCATCCTAAAGCAGAAAAGTGCACATGCAAAGTTTTCCAGAATAGATCACATACTGGGTCATAAATTAGCCCTTAACTGGTACAAAAAGATTGAGATCACACCATATATTTTTTCAGATCATAATGCAATGAAACTTGAAATCAACCACCCACAAAAAATTTGGAAAGCCCTCAGATACATGGAGGATAAAGAACATCATACTGAAGAATGAATAGGTCAACCAGGAGAATCACTGGGCTGTACTCCTGAAACCAATATTACAATGTATGTTAAATAACTTGAATTTAAATGAATAAATTTAAAAAATAAATAAATTTAAAAACATATAAAAATACATGGAAGCAAATTAAAAAACAAAAACAAAACAAAAGCAAAACAAAACAAACAAACGAACACAACAGTCCAAACCCTTTTGAATGCAGCAAAGGCAATCCTAATAGGAAAGTACATTGCAATTCAGGCCTATCTCAAGAAGCAAAAAAGGTTCCAGATGAACATCCTAATCTTAGGAGCAGAAAATAAAGCTTAAATCCAGCAGAAGAAGGGAAATAAAGATTACAGCAGAAATAAACACTATAGAAACAAAAAACAAACAAAAACCAGTAGAACATATCAATGAAACTAAATGTTGCTTCTTTGAAAGAATAAACAGAATGGATTAATCCCTAGACAGACATCAAAAAGGAGAGAAGATCCAAATACATAAAATCCTGAATGAAAGAGGAGAGATCACAACTGACACCACATAAATACAAACAATTATGAGAGAATCCTCTGAAAAATTATATGCCAACAAATTGGACAATCTGGAAGAAATCGACAAATTCCTAGAAAGTCACACACTACCAAAACTGAAACAGAAAGAAATAGAAAACTTGAATAGGCCCATAAGCAGCAAAGAAATTGAATCATTTATCAAAATTCTCCCAACAAGCAGGAGTCCTAGGCAAGATGGCTTCCCAAGGAAATCCTACCAGACTTTAAAGAAGATTTAATACCTATTCTTCTCAAACGGTTCCAAAAAAATAGAAATGGAAGGAAAGCTTTCAAACTCATTTTATGAAGCCAGCATTATCTTGATTCCTAAACCAGACAAAGGACCCATTGAAAAGGAGAATTACAGGACAATATCCCTGATGAACCTGCATGCAAAAATTCTCAACAAGATCCTAGAAAATCAAATCCAGTGGTACATTAAAATAAGTATTCACCAAGATCACGTGGGATGTATTCCTGGGTTATAAGGGTGGTTCAGTATTCAGAAATCAGTCAATATACTACACCACATTAACAAAAGAAAGGATAAGAACTATATGACCCTCTCAATAGATGCAGAAAAAGCATTTGACAAAATACAGCTTTCTTCATAATAACCCTCAGAAAGTAAGGGTAGAAGGAACATACCTAAACATCATAAAAGCCATAGACAAAACACTCACAGCTGATATCGTCCTCAATGGGGAAAAACTGAGAGCTTTTCCCCTAAGGTCAGGAATATGACAGGGATGTCCACTCTCACACCTGTTGTTCAACATAGTACTGGAAGTCCTAGGCTTAGCAATCAGACAACAAAAAGAAATAAAAGTATAAATATTGGCAAAGAAGAATTCAAACTTTCACTCTTCTCAGATTATATGATACTCTACATGGAAAACTGAAAAGACTCCAACAAAACTGCTAGAACTGATATA
This sequence comes from Cryptoprocta ferox, assembly GCA_028646485.1. Lineage (NCBI taxonomy): Eukaryota > Metazoa > Chordata > Mammalia > Carnivora > Eupleridae > Cryptoprocta > Cryptoprocta ferox. Next base: position 1,495,914 of record CM053578.1, on the reverse strand, counting down.
TGAATTTTGAAAAGTTGTAGGAAATAAAATCAATGTACATAAATTGGTTGCATTTCTATACAGCAATAATGAAGCAGCAGAAAGGGAAATCAAGTAATTGATCCCATTTACAAATGCACCATAAAACTAAGATATCCTAGCAATAAACCTAATTAAAAGGTAAAATATCTGTACAGTAAAAACTATAGAAAGTTCATGAAAGAAATTCAAGAAGACACAAAGAAATGGTAAAAACATTCCAAGCTCATGTATCAGAAGAACAAATATTGTTCAACTGTCTATACTACTCAAAACAATCTACACATTTGATGCAATCCCTATCAACATGTCACAGGCATTTTTCACAGAGCTAGGACATCAAGATAAAAACTTCTGCACCATGAAAGAAACAATCAACAAAACTAAAATGCAGCCTATAAAATGGGAGAATATACTTGAAAATGATATATCTAATAAAAGATTCGTATCCAAAATCTATAAAGAACTTATTAAACATGACACCAAAAAACACCCACAAATAATACATTGAAAATATGGACATAAGACATGAATATAAACTTTTCCAAAGAATACATCCAGATGGCTAACAAACACATGAAAAGATGCTCAACATCGCTCATCACTAGGAAAATACAAATCAAAACCATGATGAGATACCACCTCACACTCATCAAGATGGCTAAAATTAACAAGCCAGGAAAAAACAGATGTTGACATGGATGCAGAGAAAGAAGAACACTTTTGTACTGTTGGTGGTAATGTAAACTGGTACAAACACTCTGGAAAATAATATGGAGCTTCTTAAAAATTAAAAATAGAACTAACCTATGATCCAGCAATTTATTTATTCAAAGGATACAAAAATGGTGATTTGAAGGGCACATGCACCTAGTGTTTATAGCAGCACTATCAACAATAACCTAAGTATGCAAAAAGCCCAAATGCCCATCGACTGATGAAAGGATAAGAAAGTTGTGGTATGTACACAATGGAGTACTATTTGGCAATGAAAAAGAATGAACTCTTGCCATTTGCAACAACATAGATGGAACTCAAGTGTATTCTGCTAAGCAAAATAAGTCAGTCAGAGGAAGACAAATATCATATGTGTTCACTCATATGTGGAATTTAAGAAACGCAACAGATGAACATAAGGGAAGGGAAGGTAAAATATGATAAAAACAGAGAGGGAGACAAAACATAAAAGACTATTAAATACAGAGAACAAAATGAGGGCTCCTGGAGGGGAGGTTGGTAGGGGGATGGACTAAATGCTTGATGAGCATTCAGGAGGGCACATGTGATGAGCACTGCATGTTATATGTAAGTGATGAATCACTGGATTCTATTCCTGAAAGCAATACTACACTGTATGTTAAATAACTTGAATTTAAATTAAAAATTTTTTTACTCTTGAATACTGAAAACAAACTGAGGGCAGAAGGGGGAGGGGGAAAGGGGAAGGGGGGTGATGGTCATGGTGGAGGTCACTTGTGGGGAGGAGCACTGGGTGTTATATGGAAACCAACCTGACAATAAACTATAAAGTTAATAAAAAAAAAGTAAAAAAAAAATTTTTAAAGTCTGATAGTATATTCCTGAGAAGCTGTCTGGCCAGAGACTTTTGGTTATTTGAAGGTTTTTGATTATTGATTCAGTTTCTTTACTGATGTTGTGTATGTTCAAATTTTATATTTCTTTCTGTTTCACTTTTAGTAGTTTGTGAGTTTCTAGGAATTTGTCAATTTCTTTCAGATTGCCCAGTTTGTTGGCACATAATTTTTCATAATATTCTCTTATAATAGTTTGTATTTCTCTGGTTTTGGTTATGATCTCCCCCTTTCATTCATGATTTTATTTATTTCGGTCCCTTCTTTTTTTATTTTTGATAAGTCTGGCTAGGGATTTGTCAATTTTATTAATTCTTTCATAGAACCAGATTTTACTTTCCTTGATCTATTCTACTGTTTTTTGTTTGTTTCTATATTATTTAATTCTGCTCTAATCTATATTATTTCTCTTCTTCAGCTGGTTTTAGGCTTTATTTACTGTTCTTTTTCTAGCTCCTTTTGGTGTAAGGGTAGGACGTGTATTTGAGACTTTTCTTACTTCTTGAGGTAGATAGACCTGTATTGGTATATACTTCCCTCTTATGACTGCTTTTGATGTATCCCAAAGGTTTCAGACTGTTCTTTATCCTCCATTTATTTGTGGTCTCTACAAATTTTTCTTGTGGTTGATTCAAGTTTCATAGCATTGAGGTCTGAAAATATGCAAGATATAATATCAATCTTTTTGTACTTGTTGAAGACTGACTTGTGAGCCAGTATGTCATATATTCTGGAGAATGTTCCATGTGCACTCGAAAAGAATTCTACTGCTTTAGGAGGAAATATTCTGAATAGATCTATTAAGTCCATCTAGTGCAGTGTGTTATTCAAAGCCATTGTTTCCTTGTTGATTTTCTGCTTAGATGATCTGTCCATTGCTGTAAGTGGGTGTTAAAGTCCCTTACTACTATTGTATTATTATCAGTGTGTTTCTTTATTAATTGATTTATATATTTGGTTATTACAAGTTGGGGCCATAAATATTTACAATGACAATTGTTAGATCTTCTTGTTGGATAGACGCCTTAATTGTGATATAATTCTCTTCTTCATCTGTTATAGTCTTTGGTTTAAAATCTAGTTTGTCTGATATAACTATGGCTACCTCTCCTTTTTTTTTTTTAAATGTCCGTTAGAATGAGAGATTGTTCTCCATTCCCTCACTTTCAAGCTGGTGTTGTCTTTAGGTATAAAATGAGTCTCTGGTAAGCAGCATATAGATGGGTCTTTCTTTTTTTTTTAATCCATTCTGACACCCTATATCTTTGATTGGAGCATTTAGCCCACTTACATTCATAGTAATTATTGATAGATAAGAATTTATTGCCATTTTTTGTGTTTGATTACTTGTAAGTTGCTGTTTCTGGAGATTTTCTCTGTTCCTTTCTAGTCATTGTTACTTTTGCTCTTTATTTCCAAATAAAAGTCTCCTTTAATATTTCTTGCAGGACTTATTTAGTGGTCATGAACCCTTTTAGTTGTTTGGGAAATTCTTTATGTCTCCATCTATTCTGAGTGACAGACTTGCTCAATAAAATATTCTTGGCTGCGTATTTTCCCCCTTCAGCATGTTGAATATATCATGTCACTCCCTTCTTGCCTGCCAGGTTCTTGTAGATAGATCTGATGCTAACCTGATTTGTCTCCCCTTCTAGACTAGGGATTTCTTTTTCCTTGCTGCTTTCAGGATATTTCCTTCTCTCTGTATTTTGGAAATTTTACTGTAGTATGTCTTGACAATGGTCGATTTTTGTTGAATTTGATGGGAGTTTCTGTGCCTTTTGGAATTGGATGACTGTTTTCTTTCTTAGATTAGGGAAGTTTTCAGCTATAATTTCCTCTAATAAACCTTCTGCCCTCTTTTCCCCTCTCCTCTTTTGGGACTCCTATGATATGAATGTTATGATGTTTCATAGAGTTGTTGAGTTCCCTAAGTCTACATTTGTGATCTGATACTTTCCCTCTTCTTTCAACTTCATTATTTTCCATGAGTTTAATTTGGTTTTATTTTTTAAAGTGTATTTATTTATTTTGAAAGAGACAGCGACTGCACAAGTGGGGGAGGGATGAGAGAAAGGAGAGAGAGAGAATCCTAAGCTGGCTCTGCACTGTGGCTCACATCTACAAAGCCATGACCTGAACTGAAGCCAAAAGCCAGACACTCAACTGACTGAGTCACTCAGGCACCCCTCTAAGATTTTATCATCCCGTATAACTGATTTGTTCCTCCTCTTCATACATCCTTGTTGTCATTTCATCCAGTTGGATTTGCATCTTGGCTATAGTTTTGGCCTGACTAGTTTTTAGTTCTTTTATCTCTGCAGTAAGGGCTTCTCTAGTTTCATCTATGCTTTTCTCAAGCCCAGGTAGTATCCTTATGATTGCTGTTTTAAATTCTGGTTAAGGCATCTTACTTGTATCTATTATTTAATGTTTATTTATTTTTGAGATAGAGAGAGGCAGACTGCAAATGGGGAAGGGGCAGAGAGAGAGGGAGACACAGAATCTGGAAGCAGGCTCCAGGCTCTGAGCTGTCAGGACAGAGACTGACATGGGGCATGAACCCACGAACTGTGAGATCATGACCTGAGCTGAAGTCAATCGCTTAACCGACTGAGCCACCCAGGCACCTTATCTATTTTGATTAAATCCCTGGCCATGACCTCTTCCTGCTCTGTTCTTTGAGGTGAATTCCTTCATCTTATCATTTTATCTAGGTCACTGTGTGTGTGTGTGTGTATGTGTGTGTGTTAGGAAAACCTGTCATATTCCTGCTCCTGACAGTAATGGCTATATTAGGAGGTGGTCCTATACTCTCTTGGGCCTGGTGATTCAGGAAGTGTTTCAGAATGTGTACTCAGCTGTTGTGTTTTGGTTGCTCTTTCCCTCAGGTCAGTCCTCTGCAGAGCTTCTTCTGCCTGCAGTGGGGAATACTTGGACCTTGTCTACTGTGTGACAAGGTTTAATTAGGTGATTTTGGTCAGCTGGTTAAAAGAAGCTAGATCCTATTTTTCCTCGAGGTGAAGGTTTGTAGCACTCTGGTCAGTAGACTTTGTGAGTATAAGAGGTTTGTGCTGGTCTTCTGTGGGAGGGGACTGCTACACTGGGTCTCAGGTGCTTGCCCTATTAAAGATGTACCTGTGGGCACAGGGAGGCAGGGCTTAGTGTAAGCAGGTCCAGTGCACTGGGGGCCCTGTGCTGCTCACTGAAGTCGGTCAGTGATGGGCTAGGGGAAAATGGTTTTGCCCACTTTCTTGTCCCCAAAGCAGGGAGTTCGTGCCACTATTCAGGAATCCTTCAGAGAAGAGTAAACAATCTCCCCTGTGGTGTCTCCTGCTTCCATCAGATTCCTGCCTTCACTCCATCTGTGTCCGAGCTGTCTGCCTGCCAGGCGGCACAGTACTCCCGTGTTTCATCTCAGACATGCAGCTGGGTTTCAAAACTCCAAATTTTAGGGACCCTGTGTGGCACAGGCCCATGCTGATCCTCTGGAAGAGGGCCTTGCCCCGCTGGCTGGTGCTGGTTTGTCCCAGAAAAGCAGTCTATGGCTGTGCAGCAGTTCGGAGCTTATGGTAAAGTGCAGCAAAAGGCAGGCACCAAGACTTGCTGCCCTCAGCCAGTATCTCTGTTTCTATGCTAATGAACAGGGAAGCACATTGGTGCTCACCAGCTCTCTTGTCCCAGAAGAGGCCGTACCATCTCTCCCCAGTGCACTCCAAGAAGGGGAACTGTCTCTGCCTGTGCAACCCAGGGGATCTTCAAGCCACTGTGTGAGACCCCAGGCCTTGGCCTTCCTTCCCCACCCGAGCACTGCTATGCCTGCCAGCATCTGCCCAGCAGTGGTGCAAACTTCTAAAACTTCAGACTTTGGACTCTGCTACTTGTAAAAACTTGTGACAATCATCCACTCTAGTTTTCCCAGTGAGTGGTTTTGAGGAAGTGTTTCTCCTGTGCAATCCCCTGTGCACCACTTTCTCTCTGTTTCTCTCTCTCCTTTCTCCGAGATCAAGGCTTCCTGCCCTCTGTAGTACCTGTGATTCTTTTGTCCCCCAGATCACGTCTCCACACCTTCCAACTTCCAGGATGCAGAACTCCAGTGAGAACAGAGGCCAGCATTCAGATTGATTTCTTGGGTGTTCAGAATGATTTGATATTTATCTAGCTGTGTGCAGGGAATGAAGCCAGCAAAGGTTCCGCCTACTCCTCTCTGCCATCTTAACTCCTCTCCTCATCTCTTTCTTTCAAATCAGGACATACCTTTGTGGTATGTTAAAGTACTAAACATATCCTCTTCCCTACTCCCTCGATGAATCAGAATGACGATGCATAGAAGAGTCCACAATGAAGAAGCAGCAGTGTCAGTGGAAACATCCTGGTTGTGTCAGAAAGTTCCATGATCAAAGAATGGCTTCACCAGCTGCATGACCTTGGAAAGAATGCTCAATATTTCTGATCTTTCTGTGCCCTTAATTGTAAAATGAGAATAATAATGGTCATAGGGCTATTATGTTACATAGTACAATAGATTAAAGACAGTTATTTTTAATAATAAATATGCTGACATAATGCCTGGCATATAATAAAGACCCAAAGGTGATCTCACTTCACTACGATATTAGTGACATTGTTTTAAACACATTTTTGTGTGCCAAATTTAAAGCCCAGTGGAAGAGATGAGCTGTCATTCCATTGACACACCCCTGGGCACACTTGTCTTTGTATTTACAGTTTCACTTTGCTGATTTATGTTCAACTTTTGGTGCACTCTGACCCTGACTGTTTTTTCAGCCATCTGCTAAGTGAATGGGGATATTCCCTACAGACCTACTAAATTTTCTTTGCTCGGTCCCACAAAGCTGAGTAACAAATAGTAGTATGTTATTGGTGATGTTTGCTGACAGCTGTAGGAGAGAGGGTAAACCCATGCATGCATACATGATGCCGAAACTCCTGAGTTTCTGTTTTGTGAATGTCTCCCTACTTTGTTTCCCTCCTTTTATGTGAAAAAGGGAATTCTGTGAAATAATATGCTATAATAGCAAATGCCAGCTCTGACTTGTTTTTGATTTCCTTAAGCACAATCTATTATTTGTTTAGAATAGAAACATTAATACTTATGATAATGATGATAATAGTAGCAGTTTGCATTTGTTGAACCCCAGGCACTGTGTAGGCATTTGACACATTTATACTGTATGAAACTCTGGATGGTAGCTATTATCATTCCCATTTTACTGATGAAGCAATAAGGCTGCGAGATGTTAGGTAGCTTATTCTACACTATTCAGCAAATAAATGGTAGAATTAAATTCAAACCTAAATTAGTTTGGTGCCTAAGCCCTGTGAACTTTCTACTGCATATTGGACGTCCCTTTTCAGTCTGGTGTTTCTAGAGTCCTGCACTGGGTTGGATCTTTCTATGTATATGCTGGATGAGTGAATGAATGAATGGATACGTAAGTAGTTTAATTCAAACTCCTCTTGCAACCATAATGCATTGAACAATACGTTTTTCTCCTGGCCAAATTAACACATTTTTCTCCCTCTTTGTTGTGTATTCCCTTGGGACAAATGACTCTGATGAGCTGACCCACTCTTTATGCTTTCCAGCAGCTCCTGCCAGGTGGGGAATTAGCTGTATGCATTTGCACCTAGAATAGGTCCTACTAGGACAGACAATTCCTGGGCAGGAGGGAGAAGAACGGGCACTTACGCATTGCTTACCTCTCATGCAACGTTTACAGGAAACAAGAGATTTATAGGGTGTGGGGAAACTGGCTGAAGAAATTGAGACCTAAAGAGAGGCATGATAATGTGAACGGCCTGTGCTCAAGAGGCAATATGAAGCAATGTTAAACTGTCCCTGCCTGCCTGAGGGCTTTCCCTGACTCAGGGAGCTTGGTTGTTGGTCTTCTCAGGGTAGCTGTTTGTCAAAAACAGGGAAATAAGGCAGACTCAAGTATGAATGCAGTTATCAGTATGAGGGCTTCCTACCGAAGGAATTTTGCCACCTTAAGAGAGAATAGAAAGTCCACATGCGAAGTACCTGGAAGGTGCAGGGAGTCGTGATTTCGTAAACAGTAGCCTTTATCATTGATTGTCCAGTCAGATTGGAACTCGACCCTGCCTCCTGCCTCTGCCACTGAGATGCTGTTACTTCCCATAGCTCCAGGTTTCCACCCCAGAAACTTGTTTGAGATCACGAAATTAGGATATGCAGCCTATGCTGGAACTCATGGCTTCCACCAGTGCTTTCTGATACTGATCGCAAGTTGCTTTATGTGTGGTGCTTTACTAAGCATTTTATACAGGTACTCTCATTTCACAGCCAGGACAGCCCTATTTTTATATCAATTTTATGTATGAAGAAACTCAAATTCAGACGGGTAAAAACATACCCCAGTTCGGTTGGTAAATTGTGTCTTGTGCCTTGTAATCCTGTTATCTGAACCCTTAACATTGAGTCATCATCTATGATACTCCTGTGGTGCTGTGCCATCCTGCTGTTAGTTGACAGGTCTCTACACTTACCGGACAGAGCTCTGGCCACCAGCTGCTGGCACCTCAGGTCTGCGACATCCTGGCAGCAGTGGCCTCTGCAGGAATTTTCTGTCTACTCAGAAAGCCTGTCCTGTGAGGTCTTATTGGTTTCCACCTGGGCTTCAGAAAGATCACTACAGGGGCCTCTGTGTGCCAAGTTTCTCAGAAATTCACAGGTCCTTCTTGACCCCCCCCCTCATTAAGAGACAGCACCATAGGCTGCTGAAGCACAGGCTATCCATCTTCTAGAAAAAGGTCACCAGCTGAAGGGACAGGTGATAAATCAAAGTATTTAGGATGAGTTCAGAGAATGTTTGCCTTCCAAACTGAGACCCATGCTTTTCCAGTATGGGGGAATGCAGCCCTTTGGGGACATAGCCAGTAATTAAAGAACATATTTGAGGGTAAAATAGAAAAAAAGGCCCAGGTGTTTGGCTTTGTCAGAGAAGGTCAAGAAAACTTTGTCAAGAACATGCTCTGCAGCTAATATCTGACTTAGTTAAATGAAGAGAAAAAGTAGCCATTCCAGATGGAGGAAGCAGCATGTGCAAAGGCCTTGTGGCAGGAAGAAATGTGCTGATTAGGAAAGACTTAAAGATAGTATATAGGTGGAACAGAAAGTGGAATGGTGCCTAAGAGGCTAAAGACATAGAGGAAGAGGTGACAGATCAGACAGAACCTGGGCACATGTTCAGGAGGTTGTTTGGTTTGAATTTTTCTTCCTTTTTCCTCCTTCCTTTCTTCTTTCCTTCCTTCCTTCCTCCTTCCTCCTTTCCTTCCTCCCTCCCTCTTTCTTTCTTTCTTTCTTTCTTTCTTTCTTTCTTTCTTTCTCTCTGATATTTATCCATTAAAGGGTTTACAGTTTAGCATCAGCATTATCACATATGTTTGTTTGCTTATTTTAAATGTCATGCTAGCTGTAGTTTGAAGAACTGATTACAAAGGGCCAGGGGGAATTCAAAGAAACCAGTTTAAACTCAGTTGCTGCAGTCCATAAAGAAAGGAAGGTGGCTTTGACCAGGTGGTGATGGCAGCAGAGATTTGCAAAATGTAATCCAGAGTACCTGTGCAAATAGGGCTTTGGCTTGAACAGAGCTGCCCCTGACCTTCTGAGCAGGTCCAAGCCAGGGAAAGAGTCTGCTCACTCAGCTCTGGCTCCCAGCTAGGTCATCAAGCTCAGCCCCAACTCCTGCCCTCTGCATGGTTGGTGGTGAAGTGTTTCCACCAGAAAGATTCCTCATGGGAACCAAACTTTTCTGTTTGCAAAGGTCAACTTCCCCTCTTCTGAAATCCTTTCCTTCTCCCACTCAGTTTTCAAGGTCCCACTTAGGCTCTCCCCTTCCAGGCATGTTCTGGAACCATCACACCCCTAGGTGCTGGCTATTACTTCTGAACTATCTGAAAACTTTGGATTTCCCTTCTCTGCAGCTCACCTGCTCCTGTGTGGGCTCAGTTTCCTACTCTGTCAAATGAAGAAGGAGCGCAGACATTCCCCAGTTCCCCATCTAGCTCTACAGCTGGCAGCTTTGTGACCAGTGCGCATTCTGGACACTCCCGTGCCCTTGCCTCCTAATGTTCAGCTGCAGCTGTAGCCCCTTGTACACCAGACATGTGTTCACACTCCGTGCACACTTCACAGTCGGTGGACAGTGAACATTTGCTGGTGTGATCTGATTTGATTTAACTTGAACATTGGCTTCCAAGCCAAGATCAGAACAGGCAGACCAAAAACAGCTGTCCAGTCTTGACCTGTGTTCTGGCCTGTCAGTCACCGTGGTCATGATATGGTGTGAGAAACAATAGCATGAAGAAAAAAGAGGTAGGTGGCAATGTGTGAAGGGCTACCCTTACCTGGTATCAGCAGAGAGGAAGCCACATGATCCATCTACTAATTTTTATATTTAGGTTTATAATACACGCCCATGGCTAGAAGATGAAATAGCACTAAGAAAGATCATAATAAAACAGCAGATTTTTGGCTTTCTTCTTGCATTTACTTTCATATTTCTAAATAGAACAGCAATATGATTGTTTCTGTACTTATCATTTTAGCATCACTTGTTGGTACACTTCATGTGAGGTTAGGATTTGGCCCTCGTTTCTCTCACCCCCTCTCTTCCCTGCTTCTTCCCCCTCAGGAGACCCCATCCTTCTGATTGAATTATATCATAATATTTCTAAATTAAATTTATGCTCATACTCCATACTCCTCCAAATTGTGTTTGGGCACACAGGTCATAAATCCTAGATATTGGTACAGAGGGCTGGGGAGAGGCCAAAACAAAGAGGAATTTACCACCTTCCTCTCCTTCATTCAAACTCCTTTGGGTCTTCAGACACATGTTGTTTGGGATCTGGCATTTTTTCTAAGAAACACACATTATTTGGGTTAACATTCTAACAGCTAAGGAATAGTTTTTGTCCTTTTATTTTGTGATTGTGAAGCCAATATTGTGATACATATATATGCTCGTTAACTGCTTCTACTTATTTTAACAATGAGGCCAGAGATTTTGAACTGGACCAATTCAACTTGGGCTTCCTGAAGGAACAACACCTTTCATGGTTGAAGACAGCCCATGCTTCAGCTGCTGTAGGAATATTGATGCTCTCTAAATGTTAAAGAATTCTCAACATGAGAAAAAATTTAAGAAATTAAAAAAAACAAAAACCATGAGACATAAACCTAAGAATTGTAAGTAGCAAGTTGAAATAAAACCTTGAATATTTTGTTTTTGGGAAGTTGCAAAATACATATTTTCCCCTATTCTTATTGCCTAATAAAATTTCCTGGATGCTCTACAGAAAATAGACTGAGGGAAGTGAAGAAAAAGTAGACTGGCTAGGCATCTCAGGCCTGAGGAACAACATGGTAGAGAGTTTACTGGGTTTTCTTTTTTACCTCATATATTCCAGACTTTCAGAAATTTCAGTGAGCACAGACTTATGTCCTAATGTATTAATGACTACATTAAATGTTAATGGTCTAAATACACCAGTTGAAAGAAAGAGGTAAGAAGAGTGGGTGGTAAAACATGACCTACCTATACCATGTTTGCAAGAAACTCACTTCAAATATGAGAGAGATGTTGAAAGTAAAAAGATGAGAAAAATATCTATCATAAAAGTATTAATCAAAGGAAAACATGAATGGCTATGTTAGTATCAGAAAAATTACACTTCAGAGCAAGGACAATTACCAGAAACAGAGAGGGACATTATATAATGATAAAATGATCATTACACCAGGATGACATGGCAATCCTACCTGTGTGCCAACAAAGCAACAGAGCTGAAAAATATATAATGTTAAAAACAATAGAACTAAAAGGAGATATAAACAAATCTCCAATTATAGTTATAGGTGTTGACATCCTTCTCTTGTCAATGATTTAACAACCAAGCAGAAAAACAAGGATATAGAAAAATGCAACATTACCATCCAAGACAATATAGTAAACATTTATAGAGTGGAAGAACATTTTTTTTTCAACTCACATAGACATATACTAAAATAGATAATATCTGGGGCCACAAAACAAACTTAAACATTTTTAAAAAAAATTAAAATTATGCAAAGTGTTATAAGACCACACTGGAAATCAATAATAGAAATAACAAAATAATTCCCAAACGTGAAGAAACTAACAACACACTTCTAAATAATCAAAGTCTCATAGGGAAGTTTTTAAAAATACACTACACTGAAAGAAAATGAAAATACACGTAAAAATTTGCAAGACACAGCTAAAACAATGCTGAAAGGGATTTTTTTAGTGTTAAATTCATACATTAGAAAATAGGAGACATCACAAACCAATAATATTTTCTCAAATCTCAAGAACCTAGAGAAAGAACAAAATGCATCCAAAGCAAGCAGAAGCAAGGAAACAATAAAAAGGGCAAAAATAAAAAATTGAAAATAAAAGTAATAAAACAATGAAACAAAGAACTTATTTCTTGGAAGGATTTTTCAAAATGAAATAATATATTCTAAGACTGAATAACAAAAAGTGCAAAGACACAAATTTGAAATGCATGAAACTAAATGAAACAAAATATCGCCACAGTTCTTTCAGACATCAAAGGGATAATAAAGGAATGCTGCAAACAACTTTACACACATAAATGTATAAATTAGACAATTCTTCAAAACCCCCACAAACTGCTACAACTCACTCCATATGAAATAAATAGTGTGATAGCCTTAAAATATGAGAAATTTAATTATTAATCTAAAAGCTCCACTCAAAAGTCTCCAACCTCAGATAATTTCACCGAGGAAGTCTTCTGAAAATTTATAGAAGTGTTAACTCTAATTCTATATCATTGCTCGAAGACTATGGATGAGGAGGAAACAGTACTCAATTCATTTTATGAAGCTAGTGATTATCCTGATAGTAAAATTAGACAAAGACTGTTTTAAAACAAAACTATAGACCAATACCTCTCATGAATATAGATGCAAATATCTTTAAGAAATATTAAAAGATAGAATTCAGCAATATGTGAAAAGAATTATTCATTTTCTTTTCACAAGGATAGAAATCTGGTCAATATTTGAAAATCAATCAATGTAATTCACCATATTAACAAGCTAAAAAGTAAAAATCACATGGTCATATTAATAATGCAGAAAGATAATTTGACAAAATTCAGCACCCATTCATGATTAAAACAAACAAAACAAAGAAACAACAAACAAACCTTTCAATAAACTAGTAATAGATGGGAACTTCATCAAATTGGTAAGAACATCTAGAAAAACTCCACAGCTAAGATTATTCTCTTTTTTTAAATTTTATGTTTTTTTAAATTTATTTTGGAGAAAGAGAGAGCATGACTGGGGGAGGAACAGAGGGAGAGAGGGAGACACAGAATCCAAAGCAGGCTCCAGGCTCAGAGCTGTCAGCACAGAGCCCAACCCAGGTCTTGAACTCATGAACCATGAGATCATGACCTGAGCTGAAGTCGGACACTTAACCGACTGATCCACTCAGGCGCCCCGGGCTATGATTATTCTCAATAGTGAAATGTTGAATGCTTTCCCCCTAAGATTGAGGAAAAGGCAAAATTGTCTGTTCCCACTAATGTCACACCATTCATGTTCAAATAAACGCTGGCTGTTCTAGACAGTGCAATAAGGCAAGAAAAGGAATTAAAAGGTATACAGATTGGAAAGAAAGAAAGAAATTTGCCCCATATGCAGATGACATAATTGTATACATAGAATATTATAAAGAGTCTACAAATAAATACCTAGAAGTAGTGAGTTCAGTAAAATTACAGAAATCAAAAGAAACGTACAAAATAAAATTGTATTTCCACATACTGGCAATGAACACATGAACACCAAAATTAAAAACATAACCATTTACATCTGTAAATCTAACAAGACAATGAATTAGTTGTATATCTAACAATCCATGTATATAGCTTGTATGATGAAAACTACAAAGCATTGATGAAATAAATTAAAGATTGAAATAATATCAAAGAAGGAATTTATGAACTAGGAGACTCATTATATATAGTAAAGATGACGATTCTCCCCAAATTGATATATATAGGTTTTAGCCCAGTTCTTATCAAGATCCCAGTAAGACATTTTTGCAGCTATTGACAAGATTATTCAAAAATTCATATGGAGAATCAGTGGAACCTGAATGGTTAAAAAGATTGTGGGAGAAAAAGGTAATTAACCTACTAATTACAAGATGAATTATAAGGCTGCAGTAAAGACTGTGTGGTCTTAAGGAGGGACAGATACAGATGTGGAAGTGAATAGAGAACCCAGTGAACATCTATACAAATATATCTGACTGATTTTTGACAAAAAGTACAGAAGCAATTCAATGGAGGAATGATAGCCTTTTCAACAAATACTGCTGGAGGAATTGGACATTCACAGGCAAAAAAAAAATAAATCTCCATCTAAATATCACTTCTTATACAAAAATTAACTTGAAATGGATCATGGGCATGAATCTAAAATTTAAAACCATAAAACTTCAGGAAAATCACAGGGGAAAATTTTAGGACTTAGGGATAGTTAAAGAGTTCTTAGATTTGACATAAAATGTACATTCTAGGCAAAAGTGGTAAATTTGACTTCATCAAGATTAAAAGCTTTTGCTTTGTGAAAAACCTTGTTAAGAGATATGAATGTAAAATATTCACTCTGGAAAGCAGTTTGTCATTTTCTTAAAATACTAAATATGCAACTATCATAAACCCAGCAGTTACACCCATAGGCATTTATTCTAGATAAATAAACACGATGTTTACATAAAAACCTGTAAATATATGCTTATTTGTTATTGAGTGAAACAAAGTGTGGTGCATTCATACCATGAAATACTATGCAGTGATAAAATACACCATATTGATCCATGCATCAACTTGGATGAATGTCCAGAAAATTATGTTGAGTGAAATATCTAAATCTGAGAATATTACATACCGTGTAATTCTATTAGGATAATATCCTTCAAAATTGTAGAAGTTAAGGGGCACCTGGGTGACTCAGTTATTTAAGTGTCCAACTTCAGCTCAGGACATAATCTCATGGTTTATGAGTTCAAGACTCGTGTTGGGCTCTGTGCTGACAGCTCAGAGCCTGGAGCCTGCTTTGGATTCTGTGTCTCCCTCTCTCTCTGCCTCTCCCCAGTTCATGCTCTGTCTCCCTCTCTGTCTCTCAAAAATAAATAAAATAAATAAAATAAAATAAATTAATAATTAACTAGTAATTGCTAATGGTTAAAAAGAAATGACGGTAGGACCCAGGTGGGTAAGGTGTGGATATAAAAGGGCAGTCTGAAGGATCCTTGTGGTGATGGAAATGTTCTGTATCTTGACTACATCAATGTTAACTTCCTGGTTGTGATACTCTGTTAGTTTTGTAGGTGATTATCTCATTTGGGGAAACTGCAAAAGATAGGCTGAATCTCTCTATATTATTGGCTACAACTGCATGCAAATCTATAATTACATATGAAAAATTTATCATTAAAACATTCTCTTCACATTAATTTGAGAACAAAATTGAATTTTGGCGATTGATTTCTTTACACTTTATTTGAACTTCAATTTCTGTTGGGAACTTCATAATGGGAGAGATTTTATATTCAAATTTGACATCTGTCAATGTTGTTGACATTTTATGATGGAAATATCTCTAGGCTTTTAATATCATTGTAAAACTTTGATTAATTGTATTGGGCTGTGTGGGTGGACATAATTTGGAATGAGAAATGGAAAAGCAAATTCATGTTCAACCTTGGGTACAGAGTGGCCTTGAAATCAAATTCTATTTTTGAGTCTTCTGGGGACAAAGTTTACACTGTCTGACTGGGTTCGCAAAAGAAAGGTGTTCTCATATATTAGTATCAGTGTTGCCTTGAAAACTGGCTGATAGTAAGATTAATGGTTATGCCCGCTATGGTAAGATAAAAATCTGACAACTGGTGGTGGTGGGGTTGGCATATGATATGGAAAAAGCACCTGCTAGGTGGAGGAGGATTCTCTGATTACAAGTTTGAGAGAAGCAGCTGAATATGCTTGATGTAATCCTCTTTTTTTTTCTCTTTGGGTCTTCCTATAGAAATCTTAATCTCTGCTCCTCCACACCATGGATTCTACAGGGGCATCCCCCCAGGAGAAGCACATGGCAATAGTTATGCTAGTTAAGCACACTTGGCCAGCAAACCTCAACCACATTCTGTTCTTCCTCCTATGACTATGTTCCAGGTGGTTCTGAATCTGGCTGTTGATAAAAATAGTGTAATGTATTGAATTCTTGGATATCTCAGCTGCTGTTAGCCAACAAAGTTATTGAACAACAGCTCTGTGTTGGTAATTTGTGCAAAGTTATGAGTTTTGTTTCTGTATGTAGGACTCCATGTACCAGAGGGTCTCTGGATAAAAATTCTTATAAGGCCAAATGGTGGATCCCTACTGTTCTATCATAGTAATACTTGCTGTACAAATTCTTTTTTTTTGAAATGTTTATTTATTTTTGAGAGACAGAGAGACAGAGCATGAGCAGGAGAAGGGCAGAGAGAGAAGGAGACACAGAATCCCAAGCAGGCTGCAGGCTCTGAGCTGTCAGCACAGAGCCCAACGCGGGGCCTGAACCCACGAACCGCAAGATCATGACCTGAGCCGAAGTCGGCCACTTAACCAACTGAGCCACCCAGGCGCCCCATCCCTGTACACATTAATTTGTCTCTGAAATAGTTTGTTTCCAAAAATGATCACAGCAGTTTCCCTTCCTTCCTATGACACCCTGGCATAGTATCCCTCATAATGACTCTGGACTAAGCCATATAACTTGCTTTGCTGAAGGGTCGATAGAAAATGGGTCACAAACAGAAATTTGGAAAGTGTCCTTACTGGGCCTTGATTTATCTTGATACTGTTGGGAGCATGTGTTCACAACCATATGAGCTTGGGCTAGCCTAATGGATGATGAGAGACACATGGAGAAGCCATTCCCAATCCCTTAAATGACATACACATGAGTGAGGCCATTCCAGACTGTCTACCTCTAGCCTAGCCAGCTTGGACCAGAAGAGTTACTTAGCTGACCACAGAATCATGAGTAATAATGTTAGTTGTTTTAAATTACTAAGTTTTGAGGTGGTATGTTATGCTATGAAAGCTAATACCATTTTACATATGTATTTGTTTAAGGTGTTGTCTTTTATTAGAATCAGTTTGTGATTTTGTTCCAACATATCAAAAACCTTCAGAAATAACATTAATCTTTCATCCTACAGAGAAAAAATAAGGGAATTAATATATAAACTCCCATTGTTTTGTATACAACCATCACAAGATTCTCATCACTCTGTCACTGGGGTTCTGCCATTATCAATTGTAAAAATCACCCCCTAAAGAAAATGGGGATTTCTCACTCACACTTTCAAGTGAGCTCTCTTCTTTGGTAGATATAAATAGCCAGAAATGTCCCCCTGGAAATGATGAGATGCTTGCCCTCGCCATGGTAATTCTGTTTCTATTGATTTTGCTGTAGAGAGATTTTGGTCACAGCCCATGTTGCCCATAAAACCTTTATGTCATCATTAATGCTGTATCATCTTAGAACTCAACTTTATTTAGTGTATTTTATGTACTGAGTGAAGGTATGGGCTGCCTGAGCCTCCTGAGGCGGTGCAGGGAGTAAGGCTGGTTCACATCCCTTCACTGATTCTCGCCTCCCCCACTTCTCTGACACCACACCTAAACCTACCCTTCACCCCACTCTCTTATTCCTCATTCTTTTATCTATCTTTTATCTATCTTTTGCCTATTTGTATTGCTGGATTTCTCCATATTGCACTTGACTGTGAGTCTCTTGAGGACAAGTACTGTGAGGAGTTGTGATGTTCACCTCTGTCCTCCTCTTGGTGCAGAGTAAAAATTGAGTGATTTTAAGGTTGAATTCAATTCAACTTATTCATTTAATAAATGTTTATTGAGTTTCTACTGTATGATAGACACTGGGTAAGTTATATGTACAGAATAGTGAATAGGGTAGATATGTTACCATATCCTCACACAAATAAATGGTTTTATTGATAAGAAAGTATGAAGAGGATAAGAAGGAGACCTGATTTATGTTGAAAGCTTGAGACAAGTCTTCATGGAGAGGTGGATTTGAGATGATAATGAAAGCACGTAACAGTCTATGAATGGTGTTCCCTGGAGTAATGTAACCCAGTCACCTTGAAGCATAACATGAAAGACTTTCCACAAAGAGGAAAAAATATGTTCAACCATCCATAGATAAGAAAGTGCTGGGTTTGAAAAAAGATGTGTACCAGGAGCATAGTGAAGTCCACCTTCCAACAACCATTTGTTTCAAGCACTTGCTATGATGTAAAACAAGATGCTAGGTGAAGATTCTTAGAGAGATGTACTGTTGGATACGTGTGCTTGGAGGATAAAGAATAGCTTAGGGATGAAGATGTAGCTGAGTAATATTTGGCCTATAAATGATAATTGAAGCAGTGGTGGGAGACGAAATCAACTGGACAGAATACGTGACTAACATGAGAAGGCCTGGGACAGAACCCCCAGAAGAACCAACGAGTGAGGATTGGAAGAGGGAGAGGAACTCAAGGGGAAGGAGGAAAAGTGGTAGAAGGATGATGAATAGAGCTTGGGGAAGACTGTGCATGCAGAGGGAGGAAGAGGTCAAATAACCCATGCCAGTGGGACACCCCTGCAGGGTGGCTTCTTCTGCCCCCACAACACATAGCATGTGGCTCATCTGACCATCTGCAGTTACCTGCCTGAGCATCTGTCCTTCCAGACCCTATGGTTGGGGCTGTATCTGTGTACTTCTGATATCCTGTTCCCATCCAAGGGCCTGCAGAATGCTAAACATTCTTTAATTTCTGACTCAAGAGTCACTTAACTCCCATGGGCTGTCCTTGACTCCAAACACTTTCCCCCACCCCACTAATTCCCAGCCCGGGTTCACTGCCTCCCCTGAGCTCTCCAAATATCCAGTATATCTCTGTTATTGTCCAATAACAGACATGAAACTTCGTCTTATTGTGGATTTCCCCTAAACAGACGCTGGGTCAAAGCTGCAAGTGCAAGCAGTTTATTGGGAAGTGTGAAGATACTAGGAAGGAAAGGCAGCCAATAAAGATGCATTTTTTAAGTAAGAAAACACACTGAACATTTGGGACTTACTCTCACAGGGTTATTGTGAGCTAGTGTGATATACCCAGTTTTCCACCCAAGGGATAAGGGAGCTGGGGGTATTTATGCACTGATAATTAACATTCATTCAATGAGGGCTCTGTGCGTGCGTGCGTGTGTGTGTGTGTGTGTGTGTGTGTGTGTATGTCTGCCTTTTCTCACTATGGGCAGAGTGGCCTTATGTTATTCTGAAAAAGAAAGCTAGATACAGAGATGTAGACACAGGCACCTGTAAATTTTTGAACTCACTAAAAGTCAGAGACATATGGGTCATTGAGAAATCTGCTTCAACTTATCACAAACACAGCATCTATCTATTATCTATCTATCATCTATCATCTGTATGTCTGTCTATCATATATTATCTGGCTAGCTATAATCTATCTGTCTGTTTGTATATCTACATATGTATCCAATCAACTTGTTTATGGGTCTGATTTTCTTGAACCTAGCCCAATGCCTGGCACAAGAAAAGAACACGAAAAGAACATAATGAACAAATGAATGAATCTATGGTTGAAATAAGGCAAGACCAGACAATATGATTAATTTCACGTATTTTTCTCTCTGATGGACTAGGGGTTGTAGGGCTTTTAAGAGAACAGAAGGCAATAATCTTGTTCCAAGTAATTTTCCCCATTTGGATTAAGAAAAGAAGAAGCATTTAACTAACTCATCTTTGTTGGTTAATGTGGATATTGAAATATTGCCTTTAAAATGTTCATTATAGTAATACAATGAAAGAGTCAAATTGTTCTATAAAGTTTATTCGAAAAAGAGTGGCTCCTCTCCCCATCATGTCCCCAATTTCCCTATCTCCAGAGAGGCAACTCTTTACATTCTTTTACCTTTTTCTGTTTCTGTTTTGTTTTGGTATATACATGTCTGTAGATAAAATGCTTTTATTTCTGCCTCAGTTTCTCAGTTTCAAGCATTATGCATTGAATTTTCCTTATATTATTAGATGAAAACATCTCTTTCACTAGCTCCCTTCCCACCCCACCCTCTTTAGTTCATACTATTGTGATTACACAAGTGCCATTTCCAGCTAAGCCATGAAATATACACATGATTGCCTTTCTTTTCCTGCATACTCTTTTCTCATTTTTTCTTGGAATATATATTTGTCTGTCTTTCTAACTCCATTTTCTATGCATTTGTCAAAAATTTGGCCTCAAACTCCCTTGAAGTGTTATGACAATTCAATTATTCATCAATCGCCTCTTCACAAAACCTCCACAGAGCCCTCTGGTCTGCTCCAGTCTATCTTAGCTGCCCTCCAGCCTGGCACACAGTTGCTGTTTCTGTAGTCTTCTGTCCCCATCACACATGGGGTTCCTTCTCTACCCTGGGGGCCTTTACTCTTTCCTGCATCCCATATGTTCCTCTTTATTGGTTTACTCTCCCACTGTGTAGAGCATATCTTCCAGTAGCTCCTGGAGAAACAGGGCTTTGAGATTGATTTTTGAAACTGTCTACAGGAAATTTTATTTTATTTCTTCCACCTTTTTACATGAGTTTTAGCTTGCTAGGTGTACACTTGCGTCAGGATTTAAAAGCATCCATTTATTGTCTTCTATCTTCTAGGTAGGCTGTTGAACACTCAGAATACATTCTATTTCCTGATTTTCTGTGTTTAACCTTGGACTTTTTTTTCTGCCTAGAATCCTATAGAATCTCTTCTTCATCCTCAGTGTTCTGAAATTTAATAATTATGCGCTTTGTGAGTGTTTGATTTTATCCACTCTTTGGGCTTTTACATGTGGACATTTGTCTTCTTCAGTCTGAGCAATCTTGAATTGTTTCCTTGATAATTCCCTCCTTTACACTTTCTCCATTCTCTTTTCCTACAGTTCTTATTTTGTGCATTTTAGTTTATTTATTTTTGAGACAGAGATAGAGTGTGTGAGAAGGGGAGGAGCAGAGAGAGGGAGAGACAGAGTATCTGAAGCAGGCTCTGCTCTGACAGCAGAAAGCCTGATGCAGGGCTCAAACTCAAGAACTGTGAGATCATGACCTGAGCCCAAGTCAAAAGCTTAACCAACTGAGCCACCCAGGTGCTCTTATTTTGTGTATTTTGTATGCTGGCTGTGCTAGGCTTTTCATCTAAGTGATCTTTTTCTTATTTTCCATTCTCTTTTCCTTCCCTTATTGGAAGATATCTTCAGCTTTATATTCTGAATCTTCTATTGTACTTTTATTTCTGTTATCTTATTTTTAGCTTCTAAGACCTGTTTTTTAAAATTTATTTTTTGTGTTTATTTAGTGTTGAGAGAGAGACAGAATGTGAGCAGAGGTGCGGGAGAGAGAGAGGGAGACACAGAATCCGAAGTAGGTTCCAGGCTCTGAGCTGTCAGCACAGAGCCAGACGTGAAGCTCGAACCCATGAACCCTGAGCCGAAGTCAGATGCTTAAAAGACTGAGCTGCTCAGGTGCCCCTCTTGGAGCTGTTTTATCTTCTCTGCATATTTATAGCATATACACTGTTTTATCTAAATACAATATTTTTTCTCATATTTCTGAGAATATTTATGATTGGTTGGTTGTGATGTTGTTTTCTTTTATATTTTCTATTTCCTTTGATATGTTTGAAAAAATCTTTCTTAGTTTTGGTATTTAATTTTCATGTGAACCACATTCTTTAAGAATCTGGTAACACTTGGTTTTTTGACTATACTTAAAGCAAGGGACTGAGAGGCTGATCAAATGCTCTGGAATTGGCATGAGGCTCTTCATTTGTGAAATGTATATTGGGACATTTCCTTGGAGAACCCTCCAATGTCAGTATCTTTGTCTTTCCTCTTGATCTGATCAGATTCTCTAGAGAAATATATTCTGGTCTCTACTCTGGAGTGTGGACTCCTGGCTGCCAGAACTCTGGGAACTGTGGGAATAAAGTGTTGGTGTGTGGGTGGGATCTTAGTATTCTTTATGGACTACCTATTTAATCCATTTCAAAGCACGAAAGCAAGAAAGGAGTGTGAACTAATTTAGCAAATCCAAGAAAGCTGGTTCCTAAACCAGAAGAGGGAAAAGATCAGGAATGACTCAGAATACACAAGCGAACCCCTGAAAAGCTCAGAGTTTTATGACACCAGGTGCCTCTGATTTGTTGGAGTTGAGGTGAAGGAGGAGGGCTGGCACATGCAGCAGATTGAAGCAGCAGCCTCCCGGGCTCCCTCCACACCCTGGCAGAGGGCCTTTCTTCTGGAAAAGGAAAATTAAGAAGCAACGTTTGTTCCCCTGTTGGTCAAAAATGTCCCTGCTTCTAAGGCCATGGCCTCTTTCCTTGGCCTCACTCAGTACCTCACCCCTTCCCCATAGATGCGATGGACACTGTCTTGGCAGACAGTAAGCCCCCTGAGGTCAGCTCCATGTCCACATCCCCAGTGACAGCATGGAGCCTAACCCTGGGTAGACTTCTAGGGACTATTTTTTTTCTTAATATATGACTTACTGATACTGAAAACTTACTGATGTTTAAATGTCTCCCCCATGTGTTCTCTCCTTGAGCATACTCTAACCCTTTTCCTAGAATCTGCAAATTCTGGCATGTGTCCATTATAAAGAGTACGGGGTATAGGCACACCAGAGTTTACTGTGACAGTAAAAAAAAAAGTAAAACAGATGTTTGAAATGTTTCTTAACATGGAAAAGTGACAATGTGTTTCCTCAGTTTTAGAGGAGAGGTCGAGGGCCAATCCACAGATGGACATTAAACACATTTGGGTTATCCCAGGAAGGTAAGCCATGGTAAGAATATTGATATCTTTGCCATGTTTTCTAACATTATCCTATTATTCTAAATAATAGATGCTGATGATCTTTACTGGCCAACATGTACTATGATAAAAAAAGCAAAGTGGCATATTCAATTCATCTTTTATGTTTATAATATTCAATATTTAAGTTTTCTTAAAATGAAGACACCAATATGAACCTCGTTAAGTAAAAATTGCCTAATAATTATAATCCTTTTGCAAGATACACTAAAAGGGTATTTTTGCCTTTTCTAAGACTTAGTCTTTTTAGGATGATACATTAACAACTCAAAGCCCATGGAGAAGAATATTAAAAATGCAGTTATATTTTATAGAAAATCCTTTCTGTCCTAATATTTCACTACACAAAGCTCACATATTTTTCTTTAGGAAAATTTATGTTTTATTATAGAAGTAATGGATGTAGCACATAACTAAAACCCAAAAAATATAAAGAAAACAGTAAAAGATATCCGTTATTTCATCTCTTATGGGTAACCACTAGTAGCAATTTGATTTTTTAAAGTTTTTGCTCAAATTTGTATGTTGTATTTTTCAGATATAGAATGACTCTATAAAAACAATGTTATGCCCTGCTTTATTTTTTTAATCAATAGTATACCAGTTTTTCACCTCTAAAAAATGTTAAAGCATGATTTGTATCATTGTTTATTTAATAATTCCTCATGTTGGATGTTTAGGTCACTTACAGATTGTTGCTATTATAAATGATGTTGCCAGGGACATCTGCATACATCAACCTTTGGCTATATCTCTGATTTATTCCCAAGTATAGATTCCTGGAGGTGGAATTACTGTTTCAAAGATGAGAGGAATTGACTTCCAGACACCTTTACCAGTTTCTCCTGCCCTATACAATATCACCAGAAAGGCAGCTGTAAAGCACTTGCATCTTGGTGCTGGTGGCAAGCACCAAGTGATAGACTCACTTTTGAAGGGTTAATTTAAAGAATTTTTTATTAAAATATCTTGTATTCCAGGTTCCACCATGTATTTCTCCTTCTTCCTTGCCAAATAAACTAGCTTCATGGTATACATAGCCTGGGCAGGCGGGACTCTGAAATAACCTAAGGGATAGACAAGGATCTTCTCCAAAAGTCTCCTCCCTCTGTCCCTTCTCCCTTCCTCCACCCATCTGTCCATGCATCTCAGGGATGGACATCACAGTGGATATTGGGAATGATGAAAACAAAATTCCAGGCCTCACAGTCTCTTTCTCTATTATATGAATAGATCGTGAATTTTTATTGCCTTGTGTTCATATAATCCTCTTTCACTGAATAACTGGGGCAGCAAATGAACAATTTTGAGGAGCTGAGCACCCAAGCTTGACACACTTATTCCACATACTCATGCCAAACACAAAAGGATGATATTCTATTAACACATCTGTTTTGTAGAGGGGGAAACTGAAGCTCAGAGTGTGTCTTTGCCTACTGCAAGTCTTCTGCTCTCTGTTCCTCTCTCTGTTGCATCTGTTGGTCACCACAGCAGGGACATCCTATAAAGCTCAAGCAAAGCTAGGCTTCCTCTAGATTAATTCAGCTTCTTGAAGTCAAATTAGTGGCAGCCCCTTAGCCACATGCCCTAGAGATATGAGGACTGCACGTGGGGGCACAGGTGCTGGTGCGTATTTCTGAGACAGTGGGCCTGGGGGTGGGTGGGCTGCAGCTGGGTGAGGTGCATTCTATCTGTTTGGAGAGTAGGAATGTGAGAGTTTCCTGTGGGTCAAGTAGGGGCTGCAGAAGGGTGCCAGACTTTAGAGATCTTGAAAGTGCCTTCCCTAATCCCACCCCAGGCTGCTACCCAGGTAAAAAGTCAACAAGCCTGGACTTCAGACACAGAAACTGAGGAGGTATTGCCAGAAAAAGGGCAGGGAGTCAAGGGACTGCAGTTTGAAGATCCCAGCAAGCAGTCTCCAGACCCTACCTATGGGCCACATTTATGCAGTTGCAACAGCTCCTGTGACATATGCCTTTGTCCTTGTCTTACAATTCAGGGTGCAGCAAAAGGCCAGACTTAAGCGGAGAGCTGTGCCATGGTTACGCTACATTCTCTGCTAGGAGAAGAATAAGCTTGGAAGAATATTGGACTGAGGAATTACACCTTTCTTTCTTCACTGAATAGCTGAGAAATGTGAAGCTCACCAAGATCAAGAACCTAACCTGGATTGGGGCACCTGAGTGGCTCAATCAGTTAAGCGTTCAACTTTGGCTCAGGTCATGATCTCATGGTTCCTGAGTTCGAGCCCCACATTGGCCTTTGTGCTGACAACTCAGAGTCTGGAGCCTGCTTTGGATTCTGCGTGTCCCTCTCCTTCTGCCTCTCCTCTGCTCATGCTCTGTCTCTCTGTCTTTGTCTCTCTCTCAAAATTAAAAAAGAAGAAATGAATAAACATTTAAAAAAAAGAGACTTTCCCAAATCTCAAACTCCTAGTTAATGGTATGCTTGAGATATTGATCCTACACATTATACCATTTCTTAAGAGAAAAAGTATTGTTCATTATTTATTTATTCAATCAATTGTTAATTTATTTAAAAATATCCACTAAGCACCAAGTGTGTGTCAGGCATGGTCTTGTCCTGGCAATATGCCAATGTATAAGACTAGCTATCAAGCTCTGCCCCCAAAGAAGTCCAGAACTAGTTGGACACCTCTTGGTATTGATGTAGAGCATTAACTGGCATTCTCTGAGATAATAAATAGTACACATTTTTATAATAAGATTTAATTTTTTACAAATTATGTGTGGTTTGGTTCCAAGAAAATAATGATATAATAATGAAGAAATGCTCACACTGAACCTTTTGTTGTTACTATTTCACTCTGGTTTTATTTCCAACCTTAAATATTAGGTTGACCCATATAAAATTGCAGGCTAGATATGTCAAATTGTTAAATAACAGCAATCTCTAATGGTTAAGCCTCAGGTGACCTAACCCTGCATCATTCCTGGAGCGTCTCCTTCCAGGACTGAACAGAAAAGCTGGGCCCATGGTTCTGCATTACACCCAAAGCTGGGAGTGTGGAGTTACTCAAAGCTTAGATCATCTCAGACATTACAGAGGATGTTCCTCCTTCCCTTAGACTTTTGAGAATGAAAGGAAGCACAGGGAATTTGCTAAAAGTCTTGTCATCTTCCATCACTTTTGTTAAAAGAGCAGGTTAATAATCGCTTGCACCCCCCACATAAACACCCAATCCTTAACTTTCACTGATTCCTCTGAGAGTTTTCTCCACAGTTAGCCTATCCATCAGTTCCTTTGTTTATTTGCTTGTTTCTATTTTTTTCAGTAGTTCAAGCTGGTGGGATTTTTTTTTCTTGCCAATTTAAAAAGAATAACATTTTACAAGATGAACTCAGCTTAGCTGAGTCCTTGGAAATGACTTTACAGTTTCCCTGATCTGCTTCTTATTCAGCTCAGCATCAGTTAAGATTCAGGCTTATCAGAGCATAGCTAAAGCACATTTACATGAAACACTACAGAGGGTTCACAATGAGCATGTCAAATGGCTTCTCCCCATGAGCCTGCAGGGTCAGATTACTCTGGTGGGACATAGTCCCTGGAGTGAGTTTTATAGATGTGACTAACTCATGGGTTCACAGAATCAACAAAGTTTAAAACATGTGCATTTGGTACATTTTGCAGTCCACAATGCTGTGGGCTCACCTGCAGCAAGATTAAAATGATGCAACCCATTAGTTGTGCACTTTTTCCTCCTGAAAAAGAGATGAAAAGTGTACTAACTGGAAATGGGGAGGACAGGGTGACTGGGGAGGACAGTGCCCAGGGCAGGAGGACCGGGTGGGGCTGCATGGAAGTGGTAAAGGAGCTGGGTGTCAGGAGGTTCCCCAACACATTGCTTTATTTGGAAGCTATGGTGACCACAGCCTGTGAGAGGGTTAAATGTATGCCAGAGACTGTGAGGTCAAAGACAGAGGCAGGTGTAATTAGTATTTCCTCTATGTAATATTCCCATGAAGAACTGTGCCTGAGACATGGGCATTCCAAGACTCATCCATGCCCAGCAGAGCCCCCATCAACTCACTCTTACTCCTCACTTCTTCAGGTCCATTGCACACATGCCCCTCCTGGCCTGCTCACTGTTTTCTGCCAGGACCTTAAAGCCCACCACTGAGTCTTAACTCCAGAATGTTCTGACTTCCAGGAAATCATCTCTGAATAATTCCCACCCAGCCACACCTCCCCATGTTCTCATGAGGACAGACAGTAAATGAGCACATGTGTAATATGTCATGTCAGCAAGTGTTACCAAAAGGAGTGAGTAGGAGTAAGAGGGTGGAGAGGGACAGGAGGGTTTTTATTTTAGAAGGGGGATTCAGAGGGAAGCCCTTCCGATGATGGGATATTGGGCAGAGCTGCATGAGATGTGGGAGTGGCCATTGGAGAGAGGCCAGGCAGAGCAAGAGCAAGTGTGAACCCTAAAGGAGGGGCAGGCTTGGCAAACTCTAGGAATGTAGGAAAGATGGGGCCAGAGCTTGGGATGAGGCGAAAACTAGTGCTTGAGACAGGGCCAGATGGGGTGGAAGTAGTTTGTGGTCACTAATTTGGAAATTCTCTGAATAAGATGGGTAGATTTGAAGAGGAATTGATATAATTTGACTTCATTTCTGAAAAGGATCTCCCTGGTTCCCATGTTGGAATAGTGTGATAGGCCAGTGGGACAAGCAGAGAAGTAGGTTAAGAGGCCTCTGCATGAGTGAGGCAGGAGATGAGGGTAGCCAGACCAGGCAATGTGGTACAGGTGGGAAGATCCTCTGAGGGCCAGAGGATTGCCAACAGAGTGTGAGAACCAAGAGGGGAGGGGATGACGAACATCTTTTATTTTTTATTTTCTATTTTTTCTTTTATTTTTTTATAGTTTATTATCAAACTGGTGTCCATTTAACACCCAGGGCTCGTCTCGACAAGTGCCCTCCTCCATGCCCATCACCCCTGTTCCCCTCTCCCCTTCCCCCATCAGCCCTCAGTTTGTTCTCAGTATTAAAGAGTCTCTCATGGTTTACCTCCCTCCCTCTCCCCAACTATTTACCCTCTTCCCCTCCCCATGGTCCTCTGTTGGGTTTCTCCTGTTAAACCTATGAGTGCAAACATATGGCATCTGTCCTTCTCCGCCTGACTTATTTCGCTTAGCATGACACCCTCGAGGTCCATCCACTTTGCCACAAATGGCCAGATTTCATTCTTTCTCATTGCCATGTAGTATTCCATTGTATAGAGGAACCACATCTTCTTGATCCATTCATCAGTTGATGGACATTGAGGCTCTTTCCATGATTTGGCTATTGTTGAAAGTGCTATGTTCATTTTAGCCACTCTGACTGGTGTGAGGTGGTATCTCAGTGTGGTCTTGATTTGTATTTCCCTGATAATGAGTGACGCTGAGCATCGTTTCCTGTGTCTGTTGGCCATCTGGATGTCCTCTTTGGAGAAGTGTCTGTTCATATCTTCTGCCCATTGCTTCACTGGATTATTTGTTTTTTGGGTGTGGAGTTTGGTGAGTTCCTTATACATTTTGGATACTAGCCCTTTATCCGATATGCCATTTGCAACTATCTTTTCCCATTCTGTCGGTTGCCTGTTAGTTTTTTTTTTTTTTTGATTGTTTCCTTTGCAGTGCAGAAGCTTTTTATCTTGATGAGGTCCCAATAGTTCATTTTTGCTCTTGATTCCCTTGCCTTTGGGGATGTGTCGAGTAGGAAATTGCTGTGGTCAAGCAAGGCTGCTTCCTGCTTTCTCATCTAGGATTTTGATGGGTTCCTGTCTCACATCGAGGTCCTTCATCCATTTTGAGTTTATTTTTTGTATGGTGTAAAAAGGAGGTCTAGTCTCATTCTTCTGCATGTTGCTGTCCAGTTCTCCCAGCAGCATCTGTTAAAGAGGCTGTCTTTTTTCCATTGGATACACTTTCCTGTTTGTCAAATATTAATTGGCTGCATTTGTGCATCTAATTCTGGGTTCTCTATTCTCTTCCAGTGGTCTATGTGTCTGTTTTTGTGCCAGTACCATACTGTCTTGATGATGACAGCTTTGTAGTAGAGGCTAAAGTTTGGGATTGTGATGCCTCCCATTTTGTTTTTCTTCTTCAATATTATTTTGGCTATTCGGGGTCTGTGTGGTTCCATACAAATTTTAGGATAGTTTGTTCTAGCTTTGAGAAGAATGCTGGTGCAATTTTGATTGGGATTGCATTGAATGTCTAGATTGCTTTGGGTAATAATGACATTTTAACTATGTTTATTCTTCTGATCCATGAGCATTGAATGTTTTTCCATTTCTCTGTGTCTTCTTCAATTTCATTCATAAATTTTCTATAGTTTTCATCATAGAGATCTTTCACATCTTTGGTTAGGTTTATTCCTAGGTATTTTATTATTTTTGGTGCAATTGTGAATGGGATCAGTTTCTTGATTTCTCTTTCTTTTGCTTCATTATTGGTGTATAAAAACTCAACCAATTTCTGTACATTGATTTTGTACCCAGCGAGTTTGCTGAATTCGTGGGTCAGTCCTAGTAGGCTTCTGGTGGAGTCTATTGGGTTTTCCATGTAGAGTATCATGTCATCTGCGAAAAGCTAAAGTTTGACTTCATCTTTGCCAATTCTGTTGCCTTTTATTTCCTTTTGTTTGATTGCTGATGCTAGGACTTCCAGCACTATGTTAAACAAAAGTGGTGAGAGTGGACATCCCTGTCGTGTTCCTGATCTCAGGGGGAAAGCTCTCAGTTTTTCCCCCTTGAGGATATTAGCTGTGGGATTTTCATAAATGGCTTTTATGATGTTTAAGTAAGTTCCTTCTATCCCGACTTTCTCGAGGGTTTTTATTAAGAAAGGATGCTGTATTTTGTCAAGTGCTTCTTCTGCATCTATCGACAGGATCATATGGTTTTTATCTTTCCTTGTGTTAATCTGATGTATCACATTGATGGATTTGTGACTATTGAACCAGCCCTGTAACCCAGGAATGAATCCCACTTGATTATGGTGGATAATTCTTTTTATATGTTGTTGAATTCGATTTGTTAGTGTCTTGTCGAGTATTTCAGCATTTGTATTCATCAAAGATATTTGCCTGTAATTCTCTTTTTTTGTTGGGTCTCTGTCCGGTTTGAGAATCAAAGTGATGCTGGCTTAGTAGAATGAGTCCGGAAGTTTTCCTTCTATTACTATTTTTTGTAATAGCTTGAGAAGAATGGGTAATAACTCTGCTTTAAATGTCTGGTAGAATTCCCCAGGGAAGCCATCTGGCCCCGGGCTCTCTCTTATTCGTTGGGAGATTTTTGATTACTGATTCGATTTCTTCACTGGTTATGGGTCTGTTCAGATTTTCTATCTCTTCCCATTGAAATTTGGTAGTGCATGTGTGTTTAGGAATTTGTCCATTTCTTCTAGGTTGTCCAGTTTGTTTGCATAAACTTTTTAATAGTAATCCCTGATCATTGCTTGCATTTCTGAGGGATTGGTTGTAATAGATCCCTTTTCATTAGTGATTTAGTCTATTTGGGTGCTCTCTACTTCCTTTTTGAGAAGCCTGGTTAGAGGTTTATCAATTTTGTTCATTTTTTCAAAAAACCAACTCTTGGTTTCATTGATCTGTTCAACTGTTTCTTTGGATTCTATAGTATTTATTTCTGCCCTGATCTTTATTATTTCTCTTCTTCTGCTGGGTTTGGGGTGGTCTTGCTGCTCTCCTCCAGTTCCTTTAGGTGCACTGTTAGATTTTGTATTTGCTCTTTTTCTAGTTTATTGAAATAGGCCTGGATTGCAATATACTTTCCTCTTAGGACTGCCTTTGCTGCATCCCAAAGAGTTTGAATTGTTGTATTTTCATTTTCATTTGTTTCCATATATTTTTAAATTTCTTCTCTAATTGCCTGATTCGCCCATTCATTCTTTAGTAGGGTGGTCTTTAACCTCCACATTTTTGGAGGTTTTCCAGACTTTTTCCTGTGATTGATTTCAAGTTTCATAGCATTGTGATCTGAAAGTGTTCATGGTATGATCTCAATTCGTTTGTATTTATGGAGGGCTGCTTTATGCCCCAGTATGTGATCTATCTTGGAGAATGTACCATAAGCGCTTTGTCTTTCAGGAGCTGGTTGGTGGGGAATGTGAGTAATAAACAAATAAACAAGGTAACTGTAAGTTTTATGAAGGAAATAAAACACAGATGTATGGAGAGGGGTTGTGTGGAGCTGGTGGTCAGGGAAAATGTCAGAGTGGCATTTGAGCTTGAATGTCCATGTGCCTCTGTAGGGAGGAGCAGGGCCAGCCTGGGATAATGCAAGAAATGTGAAGCACACACGAGTGCAGGATAGTGGTACAGACTGAGTCATAGAACTCAGAGGGACAGAGTGGGTTGGACTTTGCTAACACATTCAGTTTTTATTCAAAGTGGGAGGTAACATCATCTATCAAAGTATTGAGCTAGAGGAGATGTAATGTGGTTGAACTTTCAGAAAGCAGACTCTACCCACTGGGTAAAGAGCACCTTGCAGGGGAGTGGTGTGCAGTAAGGTTCTCTGTGGTGGGTGACAGGTGATCACTGCATTCAGGATGGCAAGAAACAGTTAGGCCCAGGCCATGCTTTACAGCCTACAGCCTTGCTAAGCAGTTTCATTCGGAAAGTATGAGAAACAACATGATAAACAAAGATGTCTAGGTTTTTTGAAGTGAGCCCTTGGGTGATACTCCACAGACATGGCAAAGACCTTTCTACCCCCCTCACTCATGTATCACAACTGTCAACATCAGATGCTGCCTAGAGGTCGTTCAGCCTGGCCCTCCCCAAGGATGTGGTCTCCTGGACCACGCTGCTCAGATGTGTACTGTGACAGGGGTCAGGACAGCCCTCAAGGACTCTGCTCAGCCTGTTTGTCCTGGCAGTCTGCTTTCCAGATGACAAGAGGCTGGGGGGAGTGGATACGAGTCACGCTGCCAAATGAATTTACGGGAGTGTGGCCCCTCCAGGAAATGTTCTAAATTCTCATTACTTTCTGTACTGTTAATTCTGCCATCAATGTCAACAGAGGGGCTAGCATACACGATGGAGTCTTCTTTGTAGCACCTCGTTCTTATCATGTCTGAGAAGGTGACCAAGCATATGGTGCTGCATGCCAGCAGAGGTGCATATTTTCTATCTGAACTAAAGCATTTTTCAGACAATGTCAAAACAAACACCCAAGTACGTCTCAGAGGTCTACTATGTATTCGGTGCTGAGCTGAATTCAAAGTGTTGCTCTTGCCTTATTAGCTGTGTAATCTTGTCCAAGTTACCAAATCTTTTTGAGACTTTGTTTCCCTGTTTGTCAAAGACTACTTACCTGAAAAGGATTATGACTGTCTCATAAGGTGGTTGTTGCTGTTGCACCCCATGTTTATTTTGCGGGTTAAATGAAAAGATGCACCGATTTGGTGAGCATATCGCAAGGCATGTAGTAAATACCAAATTGGTGTTAGCTTTTCTCCCCTCTATGTGGCTCCCAGCACTCTGGGGTGTGTGAGCCTGCATGTGCTGGGTGTCAAGTGGCTGCCTACTGCTATGCTTCTGTGATCATACCTTGCTCTTTGGGGAAAGTCTTTGGATTTTCTCTCTTTCCCAGTCTGGGTTGGGACATGGTGGTCTTCCATGGTGTCTATGGAGTGTTCTCTGGGCATCAACCCTACTTCTACTCAATACTTCCAATCCATCTTCACCCAGTGAATTAATAACACAGAAATACCTTTAGTCCTTTTGTTAGAAATGGTGCCAAATAAGACCAATGACACGCAGAACATTGGTAAAATGATGTAAGAGTACCTTTCTCAGCAAGTTATGTTGAGGAGCTTAAAAAGTGAAGAGCCCAGCACCTGGCACATACTAAGTGCTCACTTTGGGGTATGTGTGGTGTGTGTGTGTGTGAGAGAGAGAGTTAAATATTTGGGTTCACTGTGTTTTTAGAGGTAGGGTGAGGGTATATTAATAACTTCTACTTATTGGGCAACTGGACTGGGCATTTTGCTCACTTCACTAAAAACCCATGAAATGCTTTTTAGCAGATGAGGAAACAAAGACTCAGTAAGATCAAGTACTTCACCGAAAGACTCAGAGCTGGTGGTAGAGCTAAGATTGAACCTCACTGTGGCTCCAGAGTCCCTTCCATTTTTTCTTTTTAGCCAGCTATGTTTGTT
Source organism: Cryptoprocta ferox (assembly GCA_028646485.1). Lineage (NCBI taxonomy): Eukaryota > Metazoa > Chordata > Mammalia > Carnivora > Eupleridae > Cryptoprocta > Cryptoprocta ferox. Next base: position 1,463,074 of record CM053578.1, on the reverse strand, counting down.
GCTCAAGAAAATCAGACCTGATGGGGTCCAGGACTGAGAGTCAGAATTGAGATATGAGAGGAGGCACTCTGCATGGAGCAGGAGAGCTGGTTTGAGGAAGAAACACAGGTTGGAATGGGGCTAGACTTATTGAGCAGGGTCACTGGGCCAGCCAGGGGGACTGTATACACTGACAAGGAACAGGATGCTACAGGGAGCCTGAGTGTAAATGAGGTGTAGCTGGGCATTCACTGCAGGCAGTTGGGTGACCTCAAAGAGAAATGCAGTTAAGTTAGGATTCCTCTGAGGGTATGTCAACATCCTTTTCTCCTAACTTGTCAGGGAAGAACACAGAAGGAGCAGATATGGGAGAAAAAAAAAAACAGAGACTTCCAGTTTGAATGAGTTAGATTTGAAATATCTGTGAGGCATCCTGATGGATATGGCCAGTGTCAATGGGGAATGGGGTTTGAAGCTCCAGAGAAGAGCTGTGCTGTGGTCACTGGAGGTGTCAGCTGTGCAGTGGGTGAAAACATGGACTCTGGAGCCTCTAGTCTGACTCACATCTTCATCCTCAGTATGTGCCCTGAATAAGGTTGCCAAGTCGTGGGGGTAAAGTGGGCCATGATCCTGTGGGGGTTAAATGAGTTTGTTCTCATGAAGTCTGGCACATGTAGTGTGAAGTTAAGAGAGGGAAGATGTGCCTATGGGTAAAAGCTGAGCTCGGGAGATAATGTCATACCAAATTTGGTACATCTTTCTCTTCAGATATAATTAAACATAACATCTATTCCAAACATGTTTTTGACAAGATCTCTCTTATTTAGACCCAATTGCAATGCTTTGGGTGTATATAGATATTGAATCATGTTCATATCCATGATGAGGGAGAATGAGTCAGCTGTGTGGGTTGTAGGGTCTGTCTGGAAATCCTTTCCTTTTTCATGGTCAGGTGGTCATAAAATTTATAATCCCAGAGAAGACACATTTGAGAGTGAAAGAGGAGAGGGCATTGTCATTAATGATACAGGGAGAGAGAGGGGTCTCTGGGACACCCCTGGACACATGGCCTCCTTGGGAGGAGTGTGACCCATGGCTCTGGGCAGCTTTGAGAAGGCTCCTAGAGTTATGGAGACTGTCAGGAATTTAGCTGAGGTCTGTTGGACTTTCCAGCCTCATCTCACATCCTCTCCCCTCCTATTTTCTCTGCTCACTCATTCACTTCCAGCCCGTGGCCCTAGATCATGCCAGCCTTTCCATTCTCAAGCCTCGGTACCGTCCTCCTCCCTGAAGCACCTTCTACAAGCAGGGTGTTTGCTCCTCCTTGTCTTTCTGATCTCAGTTCAAATATACCCACCTCAGACTTCAACACCCACCTTCCAAAGGAGGTACCTCTTTTCCACATTATGTAATGCCCATACCCTCTCCCCTTACAATTTTGCATGGGTCTCATCATAATTATTAGTGACTTGTCTCTCTGCCCCACTTAAGTGTGAGATACACAAAGACAGTGATTGGGTCTGCCTGTCACCTAGAACAGTGTTGGAATACAGTAGCCACTCAAGGAACATAAATTAGAGGACTAAATAAAGTAGGCAGGGCTCTGGGTTGAGCCTGTGGTTATCCCCTGCTTTGAAGGCTCATTGAATCTATTCTATCTACTCTATTATTGATTTAGGGATTTCATTTCTGTCCATCTGAGGTCAATGATCAATTAAAGAAATGTGTGAGCTTCCCCTCAAAATCGCCCTCTGAGCGCCACTTGGAGCTCTCGTCCTGCCCTTCCTAATCCTGCTCCCAGTTAACTGCTCAACCTCATCACCTACAGCCAGCCCTTCCTGATGCCCCATTGCACCAGGACTCCTCTTTTTCCCTCCCACACCACTCACATTTTCCCATTTCAGTGTGGGTTGGCCTCTCCTAGCAGCCTAGGCATTCACTGAGGTCAGGGGCGATGTGTTGCATACAGCAGGTCTCAGCTTGCTCAGTGCATGTGTGAAGGAGGGAGAGGGCTGCACACGTGAACTAGTAGCCAGGGAGAAGCATTGGAGAAGAGCTTGTAGAGGAAGATCCTAAATTCACGGGGGCATGCATTTGGGGGTTCTATTAGTTGCAGATGCCAGGTGCTAACAGCAGGAGAAATTTATTCTGAATAAAAAGGTGGTTAACATTCTGCAAACATTTCTACCTCAGACATGCACAGAGTAATTTTGATGAAATGTGTTGGTTTATAGAACCTTTGGTATTATGCACATTCACTGAAATGCATTTGGACTTGACTCTGCCTTGGAGGACTGTTGTGAAGGAATGTAATCAAATCACTTGTGAACTCAATATTGCTTTCCTATGGATTATTTGGATGTGGCTCTAATAAAAATGCTTGCTTTTTTTCCCTCTCCAGCAAATCATTGCGGTGTGCAGCCATGAAATGTTGTCACACTCCTACTTTATTGCAGATTTAAATTACTTGGATTATTTTGTTGGACAGTGGCTCCCTGAAGCACAATGAATCAAATCATTAATTACTTCTCGAGTGTGCGTGATCCATTGGAAAGCATTAAACTCCACTCCGGAGCTCGTTTGGTGATGATGGCTTTTGAGTTAGTCCCTCAGGCCATGATTAGATGGAAACTTCTGGACAAGATGTTGCCATTTGCTCCTCTGATACTGAAAATGGCAAACACTGTGACATCGACGGGCACCTGGCTCCTTGGGCTTTCTGATCTTGGTAGAATGGGAACACTTTCACATTCCATTCAGCAGACCTTGAATAATAATAAGCAGACCTTCATGGCACCTGCATTTCTACATGACAGCCTCTTATTCTTCATCCTATACATCCTTTCCTAGACAACAGAGGAAGCAAGCCTTCTAAAGTACAAATATGGACAAATCTTTTCCCTTGAAAAGAATTTCAAGGCCTTTCCATTGCCCTGCAAGGTAAATAAAGGCTCCGCACCTGCAGTCCTACCTGCTCTGGCCTTTCCTACATCTCCAGCTTCATTCCTAGCTACTTCTACCATAACCCCTTCCCTCCCAGCCCTGTGCTCCCTACCAAGGCTGAAGCCCTGGACAGTCCCACAGACATCTGGACATTCCCAAATGGACAGTCCCACACACTTTTTGCCATTCTTCATGAGATGGACTTCAAGGCACAGCACCCACATCCTGACTTTTGGCTCGATGAGGGTGTCACCCCTCAACTCACAGCCATTGATTACCAGGATCAAACCCATCTTGAGTACAGTGATATGGAGTGGGGCATCCCTCCCTGTTGTCAATGGGAGAGCAAGTTCCCCCTTGTAGGGCCTTCATTCCAACAATCAAAAGGCATATGAAACTAAAGATGTATTATGCACACAGGTCCTAAAGAACAAGGCTGCATGGGAGGATCTCCCCAGGACCGGGCTCAATCAAGTAGGTGATGAAGTGAGAGGGAGGGAGGACTTACAGGCAAGTGCCTTTATTAGGGGTCAGGATGGAAACCACAAGCAAAATGGCATAATGGAATTTCACTGGTACATTGAGTCTCACTGGATCACAGTCAGAGGAGGGCAAGAAGGGGAACTTGTGGCAGTGATCACCCTGATCACACGGGTGCACCTGGTCACATAGGTAGGTATTCATAACTTGTTTGTGGGGATGTCGAGGCATCAGGAAAAGATGAAGTTATAAAAATTTACATATACCCTCACATGCTCACAAGTGACAGAGGTGACACACGCTCTGGCTCTGAGGGGCAATAGGAATGGGGGAGTCTGAGGCAGAATCCAGCCCCAGCAGTGAGGAGCTGCCACTACCTTCTGCGGGTGATGCTGCCACTCAGGAAGGTGGCCATGTGGGACCAGACTCTTCAATGACTTGAGACAGGAAATCTAGATTTCCTATGATATCTTCCTAGATTCCTTCTAGACATTTTAATGTTGTAGCAAAAACTAAGTTCTTTTGTGTAGTTTTCTTTATACATGTATTTTTTTCCCCTGTGTGTTCTGAGCAAAAGGTGTCTGCCTCTCAGATGTGGCCCACAGGCCACCAGTGTTTGTCCTCTCTGGTTTGGATGTACACTGGATGAAAAAAAGCTGATGTAAATTGATTTGTTTATTGTAATCAGCCTCAGGAAGAGGCACACACAGCTCTCCAGAGTGAATTCTGTGCTTTGAGCTGGAAAGGAAGCAGCAGACTATGGTGTGGCAGAGGAAGGTGACTTCTCCAAACGCATGTCCTGTCCTTCTTGCTGGGCATATATTCAGTTAGGTAATGTCTCCAGAGATCCTTATACTTAGGTGGGCCATAGGACTGAGGTTCGGTCAATGGAATAGAGTGAAAATGAACACACTGTCACTTGGGCCCAAACATAGAAACTTCTCATATCATCCTCTATTCTCTCTTGCCTGTCTTCTCCTTGGAGGGTGACACATTGAGTGACTTCAGAAGCCATAGGATTAAAAGAAAGACTGTCAGCCCAAGTCCCCAAATAACTGGGTGAAGTGGAGTTTCCCTTCCATACTCCATTCCTTATCAAGTATATTTTACATGAGCAAACACCAAGCTTCCGTGTTTACAGCAGCTCAAATTGCTAACACAGCATGGTTTCCCCCATAGGCATGGTTGCACCTGCAGCGAATCCTCCAGTCTTTTGGGGTGGGTGAGGCCACCGATACCAGAGAACTTGAGCCTGCTTCAGCTTGCCTCAAGTGGGAACAGGGACAGAGATGAAGGGTCCTTGGCTAGGTCCCAGTTAGCCTTCAACAATGACTGCCCTTCATCCTAGTTTGTTCCTGGATTTCCTGATGGACAAAAGAGGCCCAGGAGCCTGGCAAACGGAGTGACCATGCCTGGGGCTAGGTTCCATTAGGGTACTAGGACACAACTCAGTAGGTAATAATCTCCTCAACCTGCTTCAGCTCTGCCCTTTATTCTAGCTGAGTCACTTGTACATCACACTTAGGTTGTCCTGAATGACAATGTACGTGCTGCCTCTTAAGCCACATCTTCCAGCTCCTCCCAAGTCCCTTGAATTTACTCTTATATCCTTACTCTGACCTTCTGGACCTGGCTTTGACTTGATAGCCACCCTTAACCTTAGCCTTCCTGACTTTCTCAGGACCATATAGGAAGCTCACCTCAATGTCACACCCTTCCTGTGAAGGTGTACACCAGCATACTGTCCCACTAAACCCTACCTCAGGGGAGCAGATTTCAGCTCTCCAATCTTATTCCCAAGAATGACCCCCCACCACTTGCCTAGCTCTTGGGCTCTGAGTTTGGAAGACTCGACTTATAAGGTGAGGAGACACCTGCCACGGTGAACCTGTCAAAAGGCAGAGCTTAAGACCCAAACATTTGGTCCTGGATTCAATCGTTGGCCATAGCTACCTGGATTTGGGGACTCAGATTCTCAGGATCTATCCCTTACCTACATGGTACATCTGTTTCCTCCCCTGCATGGACAGACTCTAAGAGCAGAGAAGTTGTCTAATTAGCAGACAGATTCTATTTGCCCAGCTCATAGAATTAAGATCTTTCATCTACCCAATTTCTAAATAGAATAAAGACAGGTGGCCTTATGTCCTTAGTTCAACCCAGGTGAGTAGGCTATTTTATATTTAAGGGTCATTGACACATGCATACAATGGCCATGGATGCAAAACTGAAACATATATCTGAAATTAATTCACCTAAGAATTGTATGTATACTGTTGAGAATAAGTTAGCAAAGTTTTAAATTGACTTTCAAAGTTGAAGCAAAGTTTATCCAACAAATAAAGCAGTTATTCTATTTTACAGTATAATTTCATGTTATAAATAGTTTGCAGAGAAGGCTGTATTTGTATGAGTGTGTGTGTTCTTTTTTGTGCAGGAGTCACTTGTTCTGCAGGAACATGTACCCAGAAGGCAGGAAAGAGGGATTTGGTGGGAGTCTTCAAGTCCAAATACGCCCTTTATTCTTTGTCGATAGTGCTAACTTAAAAAAAAAGAGCACGTATGCTGTTTTTAAGTTAAAATAAAAATAATAAAACGGGGAAAGAAAGGGAAAGAGAAAAAATAAGAAAAAACGTGAAGAGACAAGGGAAAGGAGGAAGTGAAAAGAAGAACCAGTGAGAGCCATGGAGGGTGTCCTCTGCAGGGACAGAGGGGAAGGATGGTGGAGGCCAGGAAGACTCAGCAGTCTCCCATGACAAGGGGGAATCTCCTGCCCTCTGCACGCTGATCACCTAATATTGCAGTGAACCAGGCAGCTCCTCTATGTGTCTATTTAACTGTTCTGCATTTTCAAGCCTTACTTTAGAGTCACAGATATCCTTGGGGCACCTGGGTGGCTCAGTAGGTTAAGCAACTGACTCGATTTTGTCTCAGGTCATGATCCCCAGGGCTGTAGGATAGAGCCCCAGGTCTAGCTATGCGCTGGATGTGGAGCCTGCTTGAGATTCTTTCTCTCTTTCCCTCTGCCCCTCTACCCCCCTCACATGCTCTCTCTCTGTCTCCAATTTTTAAAAAAAGTCACAGCAATACAGAGGTGAAAAGTTAATCTGTGGTTTGCATGGCAGAAACCACAGCACATGGTGCCATGGTGGAGAGCAATGTCAGGGGTGATAAGTCCAGAAGACATCAGACAGCCCATTCACAGGTGTGGCCCAACCCTAAAGTAGGAAAATCAATGGAATTCTAGACATTTTCCACATTCGATCCTTGTGTTCACTTTTTTATAATTTAAATTTTGGTTAGTTAACATACAGTGCAATATTGGTTTCAGCAGTAGAATTAAGTGATTCAGGAATAGAATTAAGTGATTCATTACTTACATACAACACTCTCTGTGTGTATGTATACACACACACACACACACACACACACACACACACACACACATATCTTCTTTAATCATATTTCAGTCAATAGACATTTGGGTTTTCTCCATAGTGGTTATTGTTGATAATGCTGCTATAAACATTAGGGTGCATGTGCCCCTTTGAATCTGTATTTTCGTATATTTTTGGGTAAATACCTAATATATTCACTTTTTGACAAAGCCATTTGCCAATCAACTAAACCACATTTGTAACATTCAAATGCTCCTTGAAAATTCTCCTGAATAAGAGGAATGCATTACATTTATGCACTGGTGATGCTACAGTCATCTGTGTGACTCGCCCTCCCCAATCACTGCCTGCCTTGGGGGAGCATCTTTAAAAATCACCACTGACTGAGAACTTAACCTCTGGTGTGTGAGCTATTATACTTGCTTTGAGGCAAATGAAGGAGAAAAGAAATTTGTGTCAAGTAGACTTGATTGGAGGAGGGCCTGGAGACAAAGGTTTCAGTACCAAAATTTCTCCCATTTCTTGATAAGGAAAAATCAGGTTATTCAAAACAATCTCCTGTAGAATATCATCTTCAGATTTCTTTGAATTGTGTTTTGATATCAAAGAAAATATTAGAAACTTCTAGGAATCAAGTACTTGGTTTATAAGCAGCCTGAGTTGCCTGATAGTGTTTTGCCATGACCAAGCTACCTGTAATTATTTTAACAAAGCCTTACAATTGTGTTCTCAGATGCCCTGGTTCCTTTTTAGCTGCCAAACAGAGGGCATTGAAAATGTAACAAGAGTGACATTACAGTGCAATTTTAAAAATTGTACTATGGAATTTTTCAAATGAATTAAAATGAAAAGAGAATCTTATTATGTGGCTTCATGTCCCTCTTCAACATTATCAACCCGAAGCCAATCTTGTCTCATCTGTAACCGAAACCTGCCCTCTTTTTTCTTGTCTTTTGTTTTTTTCTTTAATCTAGAAAGAAAAGTCCTGGTAAGAAATAGAAACTACCCTCAAGGGTTTCTGGGTGTGGGATGAGTTTAAGGAATTAACCAGGGCTACAGAAGATTTGGAGGCCATCAACAATGGGCCCTCCAGAAAGGGCAAGAGTTGAAGTGTGGTTGCCAACTGTGATGGCTGTGGAAGGTGAGTCACCCACAGGGACCTATGGATGAGAGAGAGGAATGTGTGTTAACCAAGACTGCAGAAGGGAAGGAGCCAGGGGACACATGCCATCTCTTTCTCAGACCCCCTCATGCTGTCTCCCACTGGTGAGACCGAACAGAAACCAGAGGGAAGAGGTCCTGAGTGGCACTATTTCACCAATAACCTCCTCAGAGAGGATGCAGAAATAAGAACAGCTTCTTTTCCTACTTATCAAAATAATTGCAAGGCCAGCATCACTCTTACCAAAAGTAACAATAATTCCTCAATATTAGCATGCACTCAAGACTATGAATTAGACTAATGTCATCTTGAGCTGGAAGCATTGAAATGTAATGGAGAAAGTTCAATATCCAGACACAAATGCCTAGTTTGCAACTTAACACACGTGTCATTGCAGGCAAAGGAACTTAGCACCTCCCCCTCTGAAAATTAGAAATGATGATTCCTGTTTCACAGTGATGTCAGGGGGGTTAATTGATGTGAGGAGTGAGGACTGGTTCCTTGATGACCCACTCCTTCATCTCACAGCTTTTATTTATATTTTCTTATCATTTAGAAATGATAGCCATAGTGAAAGTCATAAGTTTTATCATGTCTAATTGTACAAAAATAAAAATAAAAAGATATATACAGTTTATTAACTAACACAAATCTCACTACCAATGAGTCTGTGAACCTCTGTTTGGCACTTATTCACCAGGTGTATAAAGTAATATAAAATGACTGACCTCTAAAACAAACATCTTTCAGTCCTAAATTGTATGATTCTTTTATTATATAATTCAGGCAGTCATTTTCTCCTTTGTTCTCAGTTTCTTTATCATTTCAGATGGGCACAAGTCCTAACGTTACCCAGAAAATTGTGGGAAGATCACTATGTCACCTGACAGATTAGACACTGCATTATTTTCACTCACTTTTCACTTACTCTGAAGACACTATGACAAAAGTAGAAGTGGAGTTTGGGACTTCTTTTGTAGATAAGGAAATTGAGACTCTCATGAACCTAATGACTTGCTTGGTGGCATGAAATGGCATTAAAAATAGTTGCCATGTATTGAGAACCCATTGTATTCCAGGCGTTTAGTGTATGTTATTTCTTTTAATCTTTACACTAAGCTGGATGATGTTATTATCTATGGTTTGCAAATGAAGAAATCAAGATACAGGAAGGTTAAACACAAACAAAACTGTGATTTGTTGAGGATCAAATTGAGGTTCCAACTCTGATGTTCTATAGTCTATATCACAGTCTTGCTGCCTTGCCCTGGTGAGACTGGAACAAGGGTGACAGGTAGGAAAGCACCAAACTCTGGAGACAACAGCCAGAGTGAAAGGTTACCCTGCAATTGTCAGGGAGCTGCAAACTTTCACTCCTTGCCCCAGTCCTAACTTCATTCCAGCAATTCTAACTATATAAAATCTAGTGCTTATTGGGATAACTCTTCTTAGTATAATGACTTCCATGTACTTACAGGCTACACTGTTCCCTTTCTCTGGTCTGGTAAAAGAATGATGAACCAATATCTCTTCATCCCTGCCCAGCCTCCCAGGAGGAGTTGGAATTAGACAAATCTACTAGTAACCAATGACCTTAACTCTCATGGCCCCAATGGCCAATCCCCTCCCTGAATACTCACTGGAGAGTGAAGATCCCATTTGGCTCTAGGCCCTACCAAGACTCTGTAAGGATGGGGTCTCTAAAGACTCTTGCTGAAGTCCCAGTGTCCATGGGGAAAGCCATTCTATGTCTCCAGGAAGCCAAATGAGAAACAATTCCCTGTATCTGTAACATTCATCCATCCATTTATTCACTTATCCACAGAGTATTCCTTGAGCACCTGCATGTGTCACTTGCACCAGACCTGATAACAGACATGAAGAAAAGGGAGACCCTGTCTTCAAGAGGCTCTCCATCCAGACAGGGAGGTGGCTGATGCATAACCAGAACACTCCAGTGCACTCTGGTGGGCACGGAGGCGAAGGGACACACTGGAGGCTTCACTGAATGACAGGGGCATCTGGCCCTTTTTCAGAGCCTTCTACTAAAGACTTCTTGGCACTGTTTGGTTGGTAAACAGCCTTCACACTTACCCAGCCATCTCAGACAAGATTTGCTTTGTTTCCATTTATTTCCATAAACCAGATTTCTGTTTGGACCTTGAATTAATTTGCCCTTCTCTATCCTAATTTGATCTTGCTTAGCTCCCACCCCAAAGGATTTTATTCTCATTCCAACTATTTTTTCACCTACCACTGGGGAATTCCTCCCTGGTTTTCAGTCTTTGGCTGGCCGTGAGCATACCCTGGACCACTATGGCAGGCTAGACATTTGCTAGGATCTTATTATAACAGAACTCAGTAAACTCAAGATTATCCCATCCATCAATAAATGGGAATAATATATTTCTATGACACGGCTTGTGCTGAGAACTAACGATGCCAAGATTATTAATATACACACTAGCTTGAGGAAATCACCACATCAGTCAGGGATAGGCAAAATGTAGCACAAGTACCTAGTTTACTCATCACTTGACCAGGGTAGATATCACAAATCAACCACAGTGGGCTTTCCTGCTGAGCTAGAACTTGAGTTCAGAAACCTTGTTTTTAATCTAAGAAAAAATGAAATGTTCTTCCTGGTCTGATGGGTAACAGTATTTACCCTGAGAAGACTTCATATTGGAACAGAGATTTTTCATCAGGATGTCAACCACAGCAAGTGGGAGAGATTGTGAGCACAAGAATGCCCTCCCTAGTTTTCAGGCTACCTCTCCCACTGTAGGAAAGCGTGCAGGTCCCTGCATTGCAGGCATGTGCTCTTTACAGAGCCCATCTGCACTAGGCACCACACACATATGATCACACTGATCCTCATAGTAGCTATAGGCAGGCACTATTCTTCTGAATTCAAGGGAGAGAATAGCAGGCTCCAGAGATGGTAGCCCTTTGCCTAATTTTGAGTCCAAGATATGGCTGAGCCCCTAGAACCAGATGCATTCCTTTACTTGAAGCTTCCTGGCTGAAATACAGTTCTTCTGAGTGACAGTTAATTCCTGATTCAAGGAAGGAAAGTAGTTTTATTATTCTGAGTAGGATTAGGGTCACTAATACAGAGACAGAACAAGGACTGAGTCTTGGGACTTGTAAGTCTACCTTCTTTCTCCTAAACTGAGTTTCTCATGAAATGTAAGATGTGAATAGCTGTTAGAATATTGACAGTGCAATGCCCGAGATGTCACTCACCTAACATTTTGCACCTACCGAGAAGATCCCGGGAGGCTGGGAGAAACGACTCCTGAGATCAGTTTGCCTCCATGTACATGTGTATATGTGTGAGAAAGAGGGTAAAAACCTGCAAAGAATATTTAGCATTGACAGACAAGAAAGAAAAGTGCAAAGTGGACTCTCTTTCTCCTTAGTGGGTTTGAATCAATGCAGCTGTCCTATTTTCTTTAAAGCACATGCATAAGTGTAACCCCTAAACACAACAGAACAAAAAAGGCCAGCCTGACTCAATTAGGTTTCATTCCTCTGTCAGGACTGGTTTGCAGATATGGCTAACAATAAATCTAAAAGGTTTCTTACAGCTCCAGGAACATTAATAGGCGTAACCCAGATTTGTACCAGACTGGATATAAGAGGTTTATGAAAGTTTGAGAGCAAAAAGTAGGCCAGGTTCCTGGCCTTCTTCCACATCACTTCCCCAAAATTGATGTGCAGCATGACAAATTTTTTTTGAAAATTGTCATTTCAGTTTTATCTGCAGACATATCAGTAGTGCTGGTGGTGAGGGGGAAAGAAGGAGGAATTAGATCAGGCATGAGCAGAGTCATTTCATTAGGAAAACAACCTGCTATAACTTGGAGGTAAATCTGTGTCCACTATTGTGCCTGGACAGAGCTGGTCAATGCATTGGTTGTTGGTGGCATCCAAGCTGCACATTGTACAGTTCCTTCCTGCCATGCATCCTGACTGCTGTGAAGCAGAAGCCAGTAAGAGTGGGCACCGAATACTTTGTCATAGTCATAGGGAGTCCTGAATCACTTGCATGAGCCATCTTTTGCCATTCTTCAAGTTTATCTCCAAGGAGGATATTATAGCTCCCACAAGAGCCAGTCTGCATAATAAGTGGTTCCTGAAAATTCTCTACTCTAAGGTAGCATAAAGCTTATTCAGTGAATTGTATATCTAACTTCACACTCCAGTCAGTCATTGCATTCATTCTTTTGTTTATTTCAGAAGTCTAGACTACTGTTTAAGATGATAGTATTACTTTTTTGCAGGGAAGGTAGTGGGGGATTAAAAAGCAGACACTTTGGGGTCAGGTATACATAAGTCTCAGAACTCTTGGGACTTGAATATGGTGGAATTCAGGTTGGATAGGTTGGAGACAATGAACCATGGCTATGTCTGGTAGTCCATATTGTGTAATAACAGGTTAGATTTCCAGGTCAAAAATTTGGGAGCAGTAAGGCTTTCAGCCATTTAAGTCTCTGAGTTCAGGTTTTTTTTTAATGTTAATTAATTCATTTTTGAGATAGAGAGAGAGACTGAGAGAGGGGCAGAGAATCCCAAGCAGGCTCCATTCTATTAGTGCAGAGCCAGATGTGAGTCTGGAACTAATGAACTATGAGATCATGACCTGAGCCAAAATCAACAGTCAGACACTTAACTGATTGAACCACTCAGGCACCCCCCTCTGAGTTCAGTTTTAATGTTTGTAAAATAAGACTATATCCCCACCACTATACACATACTTAAGTTGTCTTCCCAGAGTTGTATACATAGCTCTTTGTGCACTGTGAGCACTTAATTAAAAGTTGTTGCTATTTTTATATGACACAAAGTTGAGAGGACGTTAAGGCAAAACACCACAGTGCCTGATGGGTCTGTCTACACCATTAGCAGGTTAGAAGTATCTGAGGATACTCAGTGAAGGCACCTCTGTGACTAATAAAGGGCTGGATGTCATAGAATCTAGAGAAGGAGGCCTGGAATTCCTTGCAGAGTTGGGAGGTAAGAGATGTGTGGTATTGACTCATATCTGGACTCAAGGAAAATAGAGCTGGGATGGTATCAATCTCCTGTGAGTGTGGCTGGCTTACAGGCCTTTCTCTTCCAGACACAGTAGGGCTAGGGACATTTGCAGGTATCTACTATGCTCCTCTGGTAGTTGCATGAGGAAATTTGTAAATGGTGGCAAAGTTGGCAAACTGAAGTGGACAAGTAGAGCACTTCATCTAACCTATCCTATTGTGTGTGGAAGGGAGTAGCTCCCTTCTGAAAAAATTCAACCTCTGACTGTGGAAAGACTGTGGGGGAAAAGTTACTCGCTCTTACACTTCATCAGTGGCAATAGAAAATGGTGTTACCCCTATGGAGGGCAGCTTGGCAATATTTAAGCAAAGGCAAAGGTAGAAATATCATTGACTCTACAGTACAATTTCTGAGAATTTATCCTGCAGTGATGCATGTGTGTGCTCAAAAGAACATATGCATGTGGTTATTAATGGAAACAGTTTATTGTAGCAAAAGATGAAAAACAACTCAAATGCTCATCAATATGAGACAGTGTATTCATACAAAGGGATTTCTACAGCTACCAAAAAAAAAAAAAAGGGGGGCAGCTTCCCATGAAAGATATGAAATGATCTCCAACATATATTGATCAGATGAAAGGAGTGAGTGTCAGAATGGATTGTGCAATGCAACAGGTTTAATTAAATGGGGGAGAGCACTAAGAAATACTATTAATTTGCTTGTGTATACACAAAGTAAGGAAAAAGATATATAAGAAAGAAATAACTGTGGTTACCTGTGAGTGATGGTGAAAACTGGAGAGACAGAACACCTTTTTATATGATTCAGTTTATTTAACAATGTGAATGCACTTATCTACCAGTAAACAATTTAAAAAATTAAAGAGAGATCACAGAGAAGGCTTTAGTTTTAAGCAGCCCCTGAACTTTTGTGGGGTTTACCTCTAGAGCCCACTATGTTCTCATGGAAAAGATCTGAGAAGGAAACCCTGTGGCTCTGACAGTGGGAAGAGAAGAGTAAACTTTGTGAAATATGCCCAAAACATTCTACTCAACATAGGCCTCTCTCCAGGGAAAAAGAGTTTACTAGAGCCTCATCCTGCCTCATCCTGCATACTATCGAAGGTCCCAGCCCAGAGACACAAGTCCACTAGAAGACCAGGATTTAATCATAAGATTGTAGAATATTTCTACATTTCCACCACACCAACAGAGCTCCAGTATAATAAGAGAGGATTATAACTAAAAGAGCTGCAAGATACAAGCTCTCTGTTGGAGGGGTGGAGTTTTGAGGAAAGCACAGAGCTAACAGGGAAGATAAAAAGAGAACTTTAGAAGAATTTGAAGCTTATAGAAGCTACAGTTATAGCAAACATTAAACATAGCTGAACTTCTAGCCAGATCAACATAAATCCTCACACTAACGGCCTATATACCTTACTTCCTATTACTAGATACATCATGTCCAGCTTTTAATAAAAATAATCACAAGCCATGCCAGAAGACAAAACAAAAACTGAAGGGCTTCATCAGCAACAGATCTACCCTGCAAGAAATGCTAAAATAAGTTCTTATGGAAGAAGGAAATTTAAAGACCTTGAATAGCCAAAGAAATCTTGAGAAAGAAGATCAAAGTGGGAGGAATCATGCTCTCCCATTTCAAACAAAACAATAGTAATCAAAACTATGGGATTTAGCATGAAAACAGACACGTAGATCAATGGAACAGAATACAGAGCCTAGAAATAAACCAATATATGAATTGTCAGTTAATTTATGACAAAGGAAGCCAAGAATATGCCACAGGGAAATGATAGTCTCCTCAATAAATGGTGTTGGGAAAACTGGACAGCAACATGCAAAAGAATAAAACTGGGCCACTGTTGTACACCATATACCAAAAATAACTCAAAATGGGTTAAAGACTTAAAGTAAGCCCCAAAACTATGAAACTCCTAGAATAAAATATAGCCAGTAAACTCATTGGCATAGACCTTGGCAATGGTTTCTTAGGTTTGACACCAAAGCAAATGAAAAGCAAAAATTAACAAGTGGGACTATATCAAACCAAAAAGTTTCTGCAAAGAAAAGGAAGTCATCAACAAATTGAAAAGACAGTCTACCAAATGGGAGAAAAGGATTGCAAACAACATATCCAATAAGGGGTTAGTATCCAAAATATATAAAAAGCTCATACAACTGAAGAACAACAAAAACAAATAATCTGATTAATATATGGGCAGAAGAGCTATATTTTTTTCCGAAGAAGACATACAAATGGCCAACAGGAACATGGAAAGGTGTTCAAAATGACTAATAATCAGAGAAATGAGCATCAAAACCACAACAAGATATTACTTCACACCTGTTAGGATAGTTATTTCAAAACAAAACAAAACAAAACAAAACAAGAAATACAAGTATCGGTGAGGAGTATAAAGCAAAGGGAGCTCTTATGCACTGTTAGTAGGAATAGAAGTAAGTGCAGCCATTAACACTAACCTGAAAAGACGTATGCTTCACCTTGTTTACTACAGCATTATTTATGGTATCCAAGATATGGAAACAACCTATGTCCATTGGTGGTTGGACACAGAACCACCATACACATACACATAGATGGGTAAAGAAAATGTGGTGTATATATGGTGTGTGTGTGTGTGTGTGTGTGTGTGTGTGCGTGTGAATATTATTCAGCCATAAAAAGGAATGAAATCTAATATTGTCATTTACAACAACACAGATGGATTTTGAGGGCATTAAACTTAGTGAAATATGTCAAACAAAGAAAGACAAACACTGTATCATCCCAACTATACATGAAATCTAAAAATAACAACAACATCAAAAACAAAACAAAAACAAGCTCATGGATACAGAGAACAGTTTGGTGGTTGCCAGAGGCCGGGTGGGGGAATGGGTGAAATGGGTAAAGGGGTCAAAAAGTACAATCTTCCAGTTATAAAATAAATAAGTCATGAGGATATAATGTACATCATGGTGACTATAGTTCATAAGACTCTATTATATATTTGAAAATTCCTTAGATATTAAAAGTTCTCATCACAAGTAAAAATATGTTTGTAATTATGTAAGGTGGCTGATGATAAGTAGACTTAGTGTGATCATTTAGTAATACATACAAATATCAAATCATTATGAAACTAACATAATGTTATATGTCAATTAAACCTTAATAAAAAAACTCTCATATGAAAAGTTAAGCTGTCACTTCAATAAATTAGAAAAATTAAAACAAAAATTAAGTCCAGCAGAAAGAAGAAATCAGTAACCAAAACCAGAAATCAATAAAATTGAAAACTGAAAAAATAATAAATCCAAAAGTTCATTCTTAGAAAAAAGCAATAAAATTGATATGTATAGCAAGCCTAACAAATAAAAAGGAGAGAAAACAAAGTACTTGTTTAGACCTCAATAAATAGTTATACCATGTTTATAAATTATACTCAACAATATAAATACGCTAGTTCCCCCCAAAATGATTTATAGAGTTAAGTGTAATCCCAAACAAAATCCTAGCAGGACTTTTCATAGATATAGACAAGTTGATTAAAAAAAAAACTTATATGAAAAGTCAAAGACTAGAATAGACAAGATCATTTTGAAAAAAAGAAAAAGACGAAAGTTGGAGAAATCATGTTACCTGATGCTCAGACTTACTTTAAAACTATAGTAATGTAGTCAGTGTGGTATTTTCAAATGGATAAACATATAAATCAAAGAAACATAGCAGGAAGTCTACATAGGCCCAATAAATTATTTTTTGACAAGAATACAGAAACAGAGTGGAAAAATAAAGTGTTTTTCAACAAATAGTGTTCTATCAATTGAATATCCATATGCAAAAATACAAAAAGTTTGATTTTGCCCTTATAAAACTTTAACAAACTCAAAATTAGAATTTAATTTTTAGAAGGAATATGGAGTAAATCATCTTGACCTGGGGTCAAGAAGCACCTAAAACACAATTTATAAAAGAAAATATAGTTAATAAACTGGAATGCACCAAAATGAAAAAAAGAACAACTTTAGTTTTGCAAAATACACAGTTAAGAACATGAAAAGATAGACAATAGATTAGGAGAAAATATTTGCTAATCATACGTACAACAAAGGGCTTGTATCCAGAATATATAAAGAACTCTCAAAACTCAAGAGTAAGAAAATAACCCAAATAAAAAGTAGAGAACAGATCTGAACTTTTAACACTTTATCAAAGAGTAAATAGAGATGGCAAATAAGTACATGACAAGATGTTCAACCAACATCATTGCCCATTACAGAAATACAAATTGAAACCACAATATGTTCCATCGACACACCTATCAGAATGGATTAAAAAATTCTGATCCTCTCGAGTGCTGGTGAGGATGTGCAGCAGCTAGGTTACTGATGGATTGATGGTGGAAATATGATATGGTACAGCCATTCCGAAAGAGTTTGGCAGTTTCTCATGAAGTTAAACATACACTTTTCATGTGATCTAACAATCAAACTCCTAGCACTAGGTTCTTTAATTTGACCTAGCCATCTACCCAACTGAACTAATAGTTATCTAACAATTGACCCAAATGCCTGTACACAAATGTTTATGGTATCTCTTCTTATAAAAACCAACAACTGAAAACTACCTAAATACCCTCTAGCTAGTGACTGGCTGAGTGAATAGTAGCATATCCATATAATGGACTACACAGAAATACCAAGGAATAAACTATTAATACACAAAATAATTTGGATAATTCTCGGAGACATCATGATAAGGGAAAGAAGCCATTTCTAAAAGGTTACACACTGTATAATTTTATTTATAGGATAGACATTCTCAAAGAGACAAAACTGTAGTGACAGAGAACAGGCCAGTGGTTAGGGAGAGGAAGAGGGTGTGACTTCAAAGAGATAGCACAAAGGAGTTTTCTGGGGTGCTGGAACTGATTATCATGTTTATACAAATCTATACTGGTGTTAAACTTCACAAAATTTATAGCAATAAACTATAACTCTGTGTTAATTTAAAAAATTCCCTAATCTGTTAACACTTTAGTTCTATTTAATTATCAAATTTATTGAGCACTTACTGTGTGCCAAGGCTGTGCTTATGTAATCAAGCTCAACTGGTCCATGTTGTTTCCCCTGAGGAGCCCTTGGTCTAAGCGATTTTCTGTTTACAAAGTGTGAGTGCTGAGCACATCCTCCCAGAGGCCTTGTGAGGTAGGAGGGCTGGTGTTATTATGGAGCAAGGAGAAGCTGACTGGGTTGTAGGAAGGCCCAGGAAGTGGCAGAGAGGGTTCGCCCCGGGTGGCATGCTCTGTCCTAGGCTCACCCCCCTTCCAGCCCCACACAGAGGCCCCTTGCTAAGGCTACAGATGGTATTCAAGGAGCAGGTACAACAGCCTAGAGGCTGATTAGTACGTAAACATGATATATTTGGCCTAATTATGGGAAAGGATCCTTAATTGGGTTGTGGCTTAGTTATGAAGGACACACAGATGCCTGTCAGGTTCCAGTCAGAAATTATAATGTGGTTGGCAGAGGTCAGCAGCAAAAATAGAGGAG
This sequence comes from Cryptoprocta ferox, assembly GCA_028646485.1. Classification (NCBI taxonomy): domain Eukaryota; kingdom Metazoa; phylum Chordata; class Mammalia; order Carnivora; family Eupleridae; genus Cryptoprocta; species Cryptoprocta ferox. Next base: position 1,444,490 of record CM053578.1, on the reverse strand, counting down.
ACAGACTCTGTAATTAGTAAGAGCTGGTTTTAGACTCAGCTTTGCTACTTAAAAGCTTATTACCTGCCACTAAGGGACTCAGTACCTCCAATTTCCCTCTGTCAATCAGAAAAAAGGAGATGATAATACCTCACTCACTTGTGAAGATTAAATTAGATGAGATGATTTATCTGAAACATGCTCCTAAGGTCCTCGGCCTTTAGCGAGCACACAATTAGTGACAGCCTCCTGTCTCTGTGTGAGAATACAGTCATGAGATATTATTTAATATTACCTTAGTGTTAATTATACTTGTGATGAAGAACATACATGTGATTACAAATTTCTTCAAATCATTTTAATTGTTTTTTGTAGTCCTCATTTAAGAATAGTTATCGGCACCCACATTTGGAAATATAAGTTAGGACTCAGCCCGGCCAGGTCTTTGTTTGCCCAGGGTTGGGGTCCTCTCAGTGAGTCTGTTAGCACCCTGCCTCGGGCACCTACGCGGCTGACACAGCTCCTGATGCACTGACCTGTGATTTCCTGGGGACAGTGACCCTGGGAGAGCTGAGATGGCAAGACCACATTATTGTGTTTATAATAAATGTGTTTAAATTTTCCAATAAAGTTGGACAGTTCTGAGATTTTTCCACTGGTGGTTGTAAAAGGGAAAAAAGGAAATAGATATTTGTCAGTCTGCAACCATGCACTAGGTTCTATAATTTGACCAGCTTAGTTCATCTTCTTGGCAGCAGCACAGGACATGCATTACAATACCTCTTCTGTAGCTGCATGATGTTTAGTCCTGAGCTTACATTTCTCTTTGGAAGTGACCAAATAGAAGTATTCACATGATCAAATCTTTCCTTCCTTAGGCTTGCATAAACCATTTACCATTTGCCTACTTTGTGGGAGATTTTAATTTTTACCCTTGGGCTCAGAATTTCTGATTCAATTTAGAGTCCCCCAGTGTTTCTTTCAATGCATTACATGTTACCCACTCAGTGAATATTTCTTGTATGGATGAAACTGTTAATTTGCTGAGGGAAAGGCAATCTGTAAGGGGGTAGGGCTGTTATTTCAGTTCTGACCCACTGAAATGTGACACATGACAGTGACAGTGTTAGGGCTACATCTCTGAAATTCTCCTCTAGAAGACTGGTGCAGAAGAGGGAGCCTTTGTGCAATTGCGATGGACTATGAATTGGAAAATTCAAAGAATAGAGTCCTGTGTAGTTATGCTTCTGTTTGAGCAGGTTATACTTTTCCATTAGGTTGAGCATCCATTATTTTATGTGATATCATACTTTTATATTTTCTCACTGTAGCATAAAACAGTGTAGAGCTTTCCATCTGTTTTTGTTAGTAGCTCTAATAAATTTGGTCCAGAATGAGAAATTCAGTATGACACACAGAAAACCATCTAAGTTATACTCCACCAGCTCTAACAGTAAAACACAATGAGTCTCAGCACAGTCAATTAATTGTTTTTATTTGTCACATTGGTCACTGCATTTCTTGCTTGGTATTGACGTTGAAAACATTGGATGTTCTCATCCCTATGCCATCAGATTTGGGGGAGGCATTTCTACCTCTTTCCTCTAGATTGGAACTCTCCAAAAATATTTAGTCTTTGTAACAAATATTGACTAAAGACAGAGTGAAACAATGGCAAGAACACACACTTAGAACTCAGTGAGGCCCGAGGTGATAAGAGATGTGACCTGTACTAGAGGTGTATGCCTTTGGAATAATAATTATAATATTTCTGTGTTTTCATTTCTGTGAACATAAAATGGGAGTACATATGCTTATCTTTTCAAAGTTGTGAAAATTAAAAATTTTAACACATAGGATGACTGTATCTGTTCTTCAAATACTAAAATTCTTTTTACTCCCTTACCACCTTGAGGAATTTTACCTGTGGTGGTGTCAGCTATCAATTTACTGCCTCTTTGCTCTGACTTCAACCTTAAATATATACTCTGTGATTGACAATGGAGTTTCATTAAATATTTCTCCTCCACAGTGATACACATCAACATTAAGCTTTTTAGTAGGGGTGCTGGTTGGACATTGCTAACAGCAGAAGAGGCCCTCCTGCAGTTTCCAGTGTACACTTAGAGTTAGTGATGTTGGTGTAAAAAAATAAATAAAGGTCACCCAGATTGGAAAAGAAGTAAAATTATCTCTACTTACATATGACATGATCTACTATATAGAAAATTCCAAGGAATGCCACTAAAAATTTCATAAGACCAGTAAACAAAATCAGAAAATCAATTGTGTTTCTATATATTAGCAATAAATAATCCAAAAATTATATTAAGAATATAATTTTATTTACCACTGCATAAAAAAGAATAAAATACTTAGGAGTAAGTTAAGTAAAAAGAAGTGCGATGTTTTAACGTTGAAAACTACAAAACACTGTTGAAAGAAATTAAACAAGATCCAAATAAATGAAAAGACACTCCATGTTTATGGATCAGAGTATTTAATGTTGTTTAGATGGCAAAACTCCCAGAATTAATCTATAGATTGAGCTCAGTCCCTACCAAAATCCCAGCTGGCTTTTTTTTTTTTTAACAGAAATTGATAAACTTATTCTAAAAGTCATATGCATCTGTAAGGGACACAGAAAAATAAAAAACATGTTTGAAAAGAACACAAAGAGGACACACACTTCTCAATTTCAAAATTTACTATAAATCCACAATAATCATGGTAGTACATGGCATAAAGCATAAACCGATAGATCAACACAATATTTGAAGGTCCAGAAATAAACCCTTGCATTTATGGTCAATAGGTTATTGACAAGAGTACCAAAAATTCTATGTAAAATATAATAGTCTTTTCAACAAATGGTACTTAGACAATTGGGTATCTAATTGCAAATGTAAAAGAATGAAGCTCATGGGTTCACTGGGTTCTAATACTGAAACCGATACTACACTGTATGTAAACTAAATTGAATTTAAATAAATAAATTTTATAAATAGCTAATGGAACTAAATGTTCCAATATTTTGTTCCAAAAAAAGATAAAACAACTCAATTTCAGAATGGACTTGAATAGAAATTTCTCCAAAAAAGATATACTAATGGCAAGCAAGATTATGGAATGATGTTCAGCATTTTTGGCCATTAAGGAAATGCAAATCAAAACCACAATAAGATGCTCCTTCACACCCATCATTATGGCTATAATTAAAAAAAAAAAAGGAAGATAGCAAGTGTTGATGAGGGATGTGGAAAAACAGGGGCTTCAGATATTCCTAGTGGGGCGTGCGAAATGATGCAGCCACTGTAGAAAAAGAGTCACAGTTCTCCAAGAAGTCAAACAGAATTACCATATGACCAATAATTTTACACTATATTCAAGAGAAATAAAAACATTTGTCCACACAAAAAACCTTGTACATGAATTTTCATAGCACCATTATTCCTAATAGCCAGAAGGTCATAGCAACCCAGAAGTCCATCAACTGATGAATGGATAAGTAAAATGTGGTATATCCATGTAATGGACTAATGAAGTTCTGACGCAGATAAACATGGATGATCCTTGAGAACATTATGTCCGGTGGACAAAGGCAGTCACAAAGGACCACCTATTATATAGTTTTACGGATATAAGATGTTCAAAACAGACAAACCACAGAGGCAGAAAGTAGATTGTTATTTGCTTAGGTATGGAGAGATGTGGAAGTGACTACCAATTGGTTTCTTTTTTTGGATGCTGAAACTGTTCTAAAGTGAATTGTGGTGAGGTCGCACAGTTCTGTAGATATACTAAAAACCATTGAATGGTACTTACCTAGGTGAATTTTACGTCATGTAAATTATATATCAATAAAGCTGTTAGAAAGAAAAGGAGGAAAGGGGAGAAGAGAAAGGAGGAGAAGGGTAGGGAAGGGAATGGAAGCGAACAGAAGGGAAGAGGGACCCAGGGGTCAACGCTCATGCCCTGGGTGACACTTTGCAGATGGTGCCCCAACGTCTACCTCCTCTTGACTTGCAACGATCATTCGTCTTTGCCTTCTCACCACCTCAAGAAATGGGTATGTGAGGAAAATCAGAGTGCCCTTCCTGCAGCAACACCATTGGTGATATTTCATTTGAGGATGCATCTGCAAATCCATTAATTAAATCTGTCAGGGCCCTCTGGGACCCCCCCTGGCTTCCTAAAGGCATTGCTTCACTAATTGTCAACTCTCTCAAGTGCCTTACTTATTATTTCCACTACCTGATTGGCACATACCTAACCAAGCTTATCCTAGACAGTGTTTAGTTTTTACTCTTACATTTTAGCAGCCAAGACATTTATTAAATTTTAAGAAATCCCTGAGTGACACAATGTGAAACTTTACTGATCAGGTTATAAATTTAAGTACACAAATTGTAGAAACAGGCAGGATGACTTTTCTCATAATGAAACATGTTCGATATTGAAAAAGCCATGTGAATTTCCTAGTTTAACTAGTACCTATTTCAGTAAATTTTTCCAAAGGAAAATTATGTTATTATGAGTGGGGCTATGTTACCAGAGAATTTTAAGTTTCCCAGATCCTGGTTTGGTGTGTATAATTGGGTGGCTTTATGATAACATCTTTGTGGTCCGTTCTGTCTTCATTTTATATACAATATTATTCACAGTGCAGGCACACAGAGTTGCTAAAGAGACATTTTTCAGCTGTATTTTGGGGGGAAATCAGGGAATATCTTTGAGGCAATAATAATGTTTAGTTACTAAGTTATAATCCTTACTATATTAAGCATTTTACCAAGTACCTTTTTAATGTTTCTAAAGTTTCACTTTATTTTTCACAAAATATTCTGGTCATAAAACAATTGAATGCTTCATCACATATACCCAGGGTATTGCTGTTTTCAAAAGGCTTTCACATTCGTGGTCCATTTCATCCCCTGTCTGAGGGCCTCCAGGGCAGTGGTGGGGCACTTATATCTGCCCTTCCTCGTTCCCCTGCCTCTGACTTTTCAGCCTGGCTGACCATTTGAGCTGCCTTCTCCATACCACCCTGCTGGTCGACGGCTGAGAAGGACTCCAAACTGGGGAGTTGCAGCTAAGTTGTAAGCTAAGCTACTTTGAAGAAGGGGGCAATTATGAAATAATTTGCAATATCCAATGCCTAAATTGGGACATACAGTTTTATTTCCTTCCTTCTTTCCTTTCCTCCTCCTACCAACAAATACATTTTGAGCAGCTGTGCTGTGTCAGGCAGAGTGCTGGGTGCTGGGGAAATTGCCTGGCTCACATGCCTTAAACTGGCCTCAGCTTTATGGCAGGCACACCACCAGAGGCTAGGTGCCAGATCACACAGCAAAAGCCTGGGCCCCTCCAGCTTCCCTCCAGTACAGGCTGTGCAACTATTAGCCCTACTCTGTCCTAAGCTTGGGGGTTCCCAAGACCCTTAACTGTGACCTCTAATCCCTCCGTGCATCGACTTCCTTATTTGGGCTTCAACCCCAGCTCCATTAAAGTAGCATGTTCCTGGGCTCCAGGTCATACCTAAACACTCAGGATATCTGTAGGTGAGAACTATGGATCTGCATTTTTCATACACTCAAGCAGGTACATTATAGTTTGAGAACAACTGGCTTAGACAGGAAAGAAAAAATACAAAAATAAATAGAAAAACTGCTTAGCAATCTGTTATATAAGGGAAATATATGACTCTGTCTCTTCATTGTGACTCAGGAAACTATAATTTATATAGCATGTGTGTATCCTAGTGCTTGAGAAATGTGCACTCATTTAATCCTCAAAGCGCCTCTAAGGGGATGGATTGTACCTGTGCACTGCCAGCATGTGGTGTGTGAGAAGTCACTGTTAGCCACAGTGCCCAGGAGGGCCAGAATTCTGCCCAAGAATAGATTTATTTCCCCTGGAGCCACACAAGCACAATGCATCAAGGAAAGGCCAAGGGACCCTGGATCCTTACATGGAGCTTGGATATCCAGTCAGCTGGGGGACAGGCGTGTGTGTGTGTGTGTGTGTGTGTGTGTGTGTGTGTGTGTGTGTGTTTAAATTGCCATTTTCCCTAAGCTAATTAGGTTTAAATAGCTTTAGGCCAAAAAAGTCTGCCAGACCTGCTGCTCTGTCAGTGACCACAACCACACAGAGACCCATGCACCTGCTAGACCCAAATTTCACCTGGAGGTGGAGAAAGCTGCAGGGTGGATGCATGGAGCCAGGTGTGAAGCTGGCCTAGGAGAAGGCCATCCTATAACTACCCAGCCCCAGCTCTAGCTGGTCTCCTTGAGGCAAGAGAGAGACCACAGGCAGGCGCCATCCTTCATGGAAGTGGCATCTGGCCCTTATAGTTCTAGCTGAAGAAGGGGAGGATGGAAGGTGAGCCATATTTGTACCTGAATGCAATGACTTCCATTGCACATCTGCTTCCATCCATAGGTGCACAGCCCAGTCAGGGCCTGGGATATGAGCCAGCTTTTTGATCATCAGAGTCACCTAGAATCCTTGTTAAGACCCTGGGCCACTCTTCTGGAAATTCCGATTTGCTCTGTCTGTAAGAAATTCTGGAATTTGATAAGGACCAGCAAGTTTCTATAATCAGGGAGCTGTGACTTTGGAAAAGGGTGAAGAAGGTGACGAGGACAAGAGCAGAGAATGGCCCCGAATCTCTGTGACACAAGGCCTGTTCAGGTTTACTCCTCTCTCCCCCAAATCCCTGCTTCTGTCTTTCCATTTTCTGCCAGCCTCCACTGTGCCTGGAAGAAACTCACGTCCCTCCTACACAGTAGTTTGGATAAGCAGACACCCAGCAGTCCTCAGGAAAATGTTGGAAATTCAAATCCAGGGGGTCAGGGAGATGGAGGTGAGGTGGGAGGCATGGGGCCAGGGGTGCAGACATGTCATCTGTGTCTGTAATGAGCATCCAGGAGAGGCCCAAGCAGGCCCTCGCATGTCTTCATTTGAAGTATGGGGTGGATCTACTTTTCCTCCCTGGATCTGGGGGATGATTCCTTCTCAGGAATTAGGAATAAATCACTCTGAAGTTTTAAGTGTCTCCTTCCCAGCCAAAAACCCCTGGCAGCACTTTGTCCACTGCCCTCTGGGGGCAAGAAGAACATGATAACATGGGTTCAAACACAGTTCAAGAGACTGCCATTTCCAGTCACCTGAGGCTTGTCTGTGCCTTCATCTCCCTCCTTCCTGAAGGCACTAACTTGCATCCTTCTTAAGGCCTGTTGTGGAGACCTCATGTTTGCTTACAGGGAGACTGGAGTATGTCTCTGAACCACGCCATCCTCTGCACCTCATTCCAGGGCCCATGCAGCAGGACCCTCTGGGTGCACCACTCAGGATGGAAATCCTTGTGGTAGCTGGGCTCCCTGCCCCATGTCACTTGCTGGCTCTGATGCCATGGAGAACACCTGAGCATCTGGGTCTGTGCTTACCTTCTGTGACCTTGGGCAGTCCCCAACCCTCTCTGAGCCTGTTTCATTGTCTGTAAATGAAGCATACTGGGTGCATGCTGGCAGTCCCTCATGCCCTCAGGCGTGCCATCAGGGGTCTGGGGACACTCAGTCTGACTTTCTCATGTCCTTCTTCACTGCCAGTGTTGGATAGCTATTGCTTAAGAAACGTAGTGCTGCTCAAAGTGATTCTTCTCATTGTAAATCATGGTGCTGTCTTGCAGTTTATGTTGTGCAGTGTTTATTTTTTCTTAACAAATAATCCATTTAAGAAATGGAACTAGAAATCAAAAGAGGAGAGGGGAAAAAAAGAAGCGATGTCTCATGAAAAGCTATAATAAAAGTAATTGTTCATAGGACTTTGATCAATGATTTTCCATTTTTTACAGAGAACAAAAGGCCCTATGGTGAATTAGAAAGAGGCTGGAGAGTGAGGAGGCCTGGGTGTGTCCCCGCCCTGCCTGGGACTTGCGTGTGACTCAGGGTCAGTCCTACCCCATCTCTGCAGCTGTGAGACTGCCTGCTCTGAACCTCATTGTTCTTGACCATGGGGCTTGAGAAGATGAGCTCAAACCATGGTGCAGGGAATTCAACTGGAGATTCCAGTTAGCAAGGATTTATTGAATGCCTGTCATGCCTGGGGCCCTCTGTGCATGGTGACGCCTGCTGACCTGCATGCACATGGCTCATGGCCACCTCCCAAAGAACACACAAAAGGAAAGTTGCAGTGTTAGCAATGTATGGTGAGTAGCTGGTTAGGTGTGTGCTTACATGTGTGAAGAACATGCAGAGAAAAAAGTTCAACTTGGCGGAAGATAACGGCATGCAGACCAAGCATTTAAAGATAGAGAGGATTTGTTTCCAGTGTGGAAGAGAAGAGGCCCTGGGCAGGAGGGCATGTGAGCTCAGAGCAAGGATGGAAAGTCAGGACCTGCAGATTCTGTGCCTGTTGGTTTGTGTCAAGCTATCTTCTGAGCAACAGAAAGCTATAGAAGGTTTGGTGGTAGCATGAGGGCGACAGATAGTATGATTCTTTATGTTATCTTGGGGTAAATCAAGTCCTGTTTTCCTCACTTTTTACAGCTGAGGTCTAGAAAATGTAAGTGATTTTTCCTAAGCTGTACATTCCCAAGTAGTTGAGAAAATCCTTCAGCCCTGTTTCTCTGACTGCTAATGCTAGGCAATATTCTGCTCATGAGACCAAGATGATTTTGGCATAAGAAAAAAGTTTCAGACTGAGATGGGCTTGAGACGCAAACAGCAGAGTGTGCATTCCTCACTCAGGTTCAGGTGTCAGGCAATTCAGCAGGTGTTTACTGGCTGCACATTCTTAGATGCTTGTATGAAGGCTGGAGAAAAAAGAAGAGAGAAACAGCTCCAGCCCTCCAGAGAGAAAAGGACAGAAGACACAAAAAAAGTATTCATTGATTCATCCACTCAACAAACTTTTGCTCTTCTTTTCCCATGCCCCAGAACCTCTGTGAGATTTGGAGGACAGTGACGTGATGAGTAAAGTGGCATGGTCCCTCTATACATGCATTACACCTAACAGGGACAAGTCCCATGAAGGGGAGACTCTGACTTCACAGTGAGGGAGCCCCAACCCCAACAATGACAGGCTGGAAAGAGTTGAAGATAAGGAACTCCAAGGACACGTAGCCAGGTGATGAGTGGGAAGAGTTACTTTAGGATGAATGAGGAATAGGACCCAATGGAACACAATCTGTGCATGTAAAGGCCATGACAGACTAGTACTCCTCTTCTGGGGTGGACACTGGTAAGGTGTGGATACCTGTGTTCTGGAGAGGAGGAGCCACAGTCTCCAGGGAGACAAGACCACCAACAGTGAGCAAAGTCTTACAAATGCAGGAAAGCTGACTTCAAGTTACCTTTAAGCAGGATAAACCTATAATTTATCATCCAAACCAGGGCATTTTTGAGCATAAAAGGATGTGCTGTTAATAATTTTGCTGGATCAACTGTCAGGCAAATGGGAATGCATGGACCCCTACTTATAAGCCCCCTCCCCCCCCCCAGGCCTACTATGGGGTGATAGGCAGCTGTCAGCAAGGGCTGGATGTGATTCCTGAGGTTGGAACCTCCAAGGTCTTTTCCCCCAGGGAATTTGGTGAGTGGATTAGGCAAGGTTCTTTTCCTTGTGGCTAGAGATTGAATTTTAGTTTCCATCTGCTCCCCTCTGTACTTGGATTGTCCTTTCCCTCTGCCTGGCCCTGTGTGGATGTCCCTGTTGTCATTGATGGGAGCTGATGAGGCAGGAACAGACATTCAAAGCCAGATTCAAACCACAGCTCTATCCTTACCTCCTATGTGATCTTAGGCATGTTATCTGATGAACTAAACCTTCTCATCTTTGAAATGGGATGTGAGAATGCCCACCTTAAAGAGACATTGTAAAAATTTACCATGGGCAGACTCCAGTCAGTACCTCCTTCTTTGGCCTTTTATGTGCAATTGCTTTTCCTCCAGCAAAATTCTCATGTCTCTGTGAGAATAAAGTCCAATATTTTGTCTTCAGATCATTAACAGAGGGCATGAGAACTCTGCATTGGAGCTGGAGGGAAGGCATAGGTTAATAGTAAGGGCTTTTTAGGGATGTTATGCTATGTCAGGCTGATTTGGAAGTCCATAGTATTCGGTGTGTTGTTATCCACAAGGCTGTAAAGAAGACCCGGTGAATTTGAGCCTCCTAAAAAGGGGTGAGAGAGAGAACTGCTGGCAACAAGGCAGGCCATCATGTCACAAGATCTGTCTAAGAGAGGAGTGTGGGAGTTCACTGGAGAGCATCCCTGGGGCCCATTCCTGGGCTTCCTCAAACAGAAATCATGTTGCAAGGGACATCAGGTTTGCATGAAAAATGTGCTCACTGGTGAAATCCAACACCGCTATCTAGGCCATCATGATGGTAGATGTTCTTGCATAAGGGCAGACATATTGAAGAAGAGGGTAAATTTAAAAATCCCAGAAGGAGGATTTCAAGGAAGAATGTTGGCATTAAGAAATTCATACATGAACTCTCTGCTCCTCAAGGTTTGTACCAGGAGCCCTGGAGAGCACATACCCCTTTAGAAGATCTCACATGAGGAGACCCCACACAGACTTTCTTTTCCTCAGCCCTTCTCACAGTAGCTCTGCTCTTGGTCCCTGTAGCAACCTGCAGCCTCATCAACCTCCTCTGCAAGATGCCCTGGCTCATCTCTCCTCAAGAAAACGTTTCTTCATTCAGAACCCTGGCTGCAGAAGGAGATGTAGCATCCCCAACTCCCTTTTGCTCTGACCTAAGCATATAGATTTGCCATGCTTTAAGGGTTTTATTGCTTATCCCAGAAGAAAAATGGACAAGGTTAAGAAAACGCAGTCACAGAAAAGAAAATAAGAAAAATTTTGACTCAAAAGATTTTCTATTCCTGGGATCTGAGCTCTGACTCCTGACTGAAGTTGATAGGATTTGAAGGGTCCCAACCTTGAAAGTTTAAGCCTAAGGGTAGAAATCATCCAATGTCCCTCAGCTTTTCCTCCCCCAGCTTCCCCCAGTCCCTGGGATTTTGCCATTTGGAGCAGTGCTCTTGGAGATGTGGACCATCAGCATTGTCAGACATGCATGTTCTCCAGGAAATGTCAGGCCTGCTCTGGTGTGGGCCCCCATCATCTGTGTGGCTCTTCTAGGTGTAAAGTTTGAGATGTTTTGACTTAGCTTATTTCTTTGTGTCGAGTGTGTGCAACTTGTTGTCAGCCAAATAATGTCTGCTAATTCATGCAGACAACCAAAATGTTGCTTAGCAAGTGACAGACCATTGGATGTGAGGGAACAATAGAAAACATAGACCTGCGTCATTATCCCACAAAGAAGGAAAAGAAGCTTAGGGAAGAGAGAGTTCCCTCGTTTCTCTTCCATCCTCATTTCCATCTTCCAGTTGATTACAGTCCCACTGATTCCCTAGTGATAGTGCCAATGTCCAGTCCCCATTTCTACTCTCAGTGTCATTTCATCACTTCTCTATTAGTCCATCAACTCAATAACAACTGATATGTGCCAGGCTGTGTGCCAGATGCTGGAACGTGACCCTCATGCTGCCTGTTCTGAACTGCAGCCACGGGTACTCTTGGGTCTGCTGCCTCCAGTGCCACCCTCCATGCTTCCTTCTTCCATGCTGTAAGTAAGGATGCTCTCTAAGACAAGATGTGACTGCACTGTGCCATTCAAGATGAAGTTGCACACTCTGAGCAAGGGGCAAGGTGCTTGCAGCTCTGACTCTGCCTACCTCTCCAGGCTCTCCTCTATTTCACTGCAGCTCATAACTAGCAATAAGCTGGAACAAAACTATGTGCAATATGGCACATGTCCGATGCATTTCCATACCTCTGGACCTTTGCCTAAACCTCTCTTCCTACCGACAGTGTCCTTCCTTCCTGGAGAGGACCAATTATACCTTTCTATGATGCTGTTTTACAAGCCATTCTTGAACACAATCCACACCCTGTCCCCAGGCAAGAGTGCCCCCACTTCTGCATCTCATTATGCCTCACCAGTGACTCCCCTGTGAACACTTCCTTGCTTTCCCACTGTAAGCCCTAGAAGGTCAGGATGCTGCCTGCTGTGCTCTGGGTCTGCCACTCCTGGCCTTGGTGTCTGACCCATGTTGTTCCACAATATGTTCTTGCTGAGAGAATGTAGATACCTAGATTTCCTCCCGTGGCACCTAAGTGAAAATGTAAATGGTTGGTGGTAAGAAGAATGAAAATAAAATCAGCCCAGCCATTCTTTGAAGCCAGGACTATATCTTATTGTCTATATTCACTTCTGGCACATCGCATGCTCACAAAGTTGTTGCAGAATAAAGTGAAAAGGTGAAGGAATGAGAATTCAGGCCTTTTAGCCCCCATACCAGGGCTCCTCTTCCCCTGGAAGGAAGGCATATTCAGCACTATCTTGGCACCGTTTGAGACATTCTACCCTTTAATCACAGTTGTGACCCAGCATAGGTCCTAATAGTACATAGGGGCAGGCTCATTGTTCTCTATCAAGTCATGTTTTTCTGTCTTTCTGCTTTCACATGAGTGCAGACTAGGAAATGCCTAACCTGCCTTCCTGGATCAAGGAAGGCAAAGTCAGGGCTGATAAGTATGTATGCCTTGTCTCCCCACTTCCTCACCCTTGCTCCCATTGTACATGTGGCTCTTTTTTTCTGCTGAGCCCAGATGAAGCACAGAATCCTTCTTAACACAATGATATAGTCAGTCATTCCAAATCAATTACACATAAGGTGAAGTTTGTTTAATATCCTTGTCCAAGAGCTTCCCAGTCCTTTCTTTGACAGATTTCTCCTCTCCAGCCTCAGACATCCCTCTGAAAGCTCAGGAACACCTTGAAGTACCTTGATCCTTAATATGACTTCAGTGTAGTCTACAAGGCATTGAAGGAAGTGAAACACTTCTTGGAGGGCCACCAAGATGCTGCCTGCCTGGGAGACAGGGAACCTGGCATGGTGAGCAGCTCAGCTTCGGCTTCGAGGCTCTTCACCCAGGGTTTCAGAGTTGTCCTGGCTACTGAAATTGCAAACCTGGGAAAACATTAACAATGTTAATGCGCTGTAAAACTTTCTATGTGTGAGAATCTCACCTAAGAAGAAAAGGAGATGAGCCCGTAATGGCTGGCTTTTCATCTTCTCGATGGATTTTATTATAGCAGTAACAAGAGCAATTCCACTTAAAAGACTCTTGTCAGGTAACAGTTACAGTAGATTATAAGTCAGAATGGGAAACAATCTCTACCCTGTACACATTTGGAATGGCCAGAGGGGGGAAAAAAGGGGCATCAGGAAATAAAGCTCACTGGTATTACACCCATGATATTTTTTGAGGATTCTGGGGATGGGTATGAACTGGAGTCAGCTACTTAAGGAGGCAAATCACATGACTCCATTGTCAGGCATCAGCAGAACACAAAATGGGCTTTTAAGAGGAGTCCAGAATTATAAATTTTATTACTCAAAAATTCCACCTAAGATGAGGGCAAAGCTCCTGCCAGGCCCGTTATAAAAGCAAATTTGGCACTGGTAATTTTAAGTACTTAGGACAGCACACGTACCTTTCCCCTTATAAGTGGTGGATTTTCACCACCAAGCAAATGACCAGACAATTTTTTGGAGGTGTCTCAACAGGAGAGTGTCATATTCCTGGACTTTCCTGTTGCCTGGCTGATGCACATCACCTGTGTTCCCTGTGACAGGCCATGTTCTCTCTTGATGCCACTCAAACTCCAGTGGCATTAGTCCTGTGGTCTGAATCCAGCCATTGGCCGATTTTATCTTTTACCTGGTTTTCCAGGGATTTGAAGACTGGTTTTACCCTGTGTTTGCAGTGCGCAGTAACCAAAACCTCAGTGAGTGGCAGCCTTATCTGCGGGAGCCATTTGTAAGAGCCATACAGATAACCTGGTTGGAGTCTTTGGGGTCAAGCTCATCTCTCAGCAGAGTGTTGGTCTCTGATTCCCTTTCTCAGCTGCCTGTGAGAGGCTGATGACAATTTCCAGATCCACTGTGTTAGGAGACAATGCAGTATCTGGGACCATGTCTGAGTTTAATTGAGATAATAATGCAGTTGTAATAATAAAAAAAAACCTTATTTATGTGATAGACAAAAACTTCTGAGTACTGTTGTCAGAGAGAAGCCAGATTGCAGAAACTTTAATCCAAACGTTATTAAGAAATAAACCCCAACAGTAAAAAAAAAAAAAAAAAAAAGACAAATTTAGTCAGCAACCCAACCCAGAAAGGCCATGCACCTCAAAACTGCAGCAAGGTAGGAAATAGAAGATTCTGGCACAGAGTCTCTCTCTGTAATCAAAACTCTCCCAGAAGTCATTACTAGTGTTTTTTTCTTTTTAAGTGTTGAACATAGGGAAATGTGTAATTAAACTATTATATATCTGTTTAATTATCATAATCAAACCATTAAAAATAACATTTGCAAATAGTTTATAACAACATGAAATGTTTACATTAGTCTAGGACTCAAAATTATATATGTGACATTATTCAAATTTTGATAAGTGTAAAACTATGTATTAAAAATCCCAAGAGAAAATAAATTAAGACTGTTTTTAAATAAACTTTTAAAGACATTTGAGAACAATTTTAGATTTATAAAAAATGTACGATGATAATACAGTTTCCATATACCCTGCCCAAGTTCCCCCTACTGTTCACATCTTACATTACCATGGCACATTTTTCACAGCTAACGAATCTATATAACAGTGTTTTTAAGCAGGGAGGATGACCCAAAATCTCTTGTGGCAGAGTAATCGATTTTACTTTTGCATGAAATCCACAAGCCTAATCCCCATTGTTCTGTCATGTCGACTCATGTCCCACAACAGGATGACCAAACATCATGTAGAAATGCAAAGGTTGCATCTTGGTAGCTAAAGACCCTTCCTAAAGCACAGGAATTATCTTGAGTGCTGGATGAGTGAAATAAGCGTGGGTCCCCACAGAGAAGTTTCACAGATTCCGACAGGTTGGAGTGGAGTAAACTGGCAGATTTGTCTTCCAATTTTTTTGCAGGGTCGCTTGCAGAGGTGGGAAGGACTTGAACTTGCCCTTGCGGGATCTAGGCACATATGAGGCCAGGCCTCAGCCTAATTGTCCCAGCCAACCTCACCTGCTGGCCCGTGTTCAAGATGGTCATTACAGAGGCTACTGCCTTTTCATCTGCTTTGCTAGGAAATAGAACTTTCAGTCCCAGCTTCATGGTAGACACAGCCAGAGATGAGTACAGAAATGCCAAGGGGCTGGATTCAGGAGTCTTGAGTTTGGGGCAAGATAATGTAAGTATGAGGCTAATGAACTGCATTGTGTTGGACTTGAAATTTAATTCATAGAACTGAGGCAGAAAGAAGTTTGCCATTTATTCTCTGGTTCCCTCATCAAAATGTTTGATTAGATACTACTTGCTTGGAGTTATACAAGGATGGGTTTTGAAGCCAAATTGCCTTGGCCCTCCCTCTCACATTGAATAATTTAGAAGTCTGTCCACATTTAATCAAATTTTTAAAAGTCCCACTTTCTTGGTGGAGATATAATCCTACAAGTGCCCTTCTAATATATTTAGGATCTATTATACAGACATGTCCCAAATAAAGGCTGAAACATGCAAAGGCTTTACATTATATAGTAGGTGATCTAGGAGACATGGGGACTCTTCAAAAGAATACCATCTTTTATGGGACACCTGGGTGGCTCAGTCAGTTAAGTGTCTGACATCGGCTCAGGTCATGATCTTGCAGTTGTGAGTTCAAGCCCATGTTGGGCTCTTTGCTGACTGCTCAGAGCCTGGAGCCTGCTTCAGATTCTGTGTCTCCCTCTCTCTCTGCCCCTGCCCACCTCATGCTCTGTCTCTCTCTGTCAAAAATAAATAAACATTAAAAAAAAAAGAATACCACCTTTCCAAGCCAAGTGTGGCAACAACTATGTCCAGGAAAAGCCATGTAGCAAAATCGTGTCTTGTCTGTCCTTCAACCTGACTTCCAAAACTAAATGTAGTTTGCTTCATCCTTGTTTTCTGGGCTGATCATGAGAAATCCAAACAGGCTTGAAGTCCTAGACTGAAACTCAAGCTTTGTACCCAACAAATACACAGCTAAGGTAAGTCTAATTTGATGCTGACTCGTGAGTTTTCTCCAGGGATCTGTGACTTAGCATACCACCAAAGAGGCCTGCCGGGTACCTGAAGCTTCACTCAGTGAGGACTGACCTGCCCAAGGGAAGAGAGAAATGCAGAATTTGAGTGTTTAAAGGGAGTCTAGGAAGAAGTTTTGAAAAGTAAATGAAATCACCAGAAATGATAATGATTTTACTGGATAAAAATATCAAGATGCTTTGCATAGAAGTGTTGAAGTCTGTGACAGAGAAAAGTAGAATATAACATATTCATCATAGTAACAATAATGATAGTAATTGACCAACAGAAGCCCACATGCCCCCAAAGTGCCTGGGATGATGCAGGCTCAGTGTTAGTGTTTCCCCGCATGCATTATCTTGATGAATTGGTGCTGTGATGCAGGAATTACAAGCCATGTCTTCTGGAGGAGGCTGCCTGTTAAGCACACAGAAGTGAGGGATGCTTTGCTCAGTGCGTGATAAACTGACATGCAATGCACAGTCTTTGCCTTCCACGTGACCACAGTCCAGTGGGCCAGGAATTCTAGCTGGCAAGGGCAGCAGTGCTGTTCTTAATTAGAGCTGAGGCACATGCTTCAGCTTCTGCTGGTGTAGAGCCTATGTGTGGGACAGGTTATGCACTATGAGGAGAGGCAGGAGTCACCAATGAAAAATATACTGCAGCCCACATTCACCCCATGCCATGCACCCAATGGAGCTGTAGTCAACTTCATCTTCCTCTTCTCAGGACCCATCCTGAACTCCTGCTCCAATATTCTGAATATGGATACCTCACCCTGCTGCTCTTGGCCTAAAGTTGTCTCCCTTACTTCAAAGTCCTAGGTTCTGAGCACTCCACTTATTCACTCATCCATCCATCCATTCATCCATCCATCCATCCATCCCTCCTTCCATCCAACATTTGGAAGGCTGACAGTACCAGCTGGTAGTGAGCCCTGGGTGTTTCAGAGTCACATCTGGGAGCCTCCTACTTGGCTGGATGGTAAAGTGGGGCCAGGAGGACAGTCACATGGGCAAAGTTTAACTAGGAGATGAATTATTTCTTGAGAATAAGTATGAAAATTTAGAACTTGTGAAAGGAGATGGTAAAGGTTTTTTTTTTTTTATCTCTCTATCCCTCTCTCTCTGAATGATTTAAAATTAGATTTTCACCCCACTTGACAAAGTGATATTTTTATCCAACCAAGAGCAAGGAAATGAATGAAAACATTTCTGTTCTCACTCAATGCTAAGATTCAATATTTTTTTTCCTAAGAGTGACTTAAAACATCTCTACATGGAGGGGATACTGGGAGGATTGTTTTTACTATTTCCTTCCTTATTTTTGGTAAAGAAGAGATGGTTTAGAACAGTGTAACAGTGTAATCTAATGAATCAAATATTTTTTAGGAATCACAAAATGCTGTCACTTTTCAAATGGCTATATCAAAACATTCAATTTTAAAATATGTATCTTAGCACAAGTTTCATTCTAAAAGAACTTTTTTTATAGCCAACTTATAACCCCTGCAGCACTGGTACCCAATAAAACTGCCTGCAGACCTTTAACTATAGTGGCACAAATGTTGCCACTGTGATAAGGGGAATAAAAGCATCATCAGACCTGTCTCGTTACATATACATTGATGTCTCCACTCTGGGATAGGACAGAGGACTCCTTGTATTCCTGGAGTTCTCAGAGTTATAAAAACATTGACAAATATATGGCTGCGTACAGAGTATCCCAAATGAAACATTTTTACTCCACAATTCAGTCCTCGCTGGTGACAGGGAGATCAGGGCATGCCAAGCCTCTGCATTATTTATTATGGATGTCGCTGCTCTTATAAAAGTGTAAGCAATATTAGAAGGCATCTGAGTGGAAAAACTGATTATTTTGTTATTTTGTGCCTTTGTTACATGGCATCCTTCATGTCGGTTATCTGAGACATTTCATGCTGTTAGCAAAGACTTATTTTTCCACATTGACAAGACTTCTGTATATCAAGATAGTAATCTTATTAAACATTATGAAGCTGAGTTCATTACAAAGAGGGCAAGCATTCCATGAGGCATTCACAGTGGTCCCCCTCATACTGAGTGTTCAGTCTCTGTAAAGAATCACATTCTATCATGATGATAGATCAGGCAGATAAATGTGGGGATCCAGAAGACGAGGTGTGCAGTGAACTGGAAGGGATGTAATGTGGAGATGAAGTTGACAGGGAATTCTACCATGGGGGAAAAAAATGAAAGTCGATCTTGTTCTCAGGGCTGAGAAAAAGCTTAATATGTCCTGGTGTCTGCCACACCAGGAGGTCATTGTGTTCATTCAGCCTAAACTAGACTACACAATTGAAGAAAGACTTCAAACTGTACTTAAGAAGTGTAGTTAAGATAATCCCTAAGAATGTTGGATCCTGTATCAGTGGAAGACAGGGCAAGTCCTTGGACAGAATGTAGATCATTCGAACCCAAGAGCAAGAGTCTGGGGGTATCCATATTCAGAATATTGGGGCAGGAGTTCAGGATGGGTCCTGAGAAGAGGAAGAGGAAGGTGACTGCCAGCTCCAATGGGTGCTGGTTTGGGGTGAACTTGGCCTGTAGTATATTTTTCATTGGTGACTCCTGCCTCTCCTCACAGCATAACCTGTCCCACACATAGGCTCTACTCCAGCAGAAACTAAAGCACGTGCCTCAGCTCTAAGTAAGAGCAGCACTGCTGCCCTTGCCAGCTGGAATTCCTGCCCCACTGGACTGTGGTCACATGGAAGGCAAAGACTGTACATTGCATGTCAATTTCCCAGGCACTGAAAAAGCATCCTTCACAAAGTAAGTGTTCCTCAATTGCTGGGACACTAAATCATGAAATATCTAATGTTATAGAGTTTCAGTCACTTCCTGCTTTATCCTAAATTCCTAAAGGACAAGAATGTCCCTTCTCTTTTAATGTTACCCTGTTCCTAGTGTACACATAGTTGCATTTATATATACATGAATGAATACATTTATAAATTAATGAAACTTAAATTGTTTCCCAATGCACATTAAGCTCCTTAAAGGTAAGGGCTATTTATATTTATATTTGACCCATTACCTAGCATAATGCCCTGCATGTAAGGATTTATAAATATTGGCAGATTGGAGAGAGGGGAAATCTGACAAATACTGCATTCTCTGCCTTAGACTCTTTGTTTTTTTCAAGTTTTTATTTAAATTCCAGTGTAGTAAGCATACAGTGCAATGTTAGTTTCAGGTGTAAAATTTAGTGATTCAATACTTCCATAAAACACCCAGTTCTCATCACAACAAGTGCACACCTAAATCTCTATCACCTGTTTAACCCATCCCCCACCAATCTCTCCTCTGGTAACTATTAGTTTGTTGTCTGTACTTAAGAATGTTTCTTTCTTTTTTTTTAATTTTTAATGTTTATTTTTTGAGAAACAGAGAGTAAGAAGGGGAGGGGCAAGAGAGAAAAGGAGACACAGAATCAGAAGCAGGCTTCAGGCTCTGAACTATCAGCACAGAGCCTGATGCAGGGCTCCAACCCACGAACGGGGAGATCATGACCTGAGTTGAAGTCGGCAGTTTAACTCACTGAGCCACCCAGGCACCCCTTAAGAATGCTTCTCGATTTGTCTTTCTCCTCTCTCTTTTCCCCCCTCTGCTTGTTTGTTTTGTTTCTTAAATTCCACGTATAAGTGAAATCATATAGTATTTGTCTTTCTCTGACTGGCTTATTTGGTTTAGCATAACACTCTCACTCAAGCTCTATCCACTCTTTTTTATGTCTGAGTAATATTCCACACACCACATATTCTTTATCCATTTATCAGTTGATGGACATTTGGGCTGTTTCCATAATTTTACTGTTGCGGATAATGCTGCTATAAACATTTGAGTGAATATATCCCTTTGAATTAGTATTTTTGTATTCTTTGGGTAAATACCTAGTAGTGCAATTTCTGGATCCTAAGGCAGTTCTATTTTTAACTTTTTGAGGAACCTCAGTACTGTTCTCCAGAGTGGCAGCACCAGTTTGCATTCCCACCAACAATAGATGAGGGTTCCTCTTTTTCTACATCCTCAACAACACCTGTTGTTCCCTGTGTTATTCATTTTAACTGTTCTAACAGGTGTGAGGTGATATGCCATTGTAGTTTTGATTTGTATTTCCCTGATGATGAGTGATGTTGAACATCTTCTCATGTGTCTGTTGGCCATCTGTATATCTTCTTTGGAAAAATATTTATTCATATCTTCTGCTCATTTTTCAATTGGATTATTCATTTTTGGGTATTGAGTTTTATAAGTTCTCTTTGTATTTTGTATACTAACCTTTTATCAGATATGTCATTTGCAAATAACTTCTCCTATTCTGTAGGTTGCTTTTTAGTTTTCTTGATTGTTTCTTTTGCTGAGCAGAAGCTTTTTAGTTTGATGGAGTCTTAATAGTTTATTTTTGTTTTTGTTTCCCTTGCCTCGGGAGACATATCTAGAAAGAAGTTGTTATGGCTGATGTCAGAGGAATTACTGTTTGTGTTCTATTCTAGGATTTTTATGGTTTCAAGTCTCATGTTTAGGTCTTTAATCAATTTTGAATTTATTTTTTGTATATGGTATAAGAAAGTGGTCCCTTTAAACCTGGGCAATGATGGAAACCCTTCTTTTAACTTTCTATGTAAGGGTATTAATGAGACCCTACCTGGAGAAGCCAGGAGGCTGAGAAGACTGTAGTAAGGCTTCTGGAATAAAAAGGTGAAGACTCCAGGATTCTGTTGGGCGATGTCCTACCTTCACATTGATCAGCCCTCCCATGTCCATCTTGAAGCCTTATATTCAACTGTGAGCATCAGGGTTTGATGCTTAGGACAAGACCCACACCTTAGAGATATATCTTGTTAAGTAATGGCAGCATGTGTACAAAGCCCAGGCCACAAAGCCAGCAGCCTGGGATGGTGGTCCGAGCCTATGACCTCAGGTTAATTCCTTTAACCCTGTGAGCCTCAGATTCCTCACATGACGAATGGGATGGCAACTCTTCCTTTTCCCGATTATGTATGGAAACCAGCAATATCTTCACATGCAGTTGATACTCAATAATTGGTAGCTTTAAAATATTGATTTATGATTTTGTGAAGTTTTTATCTACAGTAAAAGATTTCTTCCTTTTGTAATTTACAGAAGTAAATTGTAAGTGAATTATTCCAAAAGTTCAAAACACATACAGAATTTGAAAATTATCCTTCTCCACTACAAATTTCCAGTACAAATTTACCTGAAGGGTGTCTAGATTGGCATTAAATATACGCATGTAATTTGTGTGTGTGTGATTTACAAATAGAGCCTTTCTTCACATATGATTCTACCTATTGCTTACTTCTATTAACAATCAGTTAGTGATCACTCTAAGACATATCTTTATAACAGTTGCATAGTATTCTCCAGCATGCAATCATCATATTTCATTAACTACTCTCTAGCACTGAAGAGAATTTAGGTTGTTTGCAGGATACTGACGTGATCATCCTTGTTCATGACACTCTGAGCTCTGTGAGAGCATTTTCCTAGGAGATACAATGATTTCCCCAGTTCACTGTGTCTCAGCATCCTCATGTCAAAAGGCCAATCTCCCTCCTTGGCTTTGCTGTGCCTCATTTCATGTGCCTCATTTGCTGTGGGGTTTACCCTTCATGTATACTTTTTTTTTGGTCTTTATAAACAAGAGAGTGTCAGCTGACATGAATTTTAGTTACTAGCTGAATAATTTGTGTAGCTTTCCAATCATGGTTTCAATCACATTTTTTAAAATAGACTATGTTTTAGAGCAGTTTTTGTTTTACCTCAAAATTAAGTGGAAGGTGCAGAGATTTCCCATGTACCTCCTCCCCAGGCATAGTCTCTCCATTATCAATACATCCATCAAAGTGGGACATTTGTTATAATTGATGATCTTACATTGACATATTATTCTCACCTAGAGTCCATAGTTTATATTAGGGTTCACCTATTCTATGGGTTTTTAGATAAATGTATCCACCATGGCTTCAATTATTTTTAAAATGAGAGGCTCAATGGGGAATGAAAAAAACAGATTGATGCTTTTCTCCTAGAGACACAATAATACCTTTTTGTTGACTCTGCTTCTGACTTTCTGCTCAAAGGCAGTGCCACAAAGAGAAATTTCAGGGAGATTTCTCAGAAGGATAGCCATGAGAAGAATGGACATGTCTTATTGGAAGTGGGCCTGTGCAGGTGTGTGTGTGAGTACTACATGGGCCACTGAGCTGCACACTCTGCCTTGGAAATCTGGCTGCTGCTCTGGAAATGAAATGTAATGAACTTGATCATCACTTTGTACCTACCATATGGCTGGCTTCACACTAGGTTCTTGGTACATTATGAGAGCTGGACAAAAGCACCTCAAAATCAAGGAACTAGAGAAGTGTGTGTGTGTGTGTGTGTGTGTGTGTATTTGTGTGTGTATATGCATGTATGTGTGTATATGTGGGGGGGTTGTTTGTGTGTATGGACAAGGGTGTGTATGTCTAGTTGTTTATGTGTATGGGCATGCATGTGTGTTTTTGTGTATGTGTGTATGTGTGGGCATATATGCATAAGTGTGGGCATGTATATATGTGCATATCTAGGTATGAATGTGGGTCTGTGTGCGGTATCTGTGTATGTGCTCCTGTGCATGTGTATATGTGTACAGATGTGTGTGTGCGTATGAGTGTGTTGGGGATTGACACGCGTCTCAAAGGCCACCATTACAGCAGTAGGTGTCCCCATGGAAGATTTCTGCAGAAGAGAGGAGAGTTGTCATGTGGGGCCCAGAGGTGATAGAAAAGGGGTCCTGGTGGATGGTGGGCCCCGGGGAACCAGACAAGGGTGGGAGCATGGGACTCTTAGGGGCTAGGGAGACAGCACTGGGCACTGGTGTTGGAGGAGTGGTGAAATGCGCATCCAGAGCCTGAGCTCCTTAGAGTGACTTCAGCTTCCCCTTAGGGCAATGAAGTCACAAGATTTTCTAGGAGATGAAACCAAATGATAAAGACACAGTGTTTTATAAGCTATAAAGTACTGTACAACATGGTTATTACTCAAATGAAAATGTGAGGCATAGGGTTAGAGGTTGAGGCAGGGTGGGAGGAGAGTGGAATTGGGCTAAGCAAGGTATAGGATAAAATGTGATTCTAGACACAATTAACCCTAGAGATCTGGTCTGTGTGGACATCCTGGCTAGTCAGCAAAGTACCAGCCCTGGAGGTACAGGGATGGGCCAGGCCCAGAGGAGAAAAGAGAACATCCATGCAACAGACTCTGCAAGGACCATGGGGAGGCTTAGGACAGGCACTGAGACCAAAATGCGGTGGAGGTGATTCCACAGGGAAGGCTGTACTTCCACGAGGGCCCAGGCAAATTAGAGGGGGCACCAGGGCTGGGGGTCAGGTAGCAGGAACAACCACATTGTATCTGGAAATGATGTAGGTAAGCCTGAGCTCCCCAGAGCAGTCATGGGCTTCCTGTATTTCTAGCTTCTGCACATGCAGCTCCTGGCTTAGTGTTCAGTGAGTGTTGCCAAATACTCACGTCTGCCAGTGGGGGCACATAGATAAGCTCCGACTAGGGTTTGTCATCCAAGTTCTCTCATCAACATCTGACCATGATTCTTCTGCATCCCCACTTCCTGCAGGTGTGGGAACAGTATCAGTCAGACTGCCAGGCACTCACAAGAGAGAACAGTTGTAGATTTGTCCTTGGAGGGCTGTGGTTCATTTCCTGCTCTTATAAGTCTCCATGATAGAAGTGTCAAGTTGGCAAACAAAAATCAAAAATTAATGTTGCACTAATTCTTCAAAGAAGCAAATACCCCAAACCCTGTCTGAAAAAAGATTGCTTGCTATGCCAATTTCCTTATTTATTTTTATTTCAGATAAAATGTTTCAAAAGAATACATAGTTCAAATGATGATACTCAATTGAAAACAGAACAGATATTTATTTTAATACATACAAAAATGAGTTATATTTCATTCGTGAGTCATTTTCTATTTCCTTCTCTTTCAGATAATTTATTTTTGAGAATTATCGCCATTGGTATCTAGTGACATTGATGTAGCTGGTAAGCTGAGTACACACACATGTACACACACACGTACACAACGTACGTACACACACACACATGCACACACGCACACACATGTATACACACGCACACACACGTACACACACCTACACACACACACACACACACACACACAGCTCCCTAAGCAGCTGGCTGGAAGCTTAGGGAGCTTAAGGAGTCAGTCAAAGATCTGAACGTATACCAAGATCTTACAGCTTTATTTATCTTACCTTCAGGGTTCGACAAGCCTCTTGCTTGTTTTCTTACTTTTACTTGAGGCTCTGAAGCTTTGAGCCCCCACTGCTATGGGCATCATTTATACTGTATTTGAAATGACCCCTCCTGTGTCTGTCTTGATGAGCTATTCTGAGGATACATGCTATAAAAATGGAGGCGCGTGATCTGGGACTGCTCTTCAATGAGGATGATGAATTTCTCTGATATAAATATGAATCTTTGAAGCCTTCCAAACAGAGTAGTCAGTGAGAGCTTCCTAGAGCTGGTGAAACTGGAACTATATATGATAAACTTCCTTATCAATGGGACACCTTGATTAACTGATATTCACTAAGGTGCTAATAACTGATGGTTGAAAGTGGCATTTCCCCAATGAGAAACAGAGTCTTATTCATATTTCTGGACCCACCAGAGCATACATTTTTACTGGTCAGCCTTTTTTGAATTCTGAGAGAATGCTGAAGTTTCAGGGAATGGGCTTTCTGGCCACCTTTAAGTCAATCCACGTGGGCAGTCTCTTCCTGATCCTAAAGGAGAATCCAGGGAAAACAGTGAGATCCACAGGTGTTGTGGTGACCTTCAGCACAGGTATGGTTCTGAAGACTTTATGCACCAACATCGTGTTTCCTCTGTTCAGAGCCTTCCCAACCTGTGCAACCTAGGACCACCTGCAGCATGCAGCCATCCATTTTCTTGGCTCTATCATGGGTTAGAAGTTCTTTGAAAGTTGGAGCTTTTCTTAACCATGTTTGGTTTCTCAGCACCTACTTTAGGAACTAGAATATTGGTATTGATGAGAAAAGGTCAGTTGTGTGAAGGGGAGCTACTGAATGTTGCCCAAGTCTGCCATGTTCTGGACCTTCATCATCTTACCTGCACTGCAAGATGCATATGCGGGTGGGGACCGTTAGCCCATTTCATACATGAGGAAATTGACACTATCTCTGCTTCCAGCTCTGCCACCCACTTTCCTGGCCCATAGCCTTTAGAAATGTCTTAATTTTTAACATATGGAAATCTGAATGACTTTGGAAAAAAGACTTCTCTGCCATGTGTGCCTTGGAGTTTTCTCACAGATTGTACTCATCTTACAAGTCAAAGCCAAGTCACCCATCTCTTTGCAATTCACATGCTTCAAGAGAGTTTAAATAATTGATCGTGCCCATTTCTCGGTCAACTTGTCTTTGCTCCCCTACCTGATTCTCTATCATCTCTTCTCACACCGTACTCACAGTTACTGACATTAACCAGAGCTTTAAACTTCAAATCATTCAGTGTCAAGAGGCCCCAGAGATATGAAATTCATCCCAAATTTTCTAGCTAGAGACAGAGGACTCCCTGAGCAGTGTGATGTGACAAATAGCCAGACTCTTCCTGACCATGGAGAGAGGAGGAAATCTGAGCCTGAGGTGAACATGTGTGCAGGGCGGCCGGAGGGCTGCTTAGAAAGGACAGGTCTGCAGGGTATGCAGGCCCTGAGAAACATCCCCTAGGTACTGACTCTGGACCTGCAGCTGACTTAAGAAAACAGAGAGAGATACAGAGAGACAGAGAGAGAGAGAGAGAATTTTAAGAGTTTTCCACTCGTTTTTAAAGCTAGCCACATTCCATGAAGGAATGGGTTGATGAGTGCACTTCGCGCCCCAGGTAGCCTTGACTCAGAGGCAGTGTCAATCAAGACTCAATCCAATGCTTGACACCATCTTGATTTGAATCCTGGACTTGTCATTTGTTAGCTATATCAACTTGGACAAATTACTTAACTTTTCTGAGTCTCCATTCTCACGTTCCATTAAAAAAATGGAATAACTTGCCTTCCTAGGTTGGTACGAACTAATGTTCAAGTTCTTTTTCATTCCAAATCTGCTGTGTATCCTTGACAAAGTTTTTGTACCTTTCTGGTAACATCCTCAATTTATAAATATAGTATAAAATGTGTGAGGGAATTTAACTAAATTTTTAAAAAGGTTAATCATTTATGGAATTTTAATCTGAAAACCCTATGAATGAATGTATACTTAATAAACAAATGTTATACTAATAAAAACAAAAAATAATTTAAAGGACAGAATAGATATTTCTTCTGTCCCATTTAGTTACACACTAAGTTAGTCACTGCTTCCTTTGTGTAACCTCAGTAAAGTCAATTCAACTGTTAAGAGCTCATTGCAGTTTAAATGTGAATAAAGTCATTGAGCACCTGTGAGAAATGCTTTCATTTACATAATCTCATATCATTGTCTGAACAGCCCAGGTCTGGTCACTGAAGAGTTGCCTAAAATGGACACTGATATTTGGTCCAATAGGAGGTCTAGTTATCAAGTAATGAAAAACATTTCCTTCAGTGTATTTTGTTTTTGTTTTAAACATTTATTTATTATTGAGAAACAGAGAGAAACAGAGCATGAGCAGGGGAGGGGCAGAGAGAAGGAGAGACACAGAATCCGAAGCAGGCCCCAGGCTCCGAGCTGTCAGCACAGAGGCCAACACGGGTCTCAAACCCACAAACTGTGAGATCATGACCTGAGCTGAGGTCGGAAGCCCAACTAACTGCTAACTGAGACACCCAGGCACCCTTCCTTCAGTGTGTTTTAATCTGGCTCTAAAGGCATCCCAAAGGAATAAACCCATTGGTCAATAACCTACATGTTAGCATCTTTCTTCCCCTTTGAACTTTAACCCAAAAGCAGGTCTGACAGGAAAACGTGAGGCTGAGTCCCCAGGGGCCAGTGGGAGCCAACTACTGTCTGACAGGGACTTTGCTGGGAAGATTGAAAGCATCAAAACCTTCCTCCTAGTATTATCAGCCACTGTTTATTATGTGGCTTTATGTTTCTTCAGGCATTTAGAAACACTCCCCAAATTAATTTTGATGTGAGCCTGCAATAACGATGCTGTTGCCACACGTACCAGTAAAGAAAGGATGCCCAGAGAGGCTTTGGTCACTTGGTCACTTGTTGGGCATGACTGTGAGGTGGCAGAAATCTGTGTAGGCACAGCTATCTCCAGAACCAGGCTCCTTCTCTTCTTATTGCCTCTCTCTCCTACTTAGAGTGCTTTCATGCCTCCCACTGTTATACCTCTGACTTTTAATCCCTTGGGAATTAAGCTGAGCTCAGAGGCCTCACTTCCAGGTTGGCCTATACATCCAGAAAGGCACAAGGACGAACTGTTATTGGAATGAGTGTGCAGCAACCTGACAGTACCATCTTTGGATGGAGCC
This sequence comes from Cryptoprocta ferox, assembly GCA_028646485.1. NCBI lineage: Eukaryota > Metazoa > Chordata > Mammalia > Carnivora > Eupleridae > Cryptoprocta > Cryptoprocta ferox. The sequence goes on along the minus strand of CM053578.1, from coordinate 1,416,774 downwards.
CATGCATGCATATATGCCCAAGATGAGATATATTTGTAACACATTACCCATTCTGAAACATATTCACCTGACCCCTGGGTAGCCCTTGAGAGTTGATCAAGCACTAACATGTGTATTTCACATTTGATCCCTACCACTGCTCCAGAAGGTAGGCATTCTAACCGATGTCCAGACCAGGGAAGTGCTGGACTCACGTGGTTAGGTCCTTACTCACATTCCATGGTACAGGAGTGGAGGCCACACCTGTTATGCATTGTATCTTTGAACCAGATGCCAGGCTCTTTCCTCCCACCAGGTTTCCTTCTCCTGCCCCCAGTGCCCTGAGGGCCAGAATGAACTTTCTAAGACCACAGAGTAAGGGGCAATATCTGGGCTGAGGCTATGTCTCTCGATGCTAGGTTAACTTTAAATTAAAAATTGGAAGGGTGCCTGGGTGACTCAGTTGGTTGACCCTGACTCCGGATTTCAGCCCAGGTCATGATCTTGCTGTTGGTGAGTTTCAGCCTGGAGTCAAGGTCTGTGCTGGCAGCGTGGAGCCTGCTTGGGATTCTCTCTCTCTCTCTCTCTCTCTCTCTCTCTCTCTCTCTCTCTCTCTCAAAATAAATAAACTTTAAAATTTTGGAATACTGCTAGAAGAAAACACTCACCAAGTTATCTTCCTGGCTTTGCTATAGTCTGGGACACATAGAAAAGAGCCATGTGTGGGCAGTGGCCAGAAGAGGGCTGAGGGTAGATGCTCAGGACTCCCCAGCCCCCACACTCTGGCCAGCTATTTAATGCTTCAGGGTATCCAATTTCAAGGGGCTAGTGGGGCTGTTGTGAGCAGCAAGTGAGGGGACATACATGACGTGGCTAGTGGGGGGGCTGGGCCCAAGCAACTTCTCAGTACATTGTCTGTTATTGTTCCTCCCCTGCCTTGCCCTGGACTCCCTCAAAGCCCCTCCTTGTCATAAGCACATTCTTGGTTTGTTGTGCTCATGTATAGTTTTCTGTAGTTTTCCTTTTCAATGTAAGGACACACTGTGTTCATCTGAATTGTGCATGAGTGTTCTGCAATTCCCTGCGTCTATCCACTATTAGAGCTAAGGTGGTGACCTCCCAAGGGAGCTGAACAGCCTTTCTGAGGCCAGATTAGGAAGGTGAGAATATGTGCACAGATGTAGTTGTGGCAGTATTGGGGTGGTACCAAGGTGGTCCCTGTACCTCCTAAAGGAGGTGGTACTCTGTTCCCTCATGAAGAATCATCACAGTGATGCCCACAGTAGGGTCATGCAAGTGCTTAATTGTTGCAACAGTCTGGCATGGTTGCTAAACACTTCTGCCAAGGACCCATATGTGTATTTCTCCTCTGAACCCTTCTGATTTCTTGATACTTTAGTCCTTTGGTTTCTGTTTCCCTCTCAGATTTCCAGACTACTTGCTGATTAAATGGATTCTCCTAGGCTCCACAGATTACTAGTGATCCTGGAGGAAGCTTTCCTTCCTGTCCTCCAGCTTGTTTGGCATGGCAGCTTGTGGGAACTGGATGGAAAACCATAATGGAGTGCATTTCCTATAGCTTGGGATGCTCCAGCAGGAGAAGAACTTTTTGGTGGTTTGTTTTTAGATTACATTACTTTTTCTTTTTATGATGGATATCTTTAATCCTTATCAGTAGCAAATAAAACCCTCTTGTTGGCAGCCACTATCCTCATGATAATCAGTTGTGCAAACATCCAATGACTTATTTCATTGTTTGTGTTTACTTTTGATCTATAAAAAAAAAATCCCCAAATGTAATCAGACCTCAGCTCTCTTGCATCTGTTATCAAGCAAAATCTGTCACTTTCTGGATATTCACCTATCGCTCTTCTCTAGACAATCTCCAAATCCTCGGGTCTGTTTCTAGTCTCTCCTGAGATCCAGATGCCAGCTGCCCACACCACATCAATATCACTCTCACTGGGCTCCACACTACCTTGTTTCCAGGGCCACCCATTCCTCCAGAAAGAATTCCCTGCTCTGGATGAGGTGGTGAGGCTCCTCCCCTCTCCCTCCCCATGTCCAATAAGTTATCAATCCCAGGTTTATTTCTTCACAACCTCTTTTCCATCCCCATCCCATATATTCTTACTTTACATCTAGACTATTGACATAGCCTAAGGGAGAATCCTGAGTCATACACGCTCAAACCAGAGCTTTATTGGCTTGCTGCTGGCCTTGTCCAGCCCTCTCACAGTTACCCTGAGGGTTATTTGGAAAATTCATTACTCTTATCATATTGTTTCCCTTGCAAAATTCTTTTGTGGCTCCATTGGTGTATGGATTTAAAGTCCTAACCCTCCACTGTGGTATTTGACGCATGTCACGATCTACTCCAATCTTCTCTACAATATTGTTCAAAGATTTCATCCCGTCCAAAACAATATTCCATTCTACCTTTCCCAGCATGTCTTCACTTACCAACAGTTCTTTCCCAACAATTCTTCAGCTTTGCAGCTTTCATTCATTCATCAGATAATTATTGGGCCAATGCTCAGTACCTGGAACTGTGTTAGATCTTGCTGGTGATCTCACCTCTTCCCCCTAAGAAACCCACGTACTCACTCATGCTGTTTCCACATCAGAGTGGCCTCCCTTTTCCCATGTGGTCCCCTCTCTGAAACCCTGCAGTGAGACAAGGTATGCCTGACCCTGTGAAAAACATTTCCCTGTACATACTGAGCATTTTGAAGATTCTTTTGCCCTTTGGGGAAGGAATCTCAGGTTTGGGAAATCTAGAGATGTCATCCAAACTTCAGAGGAATAGTTTTTGTGCAAAGATCCATATTGCCACCTTATTTACGGGCTTTATTCAAAATAGTGAAAATCTGGGAACAGTATAAATAATAGAAGACACATATAACATAATAACTTGATATTGTTAATAATGAGGACCTCTAAACATCTATTTCAAACACTTTGAAGAATATTACACATCTTTTCTATTTCTAAGTACAAGAGCTTCTGATAATATGGGGAAATGCCTATCATAAATTATTTGAAAAAAATCAACTGAAACCACCTATATGTGTATATATATTTTTATAGTTATAAAATGTATATTTATTTTTATATATTTATTTTATATACCTATATTTTATTCATTTAACAAAAGTGTAACTGCTGAATACATAATTTTAAAATTATATGTATATCTATATATAAAAAAAGACTAAGAGTAAATATATCAAAAGATTACTAGTGATAAACACTTGTTTATCAAACATTTGCTCTCCTCATCTTCCTGTGACTTGTGGTCTTTCCCTGGGAAGTTCCAGAACCTACCTCCTTCTCCTCAGTTTAGGGTAACATATAAGCCTCAATTGCCTGACTATTTGAAAGCCTCATATCTTTGGAGCTCCTGAACATAGAAAATTCTATTTGTTTTTTTTTTCCTCCTGTTATCAGGTTGTCTTACGTCAATTTATTAGATCAGCCAAAGAATCTAGAAACCAAGAAGGGAAAAGTTTTTCTCCCTTACATGAACAAGAAGGGAGCTTGGCTTACCCATCACCATGCTCCTTGAACATCTAGCCAACTGTCTTATAGAAACAGTCCTGGGTAAACCAATTGCATTAACATTAAGACCCTTTAGTCTTAAAGAGCCATATGAGGGACACTTGGGTGACTCAGTAAGTTGAGTGTCCAACTCTTGATTTTGACTCAGGTTGCAATCCCAGGGTTTTGGGATCGAGCCCCAATTCAGGCTCCACACTGAGTGCAGAGCCTACCTAAGATTCTCTCTCTCAACCTCTTACCCGCTCCCCCACTTGTACACTCTCTCCCTCTCTGTCAAGTAAAAAAAAAAAAAAAAAAAAAAAAACTAAAAAAGAGCCACATAAATGGGAAGTTACTCTTTAGTTTGAAATTAGTAAATGATAACAAAGCAAGCTCATATCAGGTACTTGTTTACATATATATATATTTATATTTTTACAGATATATTCTGGGAAGGGGGGGATAGCACTATTTAAGCACCTGCTGTGGCAAGTATGCTGATGGCCACTTGATTTTTTGACTGTGTTGATTCTTCCCAACAGCCCTATGGAATGTCATTCTTTTCTCCTTTGAATAAGTGAAGAAATGGATGCCCAGAGGTGTAAGTTCATAGTTAGCAGGTGCCAGTGTTAGCTAGTTATTCAGGTTTGTCTGGCTCTGTGTTTCACACAGTAACATTTAGTTGCAGCAGAGATTTCCAGATATAGTGGGCATTGTCTCCTACTCCTCCTTGTCCAACCAGGCTTCTGGCCACTTGAGAGGATGCTAAGCATCAGGGTGAGAAGATGCAAGTCCCAGAGTGTACTAAGATCCTCTGTATTATTAACATTGTGGCTGTGGTTCTTCAAAATCATTGGGGAAAGCAAAGAAGACCATTCAAATGAGAACTGAGTATTTACTCAAGGCTTGCTACATAGCAAGGGAGTTAGCCACCACCATTTGCATCTGGCAGAGACTCAGTGGCAGGCAGAGTGGGAATACTTTATAGTGGAAACAGGGAAGGCTTCAGGTGTTGTCTGACTAGAGATCAGTGGCATGAAGAGGCTCAGGTGGGCTAACCAGGAGACGGGCATCTTATGGGATTTGTTGGTCCTAAATTGGAGGCAGGAACAAAAATTAGGGAAGTTGTCAGCTATTAATCAAGTCCTGACTCCTCTGGACTACTTACTGCAGAGGTTGTGTGTTAGACTTCTACTATCAAATACGGTTTGGTCATTATCTGTTGGTGAATGGACTTTGTCATCACAAAACTCTATAGACTAATGAAAAAACATAAATGGGTAGAAGGATAAACAAAGCCTTCTTTCAGAAGGTAGGGCATGAAATATATCTTGAAACATACCACATTTGGGCTGAGTGGAGTCCTGGGCATATGTTTGAAAATCCAGAAATAATTTGTAGTGATTTGTTTATACCGAAAGCATAGAAAACTTTGTGAATCTTGAATCTGAGCATTTTTTAGGTGCTCTCATAGTTGCAGAGTAAATCGGAAATGTGAAAGTCTAAACCTCTGGTGTTACTAGTTGCAGAAAATGTTTGTGTTTCTTTATAGAATATAACAAGTCTCAAAGATTTGGTTTTCCTGTTCTGTGATTAGAATGTCATGCAACAGAGCTGAAAAGGCATCCACTTTGAAACTAAACAGACCTGTTTTTGAATCCTTACTACAGAACATTTACCCATGGATCTTCAACTATTTAATTAATCTTTCTCTACAGAGATCAAAATGTCTACCTTCTGAACTAATACTTGCAGAGATTAGCAGAAAAAAAATACATAGGTATTTAGTGGAGAGTCAGTGTAGCTGCTTTTTTATAGGTCTGAGATATCCAATGAGTTAAAATGCAAGAGAAAGTTGTATAATGGCTGCTGGTGCCTTTTTCCCTGGGCAGGGTGAAATTCATTGTCCTAACCTTTCCTGCAAGGTGATAAATTCTGTGTATGTCACCTCTTTCTCTGACCCCATTCAATATGGCTCCCCATTGCCAGTCCTCCAGCAGTGGCACAAAACTACCAAGATTGATTAAGCAAATTTATGTCACACAGGTGAACACCGAGGCTGCACAGATTCAGTCATTTACCTTCCCAGAAGGAACCTTAGAAGCCTTAAAGCTGTGGTTCCCATTGCAGTGTGGCTGCAGAATGGAATCATTGGAGCTTTTCCTATCAGTTAAGGCTGCTATGGCAGAATACCACAGACTGGGTGGCTTAAACAACAGACATTTGTTTTTCACAGATCTGGAAGCTGGGAGGTCCAAGATCAAGGTGTGGAAGACCCAATGTCTAGTGAGAGGCTGCTTCCATTTCAGATCTGTCTGCTTGATGTGTCTTCACATGGCAGAGAAAAAGAGTATGTGTGTGTGTGTGTGTGTGTGTGTGTGAGAGAGAGAGAGAGAGAGAGAGAGAGAGAGAGAGAGAGAGAGCAAGTGAGCTCTGGTACATTGGTGTATTTTAAAAGGGCACTAGTCTCATTGTTATGTCCCTACCCTCATGATCTAATTACCCCCAAAAGGCTCCACTTCCTAATACCATCATGTTGGGAGTTAAGGCTTCAGCATTAATTTTGGGGGCACAAACCTTCAGTCCATAGCAGGGTCCCAATGCTAGAGCAATTAAGTCAGAATTCTGGAGGTAGAGCCCACACACCTATACCTATTAACAGCTCCCCAGGTGGCTCTAAGGTGCAGCCTGGGTAGAGAACCTCTATCTTATATGATAGGAGAAATGATTTGTTCCAGCATGTGCCCAAATGGAAGGAGTGCAAAGTCAGAGAGGCAGCATGAATGGGTGCCTGAACCAGAAGGCAGCACACCCAAGAAGAGTCTGCAGGAGCAGAGAACGCAGGGTGCACTGGGGGAAGGGCATATAACAGATACAGTGGGAAAATGCTAGACAGAGGCTTAATTTCATTATCCCAATCAACACTATGAGGATTATCCAATCCTCACTTCTAGCTGGGACAGCTGAGACTAACAGAAGTTACACGAGGCAGGTATGGGGAGCCAGGACCTGACCTCAACTCTGATTCTGAAAGCAGGTAGTTGTGCTTCAGATAAAAATCAGTGAAACCAGCTAGTGGATGGACTTGAACACTTCCCCACTCCATCCCAAAGGGAACTTTAATTTTCAGACAAACTAAATCCTAATTGGTCACCTGGCTTGGTCTCCTCTCTGGAATAATTCTTGATGCTGAGCTTCATTTAGTGAAGGGAAGATAGCCCTGCCCTTGACCATTTCCTCTCCAGGAGGGTCTGCCCTTTCTGGATAAAGAGTTCTTCTCTGTCCCAAGGAGGTGGGAGTGAGTGTGGGAATATTTTACTCTCCTGCTGTATGAAAGTGTGGCCTGGGGAAACTATGAACATCAATTAGTCTGGCTCTTCAGGTTACAGGTGAGTAAACTGAGCCCAGCAATTTGGGTGCCTTGTATAAAACCACACAGACAATATTGAAAAAAGTCAGTCTTAACATTTGGTTTCCAAACTACACTGCAATTTGAATGATTACTGACAATCATTCTAATATAGCTGAGCTGACATAGTTCTTTCTTTCAATGTCAAGTGTTGCTTTAAGCCTGACAAATGATACACATGCCTGGGGTGGGAGAGGGAGGAGCTCACTGGGACAGGAGATGCAGCTTGCATGAGGTCTGCCTCACTTCTTCAAGACTGTCCTAAAACATATGACATAAAGAGAAGAACGCTTTTGGATTTTTGTTTAACCTCTGTGTTCCTGCCAAATCAAAGGTCTGGCAGGAGAATCAGTGTCTGGAAACTTCAAATAAGGGGCTTTATTTTCTGCTTCATCAAGTGGTTGTCAAGAAACACCCATATATGGGGGGTAAGGTAGGAAAATAAGGAGAGTATGGGCTTTGAAATCAGTCAGGGCTTAGTGTGTCCCTTTGCTTTGCCATTTAAAAGTTCTGTGATCTCTCACATATTACTTAATCTCTTCATTTAAACTTTTATCTGATGGGTAGTAGTTAAATAACATAAATCCTTATACAAACTACGTGCTTACTAAATCATTGCTCCCACTAAAACATATCTGAGTATTGAAGATATTAAAGCTTCCATCTTAAAAATATCAAAATGACATTGATTGCTTGTAGAGAAGAAATTGGAATTCACAGGAAAATGGATGGAGGATTTTTTTAATATACTTTAATTTTTTAGAGCAGTTTTAGGTTTATTGCAAAATTGAGTGGAAGGTACAGAGATTTCCCATAGACTCCCTGCCCTCTCACATGCAGAACATCTTTCATTATCAATATCTACTGAAAGAATTTTTACTGTATATTGTTTTGTGCCTCCTGAATTTTGAATCACGTGAATGTACTTCTTATTACAGTAATTATTTTAAACAAATAAAATAAAACAGAAAAGTATCTACATCTTATTGGCTATCTTGGATAGAACAAACTCCAGAGAAGAGGAAAGGGGCTAATGTGATTGAAATCTGTATGTTCACATACTAAGCAATAACTGTCAGCCTTCATTCCCATCCACCCGTGGTGCATTTAAAACTCCCAAATGACTCTGGATAACAAGAGCCTGTGGGCATTTCTTCCATGGTGTCCCACTATGAGATGCACATTACTGAGTGGATAGATTTCTCTGGTATTTTTTATAAATAATAATTTTTATTATGGAAGTTTAAGTATTCTAAAAAATTCAGTCTTAAAGCAAGTGCTGTATAAAATATCTTAAAATAATTCTTTTAAAAAATAACTAGCCAAAAATATGAGAAATCCTTCAAGTCACCAATTCTCACCTAGAGAGACGGAAAGGGAGAGAAAGAAAGAGAGGGAGAGGAAGAGGGAGAAGGAGAAAGAAAGAACAGCAGTGAATAAATTCAGAGAGACAAATAAGTGAGCCTGCTTCTTCCAGTGGGAAGGAGTGATCTCTGTGGTACTCGGGCTTCTACTGCACAGGATAGAATACAAAGTCTGTGGTACTCATGAGGGAGAAATTGAATGGAAGATTTCTGCATAAAAATGAAACATTCAAATGGATACTGCCACAGTGACTGAACTAGGAAACAAAAATATCTTTCTCCATGTAGGGAGACCATGAAGATTTTTTAAAAATTTTTAGCATTTGCTGTGGTTTAAAGGTATACAAACTTCCTTCCCTGAAAATTTGATAGTAGAAGCTAATCCTCACAGGAATGTCAGTAAAGAATTAGAATCCTTGTGACTGAAATAAACTAAGAACTTAGTCTAATTTTATTCCATGTTGTTTGTTCTCCTGACCCTAATAGAAATTCCCCTAGAAAGAAAGCAATTTAAACATAGCCTCCAGGAAATTTACACAAATGACATATTAAGAAACATATGTTATATATGTTATAAATATAAATAAATAAAATAAAATAACCAAAGATATAAGGGAATAAACCGCTATGAAGGAGTGTCAATAGAAAAAACAAACAGAAGAATCAGACCCACAAACACCCCAGATGTTAGGATTACTTGATATAGGATACAGAATAAGTATATAAAGAATGTACTGAATATATGTGGAAACAATAGGAGACTACGAAATTGGCCAAAGAAGTTTGAACAGAATTATAGAAATTAAAAACTATAATAATTAAATAAAAAGTTATTTTTAAGTTAAATAGCAGATTAAGCATAAAAAATCAATAAAACAGAAAATGGATTTGAAAAATTCTACAGAACACAACACAGACAAACAAAAAGACTTTAAAAAATAATGGAATTTAAGAAACGTAGATTTGGGGCTCCTAAGTGGCTTAGTCAGTTAAGCGTCTGACTTTGGCTCAGGTCATGATCTCACAGTTCGTGGATTCGAGCCCTGCATCAGGTTCTGTGCTGACACCTCAGAGCCTGGAGCCTGCTTCGGATTCTGTGTCTCCCTCTCTCTCTGCCTGTCCCCTAACTCATGCTCTGTTTATCTCTGTCTCAATAATAAATACATATAAAAATATTTTTAATAAAAAAAAAGAAACATGGATTACACAAGGTAAATCTCCAAAATAAATCTATTTTACTAGGAACCCAGAGGAGAAACTACAGTGACAGAAAAGGGGCACTTGTAGAGATACAGTGTGAGAAATTGCCAGAAATGATAAAGGAGACCAAGAAACAGCCCAAAGCAAGATAAATGAAAAATAAATAGATATCTACAGTCAGTGAAATGCTATGTCCAAAGTGGTGAGAGTGTCAATACAGACCTGTACACAAGCCAATTATATCTTTCTGGAATGAAGGCAAAGTAAAAAAGGGTCTCAAAAGAATGAAAGGAAAAAATTTTTTTAAAAACGGATTTTAAACAAAACACTCACTAACTGAAATTCTAAATATGCAAAAGAAAGAAAATTATAGCAAAAGGAATATTTGAGATACAACATCAGAAAATGGATGTTAGAAATTTCTTAATAATTTTCTCTCTGAATGAAAACATAGAACTAAAACACAGGACAACAGTAGCATAATGGGTAGGGAGAAAATGATATTAGTGTTGTAGAAAAGGAAAATAATGATATTATCTTTAGTAACTTTTTAAAAGTTTCTAGGGGTGCCTGGTTGGCTCAGTTGGTTAAGTGTCTTACTTAGGCTCAGGTCATGATCTCACGGTTTGTGGGTTCGAGCCCCGCATCAGGCTCTGTGCTGACAGATAGCTCAGAGCCTGGAGCCTGTCTTCAGATGCTGTATCTCCCTCTCTCTCAAAAACAAATAAAACATTAAAAAATAAAAAAAAAATTTCTATTCTTTCCAAAGTTATTCCTATACAGAGTTAACATCACATAATCACATAATTATGTGAATCATCACATAATTCTACACCTTCAGTTATGGAAAACACCAGTAACTAAATTCCTTCTCCTTTTTACACCCTTCTCAAAGCATCTAATATTATAACTAGTTATTTACTATTCTATTCTTGCTAACTATTTTGATAAATACAGCCATATATGACTAAACAGCATGTCATAGTTCTATTTTTCTTTTATTTTTTTCTGTTTAAGGTATTATGTATTAACTTTCTACTATAAAATATGATGATTTTAATATATTTCATCTAATTCCATAAATGGACATTTGTTTTCCTCTTATCATCCCAGTAAGTTGTATTATATTTTTCATTACATGAACATTCAGCATTTAGAAAATTATAGCCGTAGAAATGGCACACACAGTTGAGTATTATGGTATTCTATAATTTTCATTTCTTAAAAAATACTGCTTCTGTTGGATTTGATAATTCTTACTTTCATTTAATTTCTTGGTTTCTGTATTACTTAGTACTAACTCAGCCTCAAGCTACCAACTGTCTACCTCTTAATCCATTTGAAAGCATCGGCTGTCCTGGTTTCCATCTTTCTTCCTGAAGAAATCTCTCCAGGAGTCTTATGATATCCCCTACACAGTTTGGTTTTCTTTTAAAGTTTTGAATAGCTGTTGTCCTAGAATCTCTCTTCACCATCGTCCTGGGGATTCATTTGACTCTTGTATTATCTGTCTCACATATCCCTCTCTTTTGGCTTACTTTCTCATTTTGGAGGAGCACAATCTCCTTTAGCTTCCTAGGAAAGGATTATAAGAGGTAATTTTTAGAATCCTTGTGAAATGGAATGCAAAGGTCTCGAGGGCAAATGGGAATTATATGTTTTACATTGAATATTTTTCCACAGGTATACTCCATACAATACTTTTGTTTTTAATTTATTCTTTTAATTAAAACAAGATTTAGAAAAGTACAAAAATATATTATACAACCTTGTGTCCACCAAGCAGAACTTTTTTAAATGTTGTATTTGTTATGAAAATTTTCTTTTTAATAAAAGGAATAAAATAGTAATTAGTACACATTGATTCACTCTCCTGTCTCTAACCTACTTACTTCTCTTCACTCTCATAAACTATTTGCTAAACATCTTTATGGTCTGATATTTTACTCTCTTTCTGTAACCAAAAGTAATATAAAATTGTTGTATATATTTGCTTAAATTTACTCAAATTGCATTATACTACTATTAGTACTCATAACTGCATTGCTAAGATCTGTTGTATATTATTTATACAGTTGACCCTTGACAACAAGAGGGCTAGGGGCATCAATCCTCATGCAGTCAAGAATCCATATATAACATTTGACTTCTCCAAAATTTAACTACTAATGTTGGCCAGAAGGCTTACCAATAACATAAATGGTTAACCAGAAGCCTTACCAATAACATAAATGGTTAATTAACACATATTTTATATGGTATATGTATTATATACTATATTCTTATAATAAAATAAGCTATAGAAAAGAAAATTATTAAGAAATTTTTGTGAATTATATGAATTATATGAATCGTTATATTAATAATTATAATTATGAATTATTATTCATAATTAATATGAATTATTAAGAAATTCATAAAGAAGAGAAATATATGTATAGTACTGTACTGTATTTACAAAAAAAAACTGTGTATAAGTGGACTTGAACAATTCAAACCTATGTTGTTTAAGGTCAACTTTATCTATATATCATTCATTTAAACTGATATATAACAAATCATTGTATATATCACATTATTTATTTATTCCCCTATTGATGAACAGTTAGATCATTTCAATTCTTTATTTTTCTTTGTTTTATTTTGAATATACTTTATTGACCTATGTTTGTATTTACTAGTCTTGTCTTCTGCTGCAGTTTCTTTCTATTAAATCCATCCAATGAATTCTTAGTTTCAGATATTGTATTTTTGAGTTCCATTATATATATTTGATATTTATAGACTCAAATTCTCTATATATGCTTATTTTTCATCTATTTTGTCCATCTTTTGTTTTTGTATTTTGCTTTTGTATTTTCTTTAATATATTAATTATAATTATTTTGAAGTTTTTGCTAATTTTAATATCTGCATCATTTCTAGGTGTGCTTCTATTGACTATTTCAGCCACTGATTTCCAATCATTTTGCCTACTTAATCATAACCTAGTGTCTAGTACATTTTTTATTATAGACCATTCACTGTGGATGATACATTTTAAAAGTTATGAATTGTAGAATCTTCCTTCAAAAGTTGCTCACGTTTTTGTCCTGAAAGCCAATTAAATCTGATTTTGTTGAGATTTGGTTTGAGGTTTTGTTGAGGTAGGCATATTTCAGTTTTTTCTGTGGATGTCCTTTGTTTCTACACTGTGGTATTTATGGACCATCTTGTTCTGTTCAGTCTATCTGCCCTGAACTCAACAAGACTAAAGTTCTTAGGACTATGTGGTCCCTAAAATCTCTGCATAGTCCTTCAGCCTCCAAGTAACTTTTCTTTGCTAAGCCTTCCAGAATACCACCATGCACATTAGCAGCTTATATTGTGGTTGTGAATTCAATGGGAATTTTTGCCTGAATTCTGGGAATCCTTGTCTGTGGTGCTCTCTTCTCTGAAATCCTGTCCTATATATCCTGGCAGGTTCATCAGGTTGATATTTAGCTTTAATGCCCCACAAGACTGATAGGGCTCTACTTCTTTATTCTCTGTTTAGAAAAAGTGCATCAAGAAAAAGATGTAGAAAGAGATCATGTCCATTATGTCCAGCTGAATGTGGAATTCTTCTCATGTGCTTGCTTCCTTTCTCTCAAGGATAATGGTCCTGGTTTAGCCATTGTCCTATGTCTACAAGTTGTTGTATTTTATATTTTATTCATTTTTTATAGTGGCTTTGAGAAGGAGAATTTGACATCACTGATTCCACCATACCTATAACTAAATACTCTGTTGACTATTACAAATGGTAGTGCTATGAACATTCTTGTATATGTCTTTCAGTAAACATATGTGATGCATATTTTTAGAGTATCCACAAATAGGGTCTTTTCTGCTCATAAATATATATTCCTCCCTGAGGTTAACCTACCCTCCTATATCTAGGAGAGGAAAATTTCTAGGGCATAAGATTTACCTATATTTAGCATTAGTAGGTATTTCTATGCAGTTTTCCAAATAGTTGTTCTACACAAATTCCTTCCCCTAGCAGAAAAAAAGATTTCCAATTCCTCCATATCTTCAATATTATTTGGTATTGCCATTTTATGAAACGTTTTAGTTATTATATGAGTATGTATTAGTATCTCAGTGTAGTTTTAATCTGCATTTCCTTGAAGACTAAAGATATTTAGCACAGTCTCATATGCTCATTAGACATTTATAAAATGTCTGTTCAAAAACTTTTCCAATGTTTGTAAAAGGTTGCCTGACCCTTTCTTTGTGATTTGCAGTTATTTTTATATCCTCTACTTTATAGATGTATTAGTGAGGAATATCCAAATATGGCTTTGTTTTTGCTTTTATAATGTTGTTTTAATAAATGGAAACTCTTAATTTTAATGTATTATTTATCAATCTTTTCTTTTGTGGTTAGGGATTTATTTTCCCTGTTTAAACAAATTTTGCTTGCTCCTTAAATATTCTCCTATATTTTCTTATAGGAAATGGATTTACCTATCATATACAGGCTTGTGACCCATCAGAAATGAACTTTTGTTCTTGATGCAAAATAGGTAAATATTTGTTGTTGTTTCCCATTTGAATACTCAATTGAACCATTTGAGAGGACCATAATTCTCCATTGTCTTACCTTACTACTTTTGTCATTAACTGACGTGATTGTGTGTGACAACATTTGTTTTTGTACTCTTGTTGTATATACAGATTTGCTGTCTTCATCTACATGTGGTCTTTGCACTAATACTGCACTGTTTTAACTACTGTTAAGTTACTAAAAGCCTTGAGATATTGTAGTGTAAGGCCTCTAAGTATGTTCTTCTTGAGAACTGTCTTTTCTGTTATTGGTATTTTTATTTTTGCATTTTCATATACATTTTGAATCAGATGAGAGTTTGGTTGGAATTGCATTGAGTCCATAAAATAGTATGAATGAAAATTGACATCTTTTAATATTAGTCTTCTAATATATTAACATGGATTATTACTCCATTTATTTAGCTCTTCTTTGTTTTTTTTCTGATATTTTTAGTTTTCTTTTTAGAGGTTTCACACATCTTTTATTAAATTTATTCCTAAATTCTAAGCTTTTATAAATGGTATTATGTTTTAAAGTATCCTTTTTTGAATTCATTTTTAGTGGTATATACTATAGCAATGAAATGTTACATATTAATATTGTATCCAACGTCTTTTTGTTATAATCATAATAGATGATGCTATGTGCTAATAAGCACAAGAATGCCACATAAAAAATCACCCAAAAAATCACTGGTAACAGGTAAATTGGTGAAGCTCTGCACGAAGGTGTGTGACTTACAATCAGCTGGGATTGCCCTGCTTTGGATGTGAATCCATAAATTGTTTGGAGCCACTCCAAATGTCTCATTCTATAGCACAAACTGAATGGACAGACACTACCTATTATGGGCTTTTCCCAAGGAGGAGGAGGAGGAAAATTCTCAGAAGGCTGAATAAAAACACATGAAACCCTGAAAGCCTAAGCACACTTTCACTTCTCCCCATATCCCATTGACCAAACTAAGTTATATAGCTTTGTTCAATATCTGTGAGGCAGGCAGTTTCACTTCTTCCAATGAGGTGGGCAGAAGAAGCAAATATTTGCTAAATATGCCTAATTTATACAGGCGCTAAATTTGCTTATTAATTTGAGTAATCTATATGCATATCATTTTGGATTCCCTGTATGCACAATTGTATCATCTTTAAATAATGACATTTTTTTTAAATCTTGTACCTTTTATTTGTCTTCCCTTATACTGCCTAGGATAATATAATTGTTGAATAGAAGTAGACAACCTTAGGGGCACCTGGGTAGCTCAGTCAGTTAAGTGTAGGACTCTTGATTTTGACTCAGGTCATGATCTCATGGTTTGTGAGGTCAGTCCTGCATCAGTCTCTGCTGTCAGCATGGAGCCCACTTCGGATCCTCTATCCCCCTCTTTCTGTCCCTTCCTTGCTCATTCTCTCTCTCTCTCTCTCTCTCTCTCTCTCTCTCTCTCTCTCTCTCAAATAAACATTAAAAATATAAGTGGACAATTTTGTCTTGTGCCTTATCTCAGGGGTAAAGTTTTCAATATTTCACCCATAAGTATAATTTTTGTATTAGCTTTGTTGTTTTTCTTGTTAATTATAAAAGAGTGTTAAGTTTTATGAAATACTTTTTCTGTAGACTTTACAATGATCATATATTTTTCTTGTTTTTCTGTAAATGTGATGAGCTACAGTAATTATTTTCTTAATGTTAAAACCAACTGGCATTTCTGGAATAAACCCAACTTGATTGCTGTGAATTATATATTTTTGTATATTATTAGATTCAGCTTGTGCATATTTTGTTTAAGATTTTTGCATCTATGTTCATGAGAAAGTTAAATGAGAAATTCATCTGTAATTTTTCTTTCTTAAGTCTTTGTCAGATTTTGACATCCAATTTTTGATGACTGCATAAATTTAGTTTGGCTTCAAAATCACCTCATAAAGTAATTCTTTTTCTTTTCATTTTCTCATAAACTTTGTGTAAAATTAATATCATTTCCTTAAGTATTCAGAAGAATTTATCATTCAGCCATCTGTGTCTAAATTTTCTTCATGGAAAAAAATTTTAAATTATTGATTTAATTTATTTAATGCATATAAAACTATTCACATTTTCTATATCTTTTTGGCTACCATTGGTAAGCCTATTTTTAATGCATTTTTCCATTTCATCTGAATTTTTAAAGTTTTGGTGCAAAATTTCTCATAATGCCTTCTAATTATTTTTTATGTTTACAGAACCTTTAATGATGTTCTCATATTCATTCCTGATTTTGGTCACTGTATCTTTTCTTTTTTCTCTTTTACTTCTATGTCTGTGTCTTTCTCTTTGGAGATTTACCCCCCTTATTAGCTTTTATAGAAACACATTTTTGCTTTGTTGTCTTTTTCTATTTGTTTTCCTTTTCATAATTTTCTTTTCTCATTTTTTTTCTTCCTCTCACTTTACCTTTTTTTCCTTTTTCTTTTTCTTTTTCTTCTTGCTTTTGAGATCATTGTGATGAGTACTTAGATCAGGTTTGTTAGAGCCCTGAGATCCTGGCTGCTTTGGTAGCCCTGAACTTTAATTTGTGACTTCCTATCCCAGTGGGACTGCTGAAAGACACAGCAAATTGCTTTCTGTTTGGTCTTTATGCCCTGTGTTATTTGAGGCCCCTGTGTTTTTCCCTTCTCTTGGATTTTGATTATTCAAACCCTGGGTGCTTTGGTAGCTTTAAAAGGAGGTTTTTTATTTGTTTATATTTTTTCCTACATTTTTTATTAAGATGAGGATTAATTTGAACAAACTACAATGTCATTGCCAAAATGGAGGATCTTCCCCATCATTAGTGGGTAATGCCAAGCTTTAGTCTACTAAATGGAATTTTAAGAGCCAACTCACTATTCCAACAGCAGGATGTAAAAACTTGCTTTGCTCTATAATCTCACCAATACTAGGTATTGCCAGACTTTTAATTTGCACAGTTCTGGTGGGTGTGAAATGCAAGCTCATTGTAGTTTTATTATGCATGCATTTATCTGATCACTAAAGCCTTTGAGTATCTTATCATGTTTATTGACCATTCAAATTCTATATAATTCTTTGCAAGTTGTTCGCTCAGCTCAGTTTTTTGTTGGATTACTTGTCTATTATTATTGATATATAGGAGTTCTTTCGCTTTTGATATTGATCATGTATTTTTTATGTGTTGTAAATATCCTTTCCCTGTTTGTCTCTTCACTTTGTTTTTCTTCCCGCAATGGACAGAGGTTTACCTTCATACTATGTAAGATTTTTTGTTGTTTGTTTGCTTTACCATATGCATATAATACCTCCTCCGTTAAATGAAAAAGAATACTTTCTAGTCCATCGCCTTGCCTCTAATTTTATGTAAGGTGACTCTTGTCAACAGAGGCAATGAACTAGGATGTGATAGGGAAGCATCAAACTGTCTTTGTTGGTAGCCTACCACAAGCTGAGCACAGCTTCCAGTGTTCTGCAATCCCCACCTTAGTTAATCCTCATAACTTCATGGCATAGGCATTGTTATATCCACTGATAAAAGAATTCCATTTCAATTCTCCTGCTGACCAGTTAACTCCTCTTTGTTCTTTACCCCAGAAAAAAAATTCCTCTTATTTTTGTCTAGAACTGACATTTCTAAGAGCATTTTCTTATCATTGCAACATGGTGGGGAAGTTTCCCAATCACAGAATTATTTGCATAAAAGCAACAAAAAACAACCCCCCAACAAATGTCTGTGTCCTTCCACCTCTGGATGATCTTACTGATTGTCCAATGTATGGCAAAATCTGTGGAACTCCCCTGAGGCTGTGGCCAACAGTGTTTGCATTCTTATTCCAGCTTTTCTCCTGCAAGTTTGATTTCTTCTCCTTTAAAATTTTTATTGTTTTGCTTTAGAGCTCATTTTTAATATTTAGTCTATACTCATTTTTCTCTATCATCTTGTGTACATCTCTGTATACTTTAGGTAATTATCCTCATTTCACTTCAAATGCTTTAACCCCTATTTTCCTACATAAAATTGTCCATTCTCACTACCAGTGTCTCTTGGTCTCATTCTTTGTTCCTCCTCACTCATGCCCACTTTCTCTCTTACCTACCATCTCCACTCATTGCCTTCAGGACTGACTGAGCCTTTCTCTCTGAGATTTTTCACCCTATCTGTTTACTAATTACATTTTCAAGTAGAGTCTTTGGTGTACCTAGGTCCTGTTCCTCCCAGGACTCAGCATCATCCCTTGATCTGAGCACCTGCAGCCTTCAGGTTCTCTGGGTTTCTGTCAGCTGCCTCTTAGTTTCTCTACACGTTTGGCTTTGCATGTTCCAGCCCCACCAATGGAGAATGCTCTTTGACAGGACTTGTTCCAAATGCTTGGCTTTCCTATTGGTATCCCCCAACACTCCCCAGATAAAGATTCTACCCAAATCATTATCTCCAGCTGAAAGCATTTCCCTGAGCTTCAGACATGAATAAGCAACTAAACCCAATGGGACAACTTATACAAGAGACCTATACCCCAAATTGCTTGTACTGCTTCTTGAGTATATTCAGTTGAGTATATTCCTCTTGAGAATATGCTATTTCTAGGTTCCCTCACCTCACCCGCTATACCTCTCATCCCTACGTTTTCCAGCTGGAGTGGAAAACCCTATGACTTGCCTAATTTTGGAAATCTCAGGCCTACATCAACCAAACAGCCAGAAGGCAATGTTGGGTCAGAGAGCAGCAAATTTCCACTACCTTGATTTTTAAAGATACAATTAGATTTAATAAGAATAGCTATGATCTTTTAAACACTTACTAAATAGTATCTGATGTGCAAAACACTTCAGGTTTATTGTGTATTTTTTCCATAAAAATGTCAAAAATTATTATTTCAGAAGAATAGAGGCTCATAGAATTTTAATAACTTTCCTGGTGTCACATACTTAGTAAGAGAAAATCCCAGATTTGGATCTAAGTCAATCTGCTCCCTTAACTTACACTTTCCACTATGGCACACACCTCACAGTTAAGGGCAGTTTGCATGATTATAATTTATAATGCTGTTGTTTCTGCTCTTGTGAATGCCTGCAATGGAAAAGCAGAGTAGAGTGACAACTCTGGAATTGGTTTCTTTGATTCTAACTGCTTGGTTGAGTAACCATTTTCTTTTTCTTCTTTAACTTCATTGCAGTATGTAAAAGATGACAGTAATGCAGCATCATGTAGCTCAGTATTAGCTTGGTTTTGTTTTGTTTTGTTTTCCTTCAAGGAGAAGTAAGGAGTTATTTTTTTCATATTATAAATTTAACTTTCAAAAACTGGAATAAAGTAGAAGTCCTTTGTAGCTTCATACTTAATTTCCTGATTTGTACAAATAATTAACATTGACAGTAATTGGGAAGGGATTATAGCTAATATTGTGTGATAGCTTAATAGCAAAAAAATTCCTATTATTATAGGTATTTTACTTATAATCATAATAGTATCTAATGCACATGGTGGTTATTCTAAGTACTTTGCATATATTCACTCATTTTATACTAACAATGATTCCATGAGGTAGGTAATATTATTATCCCCATTACAAATGAAGACATTGAAGCATGAAGAATACAAATGATTTGCTTAATGTCATAGAATTATTGACAATACAAGATGAGTGAATATATACAAAGTGCTTAGAATAACCAGCAACTAAGAAAGGAATACAAATATGGATGGCCTTAGGCCAGAATTTATATTCACATGCACTCGCTAACTGCCTCCACTGCTTCTACTCCTGGTGCTGTCTAGGAACATGGGTATTGAAATTCAAAGGAAAGAGACACTCATGTGTAATGAGAAAGAGGCACATTAACACATAGTATTGTGATGCAGCTGGTTATGGGTCTTAAAAGAATGACCAAATTACTCTTGTGACATTTATTGTTTCTGAGAGTCATGGAGTCTAATAAACCTGCAGGCTGGGGCCACAGTAGAATTCCTGGACCTCTTCCCCAGGGTCCATCCATAAATAAGCCAGGTGCTTTGCTAGGTGTCCAGGATGCATAAATACATATGTTCAGACACATAAAACAGTTGCTATTATTTAAAGAATAATAGATTAAAAGGAGAAATAGTCCAGCAAACACAAATGCAACAAAGTGCTTTATGTGTTATTATACGATTATGGATGGGTCCAGTAAAGACTTAAGAAGTGGTCAATTTTTCCATGATAGAAGAAGGGCACAAGGAAGATTGGTAGTCTGACATGTTTTAGGATGAATTTAGTCCCAAACTGATTGTTAAAATTACTAGGTCTCCTGACTTGAGTGTAGGTTCTTTTGAGCCTCTGATTTGTAGCTATGTTGCCAGCACTATACAAAAACTTTTGTTACCCTGGATTTAACCCCAGTTTATAAGTCATGGGACCAGGGTATTGTCCTCTTGAGATCAAGGGTGGCCCTGTTCTATCCACTTTGGCCTTATTTGTCCTCTTGGTTATAGAAAGCTGTCAAAAGAGCTTCCCATGTGTTTCCAGCCAGAATGTCATATTCTTTTCCTCTACTTCCTTGATAATTCTGCTAACTCTAATCCTAAAATGTGGCTGCTCAGACTGCTACCCTAAGGCTTTAGTGATCCACTTTAGTTTCTGCAATTACTCTCTATTCTATGAACCCTGTCTTTGTGCAACCCAGTGTTTACCTCGCTACCTACCAAATTATACAGACCAAAAAGTATCTGCATCTAGCAAGACATTGACAAAAAATGTCCTTTATTTTCTCTTTTTGATGTTCAAGCACATTTTTTTTTAAAAAAAGGTTTATTGGGATTCAATTCATAACAATTATCCATTTCAAGGGTACAAATAAATTTTAGTATACTCACAGAATTATACAACCATTGCCACAATCTAATATTAGAACATTTCTCTCACACCAGAAAGAATCCCCTCATTAGTGGTCACCCCTTAATTTTCATTTTGTTTATAAATTCATCAGTTGTTTAAATTTTTGGATTATGAATAATGTTACTTATGCCCAAGTTTTTGTGAGAGCGTATGTTTTTATTGCTCTTGGGGTATATATATCTAGGAGTGGAAATGCTGGGTCATATGGTGACCCTGTTTAACATTTTGGGAATTACTGAAATACTTTCCACAGTGACTCCATTATTTTACATCCCTTTAACAGCAATGTATGAGAGTTATGACTCCTCCACATCCTTGCCATAATGTTTAATCCTATGTGTCAACTTTACTGGACCATTTACCTTGTAAAACGTTATTTCAGTATATGTCTGTGGGGCTGTTTCCAGAAGAGATTAGCATTTGGATTCATGAACTAAGTAAAGCAAATCGCTCTCCCCAGTGTGAAAGGGCATCATCCAATACATTGAGGGTCTGAATAGTTTTTAAACAGAAATGGAGAAAGGGCATATTTGTGTTCTCTTTTTCTATGACTGAGGCATTTTTCTCTTGCCCTTAGATAATAGGCACTCATAGTTCTTGGGATTTTGAACTCAGATCAGGGCTTACACCATCAGCCCTTTTGATTCTCAGATATTCAAACTCAAACTGAATTATACCACTGGCTCTCCTGGTCCTCCAGCTTGTGGATACCAGATTGGTTTTTCTTGTTTGTGGACCATACTTTTTAATTTCATGTCTTGAATTTTGTTGTTGAAAAGTGTAATTTCAAATCATATAATGTGACAACTCTGGAAATAATATTCTCCTCCATCTACAGAGTTTGTTTTTGCTGCCACTTGTTGTAGTGGCTGGTATTTGGTAAATGACTTCTGAATTAGTTCTATATAGTCAGCATTATTTTTTATGTGTGGCCACTAAAGTTTCTACTTGGTTAGATTACTGATCATCTAATAATGGACAGAAATTTCCTTAAATGCTTAAAACGAACATAGCTCTTAGTCTTTCCAAGGAGGCTCTGTGTATTTATTGGGGCATACTTTTGACACCCAGACAAGCAGTTTATAATCCTGTCTTAATTTTCACATACTGTTTGTGCAGAGCTTCATGATCATCCAGAGGTAAGAGCTTAAGGAATTTTCAGGTCCTTCTTGAAAAAATGCATGACTCTACATGTGTATTTTACATTTCCAGGCATTTGTTGAGGTTTTACATGCCTTATGAACATCTCACACCTTAGTTTTTCCTTCTTGTTTGGGTTTTTAGTTTTAGTTAGTCTATTGTTTGCCTTGACTATTATCCATTATTTTGTTTAGCCATTCCCTTAAAATAATTGACAGTAAATATTTAAACAAATCCACTGTACTTCAGGAAAACTGCTTTTAGCATCGGATGACCAATAAAAAGAAGCTTTTCAAGTCAGGTCTTCCATGAAACCACTAGACAGATCAGAAAGAAAGGAAGGATAGAAGGAAGGAAGGAAGGAAGGAAGGAAGGAAGGAAGGAAGGAAGAAAAGAAAGAAAGAAAAAGAAAGTTCGTTCTTTGAAAATAAAGTTTCTTCTGTTCCTATCTTATCAGGAATAAAGGCTGTCATTTCCAAGGCTACCACTGAGCTGGGAATGGGTGATAGGAATGGTGTACTTTAAACTGCTACCAAAAATCAACAACTTTTTTTGTCCTACTTGGGTTGCTGTAAGTCTTGATTGACTTCCAGAGCTCTGAAAATGTTGATTTTGATCATTTTCCCATATTTTTCATTGCTTTTATGGACAGGCAAATTTTCCAAGATCTTTAATCTTCCATTTTAAAACATTTCTCAGTTTTTGTATATTTAAGTGTTTATAAACTTTGCTACCATTAACACTTGTATGTATATATGTCCTTATCCTCATTATTTCCTATAAAAGACTTTTAAAACTGGAATAACTAGATTACAAGCTCAGCAATCATACTTTGAGAAACACTGCTGTGAAATTATACATTATACTGTATGTATATGTATATATGTACATCTGATCCCACTTCCTGGCACAGAGCTTCTAAAATCTTTGGAATTTCCTAAGTGATAAGAGTACTAAGGACATCTTTTGTTCTAATATTTGGTCTGTGACCCTGGGATCTCAAATGCCTTGGAATTTCCTGGTGATAGAAGTTTTCTTCCCTTTCTTTTTCTTCTCTTTTTCTCCTCTTCTTCCACTTCTGCTTTTGCTTCTTCTCCATCTGTTTCTTTTTAAATGAGGTGATACTTGGTAGATTCCTGGGCAACTTCAGAATGGGAGCCAGTTTCCAGAAAGAAGCTTAGAACTTTCAGCCCCACCTCCTCATCCTCTAGGAAGGGAAGATGAGTTGGAGATTGAGTTAATGCTTGATTATGCTTATGTGATTAAAATTCCAAAGAAATCCCAAAAGTACAGGGTTCACGAAGCTTGTGGGTTGATGAACACATGCAGGTGGTGGAAGATTGGCATGTCCAAAGAGAGGGCACAGAAGCGCTGCACTCCTTCCCCATAACTCGTCCTGTGTATTTCTTTATCAGCTTATTTATCTGTATCTTCTATAATATCATGGTAACCTTCATTTATAGTTGGTCTGTCAGAATTACCAAAGATAGTCGGGACTGTGACCGGCTTGTGAAGGAGGGATAGTGTTGTGGAACTAAGCCCTTAATTTGTGAGATCTGATGCTAATCTAGGGTATAGTGTAATAATTGAATTGAACTGTAGGATACCCAGCTGGTGTCAGAGAATTGATTGATGTGGAAATAAACAATACAAATGGTGTCCAAAATGTTGTATGTGAACAAAGGAAAGCAGTGAGTTTTTCCTAGACAACTGCCTTAAATTGACAAGTGTGTTTGGGATTAGAAAGGAAAATGAACTGTACAATGAATATTTTCTAATTCTTCATTTTCTTTAGACATGAAATAATTTTAGTTCAGGACTTTAAACATATAACATCTTTATCCAAAATAATGTTATTATCATTTTTTGGAGGACCTTGTGGGAAATTGGGTGCATCAGATACTGCAGGGACTGCAGGCTAGGGCTCATAATACCCCAGTGGATTTATGACCTGTTATTAATTGCCTTGAGCTTTAATTTTCCACAGGAATACAGAAAGAAGCTTCCTTGCTCTAATGAAGTGTTAATTTTTAGAAAAATGAAATGCAGACCAACTTTTCCCCCTGGCTTGAGTTGAGCAAGATCATAGATAGCACAGATCTATCACAGATGAACTTTGAAAGGTTAGGGGAGTTAGGATGACTGCAAATTTTATTAACAAAGCTCTACTGGCTGCTCTATGAATGCAAAAGTAGCTAAAATGTCCTTCCTGGAGCACTTTCCTCCAGCTCTGTGCTGAACACTAACAAAGTAAGACAAGCAGAGATTACTCAGCTAATTGACTGGAAGCTGAGAATAGCTAATCAGGCCAAATGATCCTTTATGGTCTAACCAGGGTATGAATAATTGGGAAAGTCTGTGTTGAATGATGATTATCTTGTGGTTCCTATATGTGGATAATAGTAATAACGTTTAGGAAACTGTCTTCCAATGACAGAAAAAAATGTCTAAAAGAGTAATAAATAAACAGCATGTAATTTCAACAAAGGATCAGAGATTCAGACCTTTAGGCTAAGCATTGCCTTCTCCAAATTTTATTTTTTAATATGCAAATTCTTTGGGGCAATTGCATATGAAGTTCCTAGTATTTCAATATGAATGAAATGGGCTGGCTAGTGTAAGAGGAGGCCTATTGGAAATAGACTGACCTAAACTTGTTTCCAGGCCCTTAATCTGTGTAAAGTTGGCTGACTTGGTTATAAAACTCCCTGGGTGAGCTCTGCAGTCAAGACTTCAAGATCCAGGGTGAGCGTACCTCTTATGCAGGCACTACCCAGAGTGCTATCCATCACTTCTGTCCCTGTCCAGATCTATCACAGGTCACTGAGATCTGATACTTGCTTCCCTTCACATTCCTACAGCCTCTGCCGACTCAGTCTCTTCAGGGTTGAGGTTCAGAGCTCTTTTGTAATAATGGCAATAAAATTCCAGACACCGTGTCCTATCTGGTTATACCTGGGATGAGCTGTGGCATAGGTGAAGCTGCAAAACTCAGTGTAAGATGGATAAGATCAAGAAGTTGCTCTCACAAACCCTGCTTTGCCATATTTCCCACTTGTAGGAAATGGTATAGTGTATGGGGTACAGAGGCAGATTAGAAACTACTGAGTGGAATGATCTCAGAAGCTGAATTTTAAGAGCAATCTTGTGGTAGGGAAGAAACATGATGGGCTTCAAACTTCCTAATTTTCTGGGTACCTTGGGCAACATTCCCTCTCTGTACTAGAATTCTCTTATATGTAAAAGAAATGTATAGGGTAATTTATTTTTTTAATGTTTATTTATTTTTGAGAGAGAGAGGGGGAGGGCATAGGAAGGGCAGAGAAAGAGGGAAATACAGAATCTGAAGCAGGCTCTAGGCTCTGAGCTGTCAGCACAGAGCCTGACATGGGGCTTGGACTCACAAACCATGAGATTATGACCTGAGCTGAAGTCAGAGGCTTAACTGATGCCCAGGTGCCCCCAGGATAATTTATTATGATTTCTTCCTACTGAATGGTCTAAAGTTCATTCTGACCCCTGATCAATATTGAATTGCCTCATAGTTGTGTTTTGGAGATGTTCTTCCATGATATCCTGTACTTCCTCAGCTTGACATTCATTACAGAACTTGGAATCACATGTCTTCAATTTCCCCAGTACAAGTTCTATGTTCTCACCAGCACTGAGTCATCAGCGTGTGGTGATATGCCTGCTACACACTAGTTCTTTGGACATTCCTGAGGTGAGGGAGAGGATGAGTGAAAGTGGTTGCATATGTGCCCTTTAGTTGCTATGGGACTCAGAAGCTGGTCCTATGTTGACTCTATGGCTTCTTACCCATATCAGGTGGGTAAGAGAACTGGCATCTTCAGTCATTTTTAGTTTTTCTAAATATTTTGTACTCAACAGGAGAAAGCAATTTGATTTTTTCCCCACAAATAGGTCATGAAAACTCTACCCAGTGCCTAATTTGCTCCTGCAGGGAGGCAGTTCCCAAACCCCTCATATCTGGAGGATATGAGAGGCATGTCAAGGTCAGGCATTTGAGTCAAGCTTAAATCAGGATCATCCTGAGTGGCCAGGAGCAAGGCAAAAGCCAAAGCTGTGAGAGTCCTGAGGGGAGGGATGGGCCTGGGAAAGGGAAAGCCATTGGGGAAACTTCAGGAGCAAGGTTGGTGTCTGTTTGTGCTGTTTACATTGGCCTGGTGCATTAGGGTGCGTCCACAGAGCAGGGCCAGCTGTGGCAAAGGGCTGCTTGATCCTTTTTCCTGTCTTCTCTCATGTTTCTGCCCTGGTCTTTCTGATTTTATATTCCCTTAACTGTAGCCTCTTTCTAGTCAACCATGTCTTCTCCAGATTTCCTACATTGATCTTCATTTGTAGTTTATATCAAATCGATTTCAAAATTCCAAGGTTCAGATAAACTTTAAACAGTATATCTTGGGGTGTCTGGGCAGATCAGTTGGTTGAGCATCCAACTTCAACTCATGTCATGAGCTCACGGTTCGTGGGTTTCAGCTTTATGCCAGGCTCTGTGCTGACAGCTCAGAGCCTGGAGCCTACTTCAGATTCTGTGTCTCCCTCTCTCTCTCCCTCTGCTCCTCTCTCTCTCTCTCTCTCTCTCTCATGATAAATAAATATTAAAAAAATTAAAAAATGGTATTTTTCAACCTTGACTGTACATAAGCATTGACACCGCAGCTTTAAAAAACTATCCATTACGAGCCACAAGCCAGACCAACTGAATCCTAGTCCCTTAGAGTAAAGTATCAGCATCAGGGGATTTCTTTGTTTTGTTTTTTTTTTTTTTTTGGGGGGGGTCTTTTAGTTCACCAGGTGTGTCAAATTTGCAACCTAAGCTGAGGACTGCTGCCTTAGAAATCAGCAATTTTATTGGAAAACAGCTAGTTTCGCCTCATCATTGCTTGGACTTATTCTTTATTGGCTTCTGCAAATTCTACACCTAGTTTGTGCTTCAGTTCCTATTAACTACACCATTTTTTTTCTCTTCCTTTGGTCATTACAAGGATCAAGGGCCCTGAGAGATTGGGAAAAGATAGAAATCTTTTGATGGTACACTTGTCTACCCAGTATCCAATTCACTTCTTCAACTGAACTAGTGTCTATACCATGCACCAGCACCCAAGGACAGTGAGTATCACGTCCCACTCAATGTTTCAAGAAGGCTTTTCACCTCCTATCAATTGTCAGCTTGCTTTGCTTTCATTTTGCTTATAGTTACCTTCAAACTTTTGGTTATTGTATTAGTTTTCTATTACTTTTGTAACATATTTTCACCACTATAGCAACTTAAAACAACACAAATTTATGATCTCACAGTTCTGTAGATCAGGAGTTCAACATTGGTCTCACCAGGGCTGCATCCCTTTCTGAAGGCTCTAGGGGAGTATCGGTTTCCTTGATCATTTGTGTGCTTGATAGAATTCAATCTTGGTGGTTATAGAACTGGGTCCTCAATATTCTTGCTGGCTGTAAACTGAGGTCCATTCCAAGTTCTAGAAATTATCACCCATACCCCTTGGCTTGGATCTCCTTTCAAAGCCATCAGTAGAAGGTTAAGTCCTTGATATATGGCATCTTTCTGACCACACCCAGAAAAGGCTCTCAGTTTTTAAATACTCATGTGATTAGGGATGCTTGGTGGCTCAGTCGGTTGGGTGTCTGACTTTGGCTCAGGTCATGATATTGAGATTCATGAGTTTGAGCCCTGCGTCGGGTTCTGTGCTGAATTTGCATCTCACATGAATTGAATACCTAGGACAAGTTGGGCACTTTGGTTTTAGTGAGGGCTTGTGCGGTACATGGATGAATATTGAGTGAGAATATTATCTCCAGTACTTGGACCCAAGCTTTTGTGACAGATTTTGCTTAGTTTATCCTTCCTGCTATGACAGGTTAAGCATTCTGTTCTTATCTGAGATTTTGGGACCCCAACCCCCCTCCCCACAGGCCTTCATCTAAGACTGGAGTACCCACAACCAAGCCCTTTGGGCAGAGACATCATGTTCTTGGCCTTTCTAACCCCACAGTTGCTGAGGTCTAGGCCTCACGATATGGGTGAGATGGACCATATGAGATGGAAAGTGACTCATGTGATTTACTCATTGTTCTCTTTGACTTCTTTTCTAAAGTATGAAATTGGCATTTCACAGCCCAGGGGACACACAGTGTAGAAATCCATTGATAACACAATTTTCTTCTTAGATACATCGCGGGTTGATGCTATGCAGAAAATTTAGTAGGCTATTTGATTCTGCAAATTATAGAGTGGCAGAATATAGCCTTATTCTGGCAGTTTGTCAAATGCAGCAATTTCAGTCATCCATGGTGGGGCAGCAGGCTTCTGAAAACTGTGGAAGGTCAAGGACAACAAAGAAACTGCTTTCCATGAGGATTTGTTTACAAGCTCTAAGTAGAAAGGATGCAACCTCCCCTAGGCTCCTCTTTCTTTCTCTTTATAATTCATTCCTTAACATATATGGATTTTTCCCTCCAGTCATTTGTTCACTTAACAAATATTTACTAAGAATGTACTGAATGCCCAGCACTGAAGATGCATCAGCAAGCCAACAATGATCCCTGCTCTTGTAGGTTTTTCATTCTAAAGGCTGCATTTATTGTAGACCTAACCTGTGCTAGGTGCTGGGTTGTGGAAGGATGCACCAGACCCAGCCCTGCCTCACTAAGCTGATAGTGATGGTGGATATGCAGGGCAAGAGTACTGGTGAGGATATCCAGCACCATGATGAACAGAATAGTAGAAGTGGACACCTTTGTTTTTTCTCTGGTATTAGGACAAAAGTATTCAGTCTTTCATAATTATGATGTTATCTGTGAGTTTTTCCAGTTAAGGGAATGCATTACTATTCCTAATTTACTGAAAAAATTTTATCATAAAGAATGTTAAATTTGGTCAAATTTGTTTTTTTTAATATGTTGACATAATTGTATGATTTTTCTGTTGAAACGAGGATTTTTTATTTCTTGGAAGTTGAGCAAACTTATTGATATTATTTACATTTTACTGAATTGAATTCATTAATGTTTTGTTGAAGATTTATGCAACTGTTTATGAGAGTTACTGTTTTATGGATTGTTTTTTCTACTAATGTCTCTTCTTGGTTTGATTTTGGCATCAAGGTAATTCTGTTTTCATAAAATAATTTGAAAATTGATCCTACTTTTACTATTTTCTGGAAAAAGTATTTGTAGAAGTTGTATTATAGCTTTCTGAGATATTTAATTGAATTCATTAGTGAAGATTTCTGGGTCAGAAATTTTCATTGTGAAAAAGACTTTTATTATTTTACATAGATATAGGATTATTCATGTTAACTATTTCTTCTTAAGGCATTTGCATCATTCAAAAAATTCACCATGGCATTTAAGTTTCCTCATTTATTGTAAATTTATTATTCTTTTAATGACATAATTTGTAATGATGATCTTTATTTTATTACTGCTATAGGTAATTTGTATCTTCTTTTCTTGGCTTGATCAATACAATAATTACACAATTTATTTTTCTTTATTAAAAATCACCTGTTGATTTTATGGATTCTATTTTTTTATTTTTAATTTACTCAATTTTACATTTTTATTATTACACTTTCCTTTCATCTGCTTATTTTTAGCTCAATTTTCCCTACAATTCAATTTCTTTGATTATTATAGATCTATACAAGATTGGGTCACCTTGGTTGACTTAGGGTAGTTTTTCTTTTTTAAAGACTTGATTCATGTCGTCTAAGTTGTTAAATTCATGAGTATTTTGCTGTTTGTAATATTCCCTTCATTATCACATTAATGACTGCAAGATCTATAGTGATATCTACTCTTTTCCTCTTGATACTAATGTGTTCTTTGTCCTTGTTTTTGTCAGTCATAGGCAATTATGCTATTTTTTTTTGAAGAACCAGCTTTTTGCTTTATTGTTTTATGGATTTTCTCTGTTGTATTTTCATTTTCATTTATTTCTCTTCTTCGTTATTTCTTTTCTTCCTTTAGATTTGCTTTGCTCTACATTTTTAAATCATTTTTCATTTCTAATCTAAGCATTTAGCACTATACATTTCCCTTTAGCCACATTCTACAAATGCAATATGTTGTGCTTTTTAAAAACTTTATTTAGTTCTATGTGTATTTCAAATTTCCTTTGAGACTTCTTTGTATCAAAGAAAATTGCTCAGAATTATGTTCTTTAATCTCCATACTTATAGAGATTTTCCTTTCCCTTTTCTATTTTGATTTTTAGTTTGATTATATTATGGTGAGGGAACATACTCTGTATGTTATTAATTTTAAAAAAATTTTAAGGTTGGTTTTACAGCACAGGAAATGATCTATCTTGATGAATAATTACACAAGTGCTTTAAAAATATGTATTCTACTGTTGGATAAAATGTTCTATATATGTCAGTTAGATACAGATACTTAATTTTATTGTTCAGATCTTATATATCATTGCTGATTGTTTTGTCCAGTGACTGTATCAGCTTCTGAGGTGGAAGTGTTAAAATCCCAAATTAAAATTGTGAATTTGTTTATGTTTCCTTTCAGCTTTGCCAGTTTTTGCTTATGTACTTGAGGCTCTGCTATTTGGAGCATAAACCAAATTTTAGTATTATCATACCTTCTTGGTGGATTGATCCTTTTATCATTATGTAATTCCTCCCTACTGTTCCTAGTATGTTCTTTTTTTTTAAATTTACCTAAGCAAACGTTAATATAACCCATTTTTGCTACTTTTGATAAATGTTTGAATGATATGCCTTTTCTCATTGTTTTATTGTCAATGTAACTGTGTCATTGAATGTGAAGTGAGTATTTTTTAATAAGCAAATATAAGCTTATATTTCTTATAGGCTTTCTATAAGTTACCTTTATATATATATTGATTTATTTAAAATCCATATTGATTTATTTATAGGGCCTTCAATTTTATATCTTTAATAGGTTATTGTAGTAGTTCTCTATGTTATATTGTGTATATACATATATATGATAAATGTATAAATATGTAATATATAATGTATCAAATATATAGTAGTGACCACTGTACACACACACACATGCACACACACACACACACACTTATTTCACCAATTTGGTAAGTTTTCAGCCTTACTCTTTCTCTTCTTTTTCTGGAAGTTTGATAGTAGAAATGTTCAATCTTTTGTTATTGTTTTCATATGTCACTTACAGTTTTTTCTTCCAATCTATTTTCTCATTATCATTCATATTGGGTGAATTCTATTGTTCTTTATTCACGTTAACTAATTCTATCCTTTGTCATCTTTTCTCTACTATTGAGATCATCCAGTGAGATTTCTTTGTGTTTAATTCCCTTATTGTATTTTTCGTTCTATGATTTCTATTTGATTCTTTTAAAAACAACCATTTCTTTACTGTGGTTTTCTTTTTTTTAATTTGTTTCAAAACAATTTATAATTGAATATTGAAACAGTTTTATGATGGCTGCTTAAACCCTTTTTCAAATGATTACAACATATGATTCCTCCTGATGTTGTCTTTCTTCATACAGGTACAATATAGGTTCTTTTTTAGATTGGAGAATCTTTGTCGTATTCTGGAAATTATTTTCTATTATCTTAGAGGACTATAGAATTTATTATTTTTTTTATTTTAGCAAGCATTCATTTTGTTTAGGTTAATATACATATTTTCCCCTCCATTTTTTGTCTCTACTTCCAATGGCAGTTTTATTCTCAGAGGCTTTGCTGTGTTCTTTTAGTGATATCTTAGTTTACATGGTACCATTAGGACTTCCATCAGTTTCTTTTTTTTTTAATTTTAAATATTTATTTATTTTTGAGAGAGAGAGAGAGAGAGAGAGAGAGAGAGAGAACAAGCAGGAGTGGAACAAAGAGAGAAGGAGACACAGAATCCAAAGCAGGCTCCAGGTTCTGAGCTGTCAGCACAGAGATCATGACCTGAGCCGAAGTTGAACACTTAACTGACTGAGCCACCCAGGCACCCCGTGGACTCCCACTTGTTTGTATTGCTGCTGCTTGAGTGGGTGTGCCGGGGTCCAGCTCCAACAGGTCCAGGGCTCCCTGAAGGATGGACAGTGTTGGCGAAAGGGAGTGAGTGAGCCTCCGTTTCTTTCTGATCACCAGGCAGGCATCTGCTCTTCAGGCAGGCATCTCTGCTCTCCAGTCAGGCATCTCTGCACTGACTGGGAGAGTCAGCTTTATTTATTGAAAAAATGTATGGGGTACAAAACAGAAGTGTCAATTGCCTTAGACCATGATTTCTGATGACAAATTCTTTGGTATGTAAAAGTTTCTCAGAACAGGTTGGTAGAAGACTCATGCATAATCTTTATCAATGGTGATTGATGTAGGTGACTAGATGCTTATCACATGGGGAAGGAAGGTATCTTTAGAATTCAAATACAAGGCTGTGTTTAGCATAGCAAAGGCAAGAGTTAGTTCTTTGTGAGCAGGGGACAATAGCCTGTTTTCTTGAGGTTTCTGCCAGGTTTCTCAGGAAATGTAATATTTGCTCCCATAATTACAAAAGAAGAAATTCCTATAAGTTCCTTCACAAGGTGCAATCAACATATTTTTGGATAAGGGGGCAAGGTGCCTTGGGGGTCGGTGCTCAAGCAAAAATAATTGAGTAGGGGGTAGACATAGGTAGCCATCTGACAGTGGGAGGCCTTCGAGTTCAGAAATGGCTTCCAGCATGGGTGGGGGGAGATTCTACAGGCTGGAGCACTGGTTGTATCTCAGTAATGGAGGGGTGTGATGAGATCTCTCTAACTTGCTGCCTGCCTGCCCAGGTGTATCTGGGTGCAGGAGAAGGAGAGTATGGTCTCATGGGAGCGAAGATCCGTTGTTCCGGCTGGTTCCACCTGTTTACCCTGATGTCTCTTAGAAGGGTAGTAGTGCCTCTGACCAGTGGAAACAAAAGAGATTTGCTGAACATATCTATGTGCTATAGCTAAATCCCTCATACTGACTCTGCCCACTTGCCTTGGTATCACTTGATACAAAAGGTAACTATCCGGCCTATCAGTAAAGGAGAATGCTTCTGCTGGTTACTTATTTCCTGTGGGGCTTCCATTCCATTCCTCTTCCAAATAATTCTGGATCACCTGATATTTTCAAGGGAAACCTCATTTGGTCCATGAATGGAATAAGCATACCTGTGTTGCCTTCTATTGCTGGTTTAGTAGTCAGGAAATGCCAGATCAGGGTGGCTATCCCGAGCAGATGTTGGGTGGATGAGATAAAATATCCTACCACTATGCAGTGTGTTCAGTCCTTAGAACACAAACCGGTTTGTGTTTTCCTTACAATCACTCAGTTCTTTAGTTGCCCTT
Source organism: Cryptoprocta ferox (assembly GCA_028646485.1). NCBI lineage: Eukaryota > Metazoa > Chordata > Mammalia > Carnivora > Eupleridae > Cryptoprocta > Cryptoprocta ferox. The sequence goes on along the minus strand of CM053578.1, from coordinate 1,383,356 downwards.
TGCATTACTTCACCTGAATTCATTAAATATTTGGGCATGTTTGGTTGTTACTGCTTCAAATAGTTTCCTTTCCCATTCTCTCTTTTTGTACACCAGTTTAAGACCCTACCCCCTCGGGTCAAACTGGACCCTAAAATACCAACCATTGCTTTACTCTCCAACTCTGGTAGATAATTAAATGTTGATCAACCGGGCTCTGTAAAGCCCCTAAGATGTAACAGTTGATTGTAATCTAAAGGCCAACTTGTTTTTCAAGATTCTGTTAAGCAACCCCACTCTTTAACCGCATACTTCTCCCTTCTGCATAACCGCTTCGCCTCCCCTTCCAACTATGAGTGGACATTTCAAACACCCTCTAAGAAAAAATCCTCTAAAGTTGATAGGTTCCCGCCAAAAGTAACGTTTATGTGTCAAAATATGATTGACCACTATGAAATGCTGTAAACTGTGATTGGCTAACTAAATGATGATAACTTCTGCCTTGCTAAACCCTTAAAAACCCTGAGCTCCTGCTGGGCAGCGTGCTCTCCTGAGGACTTCCATGCACTGGGGGGGGGGGGGGGTTCCCCGAACTAAAATAAAACCCATTAACCAACTCCGTTTGTGTTTGTGGATTCTACTCTTGGTGACTCGCATTGGGAAGAAAGGTCTAACACCAGCAATTATAATTTTATATATGTTAGTCACGTAGTTACTGAGGCGTTATTTTAAATTTTTTTTTGTATTTTTTGAGTTCTTAACTCCAGTTAGTTAACATACGGTCTTATATTAGTTTCCGCTGTACACTATAGTGATTTAACACTTCCATACATCACACAGTGCTCATTAACATGCACTCCGTAATCACCATCACCTATTTAACTCAGCCCCCAACCAACCTCCCCCCTGGTAACCATCAGTTTGCTCTCTAAGATTATGAGTCTGTTTCTTGGTTTCTCTCTCTCTCTCTCTCTCTCTCTCTGTTTTTCCCCCCTTTGCTCATTTGTTTTGTTTCTTAATTCCACATATGAGTGAAATCATATGGTATTTGTCTTTCCCTGACTAACTTATTACACTTATACTTAGCATAATACTCTCTAGCTCCATCCATGTCATTGCAAATGGCAAGATGTCAATCTTTTTCATTGCTGAGTAATATTTCATTATATATATTTAATATATATATATTATATATCACTTCTTTTTTGTCTTTTCATCAGCGATGGACACTTGGGCTGCTTCCATAATTTGACTATTGTAGATAATGCTGCTATGAACCTCAAGGTGTATGTATCACTTTGAATTAGTGTTTATGTATTCTTTGGGTAAATACCAAAAGTGCAATTGCTGGATCATAGGGTAGTTCTATTTTTAACTTTTTGAGGAACTTCCATACTGTCCCAGGCGATTTTTAGATTTCTATTTTCATACTGTCTGCCTCTGGAATGCTTGTCTGCCCAGAGTGGTCAATGTAGTTGGGGCTCTATCCTAATCAAGACTGCTGACTTTTACAACTCCAAACCGTAAGGACCTGGTGTGGTGGGGACCTCCACTGGTCTTTTGGGGGAGGGTCTCCCCACCCTGGGGCTGATACATGTTTGTTGGATAAGGGCAGTTGCACCAGAGAGAAGGGGTGTGGGATTTGGACAAATAATGTGAAAGAGTGAATATCTGGGTTCACCGCCATCAGTAGGCGTTTCTGGGACTATGCGGAGTGGCAGGGAGGGAAATGATGTCTGCTGGCTCTTTTGTCCCAAGAGAGGCATTTCTGCAAATGCCACTTCTCACAGATACACTCCAAGAAGAGTAAACAGTATCTCCCCATACACCCTGGGCAATCCTCAGATTGCATCTTCTGCCCTGGGGTTGCTCGCCCACCTCTCCAGGAGTAGGGAAGTACCCTCAGAGCTCTATTCCTGCCAACTTCTAAAACTCATCTTTGAGACCTGCTGCTCACAAAAATCAGCCCCTCTTGTTTTCCCAGACAATGGATTTGGATTTGGGGAAATGCTGTCCTTGTGCACTCTATCTTGCCTTTCTCGTTGACCAAGTCTCCCTCCCTCCCAATGCACACATGATTGGCTTCTCCCTCAAACCATGCCTCCACACTTCCTCAGTGTGGCTTCTTCTTTCCCTGTATTTGTACAGTTTCTTCTGTCAGTCCCCAGGTTGATTTCTTGGTTTTAGAATGATTTGATAGTTGTCTAGCTGTGTTAAGGGATGAGCCAAGCCTAGTGTCCTTCTACTATGCCACCATCTTAACACCCCTCCCCATTTCCATGTATTTTTCATTTCTTCTTTTATTTCCTGGTTGACCCATTTATTCTTTAATGACATGTTATTTAACCTCCATATCTTTGTGCTCTTTCCAGAATTTTTCTGGCAGCTGACTTTCAGTTCCATAGTGTTGTGGTCATAAAAGATGCATGGTATGCCATAGATCTTGAATTAGTTGAGGCTTATTTTGTGGGCTAATATGTGATCTATTCTAGATACTGTCCCATTACGTGCACTTGGAAACAATGTGTATTCTGCTGCTTTAGGGTGAAATGTTCTGAATATATCTGTTAAGTCCATCTGGTCCAGTGAGTCATTTACAACTATGTTTTCCTCGTTGATTTTCTCTTCACATGGTCTGTCCATTGATACAACTGGGTGCTAAAGTTCCCTACTACTATTATATTAGTACCTATTAATTCCTTTAAATTTGTAATTAACTATTTTCTGTATTTGGGTGTTTCTATACCGGATGATGCAGATATTTACCATTGTTATAGCTTCTTGTTGGATGGTCCTTTTTATTATTATATAGTGTTCTTTTCATCTTTTGTTACACTCTGTTTTAAAATTTTTTTTAACGTTTATTTATTTTTGATAGAGACACAGAGTGTGAGTGGGGGAGGTTTCAGAGAGAGAGGGAGACACAGAATCAGAAGCAGGCTCCAGGCTCTGAGCTGTCAGCACAGATCCTGACATGGGGCTTGAACCCACGAACTGTGAGATCATGACCTGAGCTGAAGTCGGGCGCTTAACCGACTGAGCCATTCACTCAGATAGATATTTCTCCGTCTCCTCACTTTCAATCTGCATGCGTCTTTAGGTCTGAAATGAGTCTTGGTTATTTTTATCCATTCTGTCACCCTTTGTGTTTTGATTTGAATGTCAGTCCATTTACATTTCAAGTAATTATTGATAGATATGTATTTATTGCCATTTTATTATTTGTTTTGTGTTGTTTCTAAAGATTTTTCTCTAATCCTTTCTTGTCATTCTCTCTTTCATGTTTTACTGATATTCTTTAGTGATTTATTTGGAGTTTTTTCTCTTTATTCTTTGTATTTTTAGTAGTGGCTTTGTATATATGGCTACTCTTAGGTTTTTATATGACCTCTCCTGCATATAGCAGTCTATATTGTTGATGGTCATTTAAGTTCGAACCCATTCTTTACTCCTCTCCTCTCATATTTTAGATATATGTTACTATATTTTACATCCTTTTATTTTGTGAGTTTACTGATTTTTTACAGTAGTATTCATTTCTATTGCTTTTGTGTTTCTTACCTTTATACTGTCACTTTTAGTCTCTCATTTCCACTCAAAGAATTCCTTTAATATTTCTTGCAGCGCTGGATTAGTGTTCATGAACTCCTTTAGTTTTTGTGTGGGAAACTCTCTATCTCTTCTTCTATTCTGAATACTAGTTTTGCTGGATATAGTATTCTTGCCTGCAGATTTTCCCCAGTCAGCACATTGAATTAGCATGCTACTCCATCCTGGCTCAGAAAATTTCTGTTGAAAAGTTTCCTGCTAGCCTTATGTGTTTTCCCCTTGAAAGATACTGACCTTTTTGTCTTGCTGCTTTTATTTTTTTTTCTTTATCACTATATTTTGCCTACTTAATTACAATATGTCTTGGTGTGGATCTGCTTTTGTTGATTTTTATGTGAGTTCTTTGTGTTTTCTGGATCTGGATATCTGTTTCCTTCTCTACATTAGGGAAGTTTTCAGCTATTATTTATTCAAATAATTTTTTTACCCCCTTTTCTTTTGGGTCTCATATAATACAAATGTTATTACATTTGTGGAATTACAGAGTTTCCTAAGTCTATTATCATTTTGTGTAATTCTTTTCTCACTCTTTCGTTCAGCTTCTTTACTCCCCATTATTCTGTCTTCTAAGTCACTGATTCATCCCTCTGTTTTTCAGCCTGCTGTTCATTCCACTATGTGTGCTTCTCATTTAATTTATTGTACCCTTTATCTCTGCGGTGTTATTCCTTATCTCTGTGTTAGGTCTCACATTCATATCTTCCATTCTTCTCATGTCCGATGATTATTCTTATGATTACTATTTTAAATTATCTTCAGTCATGTTAAGTCTCTGTCCATGGCATTGTCCTGGTTTTTCATTTGGGATAGATTTCACTGTCATTTCATTTATGTAAATCTCTGTGTTTGTTTCTCTGTGTTAGAAAAGTCAGCTACATTTTGGTTCTTGAGGGTAATGACTTTATGAAGAAGAGGTCTTACAGTGTCCTGCCATGTGGTGTCCCCTCTTTCCCAGGGCCTGAGCTTCCAAGAATGTCTCTAGTTTGTGCTGCATATGCTCTGCTTTTTTGTCCTGGTCTATTTATCCCACAGGCCAGTCATCTGCATACTCTCTTTGCCTATTCTGGGCAATGTTAGGTCCCTGGCCTTAATGTGGTGCATTTTAACTAGGTGTGCTCTGGTCTGTTTGTGAATTGAGGCCTATCACCACTGCTGCCAGAATCAAGCCTCTGCAAAACTCCTATGTTGGGAGACCTGGTGTGAGCAAGGGTTTGGGCTGTGCTTCTGGGGTAGGAAGCCAGCCACACTGGGACTGAGGCAAGGATTACTGGGTGGGGCAGTTCCACCAGAGCATCGGAGAGGTGGGGCTTGGTGAAAGCAAGTTAAATAGTAAGTGTCTGAGCTATGCTGGTTTCCACAGGTGCCCTCTATTTATGCTGAGCTATGGAGAAGGGAAATGGTGTTGGCCAGTTCCTTTGTTCCTAACAGGATCTCTCCATGAATGCTGTCTCTTGGGATGTGCTCCAATATGAACAACAAACTTCCTCACTGTATGCCCCAGTCACTCTTCAAATTCCTATTTCCATGCTGTGTGTCTCTGGATTATTGCCTGCCTTCTCCCCCAAAAGCAGCTCAATGCCCTCAGGACTATCTCAGTCAAGCCTACTGACCTTTAAAACTCTAGGCTTTAAGCCTTGGTGGTTGCCAGAAGTCACGAAACTCAACTCCTTTTGCTTTCCAAGCCAATTGCTATGGGGATTTGTTTTCCCATTCTCTCTTGTGTGTTATTCTATGTCTTACCCTTCTTGGGGACCTCAGCTCCTTCCCCACTACAAGCAAGCACAATCTGTTTCTCCCCTAAACCATGTCTCTGCACTTCCTACCCTCTTCAATGTGGCCTACCCTCTCCCTTTACTTTTTTTAAATGTTTATTTATTTTTGAGAGAAAGGGAGAGAAAAAGTGCGAGTGGGGGTGGGGCAGAGAGAGAGGGAGACACAGAATCTGAAGCAGGCTCCAGTCTCTGAGCTGTCAGCACAAAGCCAACGTGGGGCTCAAACCCATGAACCTTGAGATCATGATGTGAGCCAAAGTCAGATGCTTAACCTACTGAGCCACCCAGGCGCCCTGCCACCGTCTCCTTTTAATTGTGGAGTTTGTTCGTTCTGCCAGTCTTTATGTCAATTTCTGGGAATATTTAGATAATTTTATAGTTAATCTAGTTTTAGTCCTGGGATGAAGTAAGTCTAGGTTCCTCCTACACTGCCACCATCTTCCAAACCACCTATTTTGAAAGCATTTTTATTTCTCTTCTTTACATTATATAATTTCATTGTTCTATTTTCAAGTTTCTTTTTTGTTTTTTCATCTGTCATCTCCATTCTGCTGTTAAATCCAGACAGTGATTTTTTGTTGTTGTTGCCTATTCTGTGTTTTCAGTTTGGGGATTATCATTTGGCTAATTTCTATATTTTCTTTACGTCTACTGATATATCTTGTCCTCATGCATTGTGGGGCTAATATAATTTTTTTTTTTTACAATTCTATGGTTCTTTTTGTTTATTTGTTCTGTATGTTGGCTGATTGGTTTGTGTGTTTTAACTTAAAATATTTTTAAAAAGTGAAGAGCCTATATCAAGAAAATAATAGAACTTTACTAATATATATGTGAAGAAATATCTTTCTGGAAGATAGTATTCAATATTACATATATTTTGGGTTTCATTAAGTAATATAATATGCCCATTTCTCTTTTTGAAGTATAGTTGACTTACACTATTATGTTAATTTCAGGTGTACAACATAGTTATTTGACATGTAATAGATTACAAAATGATGATCATGATGTCTAAATCTCATCTGTCACCATACAAAATTGTTAGAATAATATCGGAATTATTTCCTATGCAGTACATTATATCCCTGTGATTTAGTTTTCAATATTAGAAGATTATACCTCTTAGTCATTTTTACCTATTTTACCTGCTGCTCCCAGCATCTCCCTGCTTTAGTAACCAGCAGTTTCTTTTCTGTATCTAGGAGTGAATTTCTATTTTTTTATTTGTTTTTTTATTTCACTTTTTAAACCACATAAAGGTGGAAACATATAGTATTTGTCTTTCCCTGTGTGAATTATTTCACTGAGCTTAATACTGTCTAGGTCAGTTCATGTTCTCCCAAATGACAATTATGGTTGAGTAATATTCCATTTTGTCTATCTATCTATCTATCTATCTATCTATCTATCTATATCATCTATCTATATCATCTACCTGTCATCTATATCTATTTATCTGTCAACTATTTATCTAATCATCTATTATCTATCTATTCTATCATCTATCTTCTTTATCCATTCATCTATCATAGGGCACATATTGTTTCCATAACTTAGCTATTGTATATAATGCTGCAATAAACATAGATACATATATGTTTTTCTATTAGTGTTTTTGTTTTTATTTAAATAGATACCTAGAAATGAAATTGCTAGACTATATGGTAGCTCTACTCTTAAATTTTTGAGGACATTCCATAATATTTTTCCCAGTGGCTGCATCAATTTACATTCCCACCAAAAGTGCATGAGGTTTCCCTTGTCTTTGCATTCTCACCAACTCCTTTTTTCTTTTCTTTTCTTTTCTTTTCTTTTCTCTTTTCTTTTCTTTTCTTTTCTTTTCTTTTCTTTTCTTTTCTTTCTTGTCATTCTGTTAGATGTGAGTTGATGTCTTATTGTGGTTTTGATTTGCATTTCCATGAGGATTAGTGATGCTGAGCATCTTTTCATGTTCTGTTGGCCATTCATGTGCCTTCATTGGAAAGATGTCTATTCAGGTCCTCTGGCCATTTTCAAATCAGATTTTTGTTTTTTTTTTTTTTTTGGAGTTGTATGAATTCTTTATATATTTTGGATATTAACCTGTTATCAAATATATTACTTGCAAATATCTTCTCCCATTCAGTATGTTGCCTTTTCATTTTGTTGATGGTTTTCTTTGTTGTGAAAAAGCTTTTTAGTTTGATGTAGTCCCAATAGTTTATTTTTCCTTCATCTAAAAAGACAGACTTGAAGAAAAATATTGCTAAGGCCTATGTCAAAGAGTTTACTGCCCATATTTTTCTCTTAGGAGTTTTATGGTTTCAGGTCTTATATTTAGGCTTTTAATACATTTTGAGTTTATTTGTGTATATGATGTAAGAAAGTCACCCAGTGTTATTCCTTTTCATGTTGCTGTCAAGTTTTCCCAGCACCATTTATTAAAGAGAGTCTTTTTCCCCTTGTTCTTGCCTCCTTTGTTGTAGATTAATTGACCATATAAGCTTGGATTTAACTCTGATTTTTCTATTCTGTTCCATTTGTTTATATGGCTATTTTCGTAGCAATAGCAAAATGTTTTGGTTACTGTAATGTCATAATATGGTATGAAATCTGGGGGCATAATACCTAAAACTTTCTTCTTTTTTATCAAAATGATTTGGCTATCCTAGGTGTTTTGTATTTCCATACAAATTTTACAACTATTTGTACTAGTTCTGTAAAAAATCCTGTTGGTAATTTAGCAGTGGTTGCATTTAATCTGTAAATTGTTTTGGATAGTGTGGACATTATAACACTTTTCTTTTTTTTTTTTTCAAACCATGAGCCTGGCATTTCTTTCCATTTATTTATGCCATCTTCAATTTATTTCATCAATGTCTGATAGTTTTTACAGTATAGATAAGTACCTTCCTTAGTTAAATTTATTTGTAGAAATTTTATTTGTTTTAATAGAATTTTAAATGAAATTATTTTCTTAATTTCTCTTTGTGGTATTTTGTTACTAGTGTATAGAAATGCATTGATTCCTTTATATTAATTTTGTATCCTGTAACTTTACTGAATTAATTTATTGGTTTTAATTTTTCTGATGAAGTATTTAGAGTTTTCTATTCATATATTATCTGAAAAATAGTGAAAATTTTACTTATTTCTTACCAATTTGGGTGACTTTATTTCTTTTTCTTGTCAGATCAGTATGCCTAATCTTCTAATACTATGTTGAATTAAAGTGGTGGGAATGAGTATTGTTGTCTTCTTCCTGATCTTAAAGGAAAAGTTTTGGCTTTTCACCATTGAGTATGATATCAGATATGGGTTTGTCATATATGAACCTTATTAAGTTGAGGTTATGTCCCCTCTATGCCCATTTGCTAAGAGTTTTTATTATGAAACCATATTAAATTTTGTCAAATTATTTTCTGTATCTTTTGAGATGATCATATAACCTTTATGCTCATTTTGTAATGTGCTATATCATGTTTATTGATTTATGGATATTGAATCATCCCTGCATCTATGGAATAAAGGCCACTACTTCCTTATGTATTTTATTTTCTGTTTGGATGATTCACCCATTGATGCAAGTGGTGTGTTAACATCCCCTACTGTTACTGTATTCCTGTCAATTTCTCCTTTTATGTCTGATAATAAATGCTTTATGTATTTAGGTGCTCTTATGTTAGATGCATAGATATTTTTAATTGTTATATACTTTCATTGGATTGAAATCTTTATCACTATGTATTATTCTTCTTTGTCTCTTGCTACAGACTTTGTTTTAAAGTGCATTTTGTTTTATGTAAGTATTACTACCCTAATTTTCTTTTCACTTTCATTTTCAGGGAATATATATATTTTTTATTCCTTCACTTTCAGTTAGTGTGTCTTTAGGCAAGTGTTTTATTTTTTTCTCCATCTAGTCACCTTATGTCTTTTGATTGGGAAATTTAGTCAATTTACATTTAAGATAATTATTTATAGGTAAGTAATCATTGCCATTTTGTTTATTGTTTTCTGATTTTCTTTTGTAATCTCTGTTCCTTTCTTCTTCTCTTGCTCTAGTTCCTTGTGACCTGATGGTTTTCTTTACTGTTATGTTTGGATTTTTTCTCTTTATTTTTCATGTACCTATTGTAAGTTTTGCTTTGTGGTTCCCATGAAGTTCATTTATGATGCACTATGTATATAGCAGTCTATATTAAGTTATGGTCACTTAAGTTTGAACACATTTTAAAACTAATACATTTTTACTCTCCCATTCACATTTTATGTGATATTTTCATTTTTTTCATTTTATGTGTTTCTTAACTAATTATTGCAAATATGATTGATTTTATCACTTTTGTCTTTAAGCTTCATACTAGCTTAATAAGTTCCTAGTCCACTACATTTACATCCCAGCTTTGGGTCTCTAGGTGGGGTGAAACCAAAGCAGTACCTTCATGTGGTGCCCCAAAAGGATGAGGAAACTGGTTGTTCACCCTGATTCCCTTTCCTGGTTAGGGGAATTCTTTCTAATTGGAGATTCCCTTTCCATGCTGAACAATGTCAGCAGGTTGTGGGGAGAGGTGTAATGCAGGCAAAATGAAGTTGTTATTCTTTCTTTTTTTGTATATATAGTTATTCCCAGATATTATGTTTGTTTCACTGTGTTGCTAAAATTAGTGAAGTGGACTCCGGAACATTTACAAGCTAACTGTTCATGGATAGCTATCTGTTGTTACTCTTTGTCAGGGGATGGAGGCTGTGACTTCCTATTCTGCCATTTTGGTGAGGGCACATCCCATTCATCCTTAAATAGAAACTTGGGCTGCTTCCACATTTTAGGTATTATGAATAATGCCACTATGAACATGGAGGTACCAAAAAATCTTTGAGACCTTGTCTTCAGTTCCTTTGAATATATATAACCGTGGTGGGATTCCTGGGTCACATGGTAATTCTATTTTTAATTTTTTGAGAACAGCCATACTGTTTTTCATAGCAGTTGTACCATTTTACATTTCCACCAACAGTGCACATGTGTTCCAGTTTGTCCGTATCTCCACATCCTCACTAACACATATTTTGCTGTTGTTGTTGCTACTGTTATTGTTTTGCTTTTATATTAGCCATCCTAAGAGATTTGCAGTGGCATCTCATTAGAGCTTTGATTTGTATTTCCCTAATAATTATGATATTGAGCATCTTTTCATGTGGTTATTGGCTATTTGTATATCTTCTTTGGAGAAATTTCTATGCAAGTCCATGCTCATTTTTTTATTGAGATGTTGAAATATTTTGTTATTGAGTTTTAGGTGTTCTCTCTATAATTTTAATCTCCCATCAGATATATGGTTTATGAATATTTTCTCCCATTCTGTGCATCACCTTTTTATTCTGTTGATAGTGGTTTTTATATAAATATTTAAAAATTTACATAATGTCCAATTTATCCATTTATCTTTTGTTGCCTGTGCCTTTGGTATCACATTATCAATAAATTATTACCAAACCCAATATCACGGAGTTTTCCCTTTATATTTTCTTCTAACAGTTTTATAGTTTAAATCTAAGATTTAGGGGTTTGGCCATTTTGAGTTAATTTCTTATGTGACACTATGTAGTAGTCCAGATTCATTCTTTTACACGTGGATGCAAGGTTTCCTTGCACCATTTGTTGAAAAGACTGTCCTTTCACCATCAAATGGTCTTGGTGACCTTGTCAAAAGTCGCTTGACTATATATGCAAGGGTTTTTTTCTGCACTCTCCATTCTATTCCATTGATCTATATGTCTGTTTTTATGCCACTACCACACATTTTTTTTTTATTACTTTAGCTTTACAATAAGTTTTGAAAAAAGGAAATGTGAATTCTTTAGGTTTGTTTTTCTTTCTCATGATTGTTTCGACTATTTGGAATGACTTGAGATTCTAAATGAATTTTAAGATGACTTTTCTTATTTCTGCAAAAACAAATCATTGAGATATTGATAATTATTGCATCAAATCTGTAGATTATTGTGTGTGTATTGATACCTCAATATTAAGTCTTCCTATCTGTGAACATGGGATGATTTTACATTTATTTATATATTTTTAATATCTTTCTGCAGTGTTTTGTAGTGAACATTGTACAAGACTTTCATCTCCTTGATTAGATCCTTAAGTATTTTGTTCTTCTTATTGCTATTATACAAAGAATTGTTTTTGTTAATTTCATTTTGGAAACAATCATTGTTAGTATAGAGAAATTAAACTGATTTTCATGTGTTAATTTTGTATTCAGCTACATTGATGAATTAACTTACCAGTTCTAAAAGTCTTTGTGTGTGTGTGTGAAACTTTATAGTTTTCTATTATAAACTATATTATCTATGAAGAGAAATAATTGTGCTTCTTTCTCTCCTTTTTGGGTGCCTTTCATTTATTTTTCTTGGCTGGTGGCTCTGGCTAGGACTTCTAGTAGTGTATTAAATAGAAATGGTGAATTTGAGCATACTTGATTTGCTTTTAGATGACAAGCTTTCAGTCTTTCACTATTGAC
>CM053578.1:1350774-1361230 GCA_028646485.1 Cryptoprocta ferox | reverse complement strand
GCCAAGTTTCAGTAGATAGGTCTGTTACTACCCTGATGTGTCTCCCTTTTTATGTTAGGGCCCTTTTATCCCTGGCTGCTTTCAGAATTCTCTCTTTATCCTTATATTTTGCCAGTTTCACTATGATATGTCATGCAGAAGATCGATTCAAGTTACGTCTGAGAGGATTTCTCTGTGCCTCTTGGATTTCAATGTCTGATTACTTCCCCAGATTGGGGAAGTTTTCTGCTATAATTTGTTCAAGTACCCTTTCAGCCCCTTTCTCTCTCTCTTCTTCTTATGGAATTCCTATTATATGGATATTGTTCTGTTTGATTGCATCACTCAGTTCCTCGATTTCTCCTTTTGTGCTCCTGGATCAATTTATCTCTCTTTTTCCTCAGCTTCCTCTGTTTCTATTATTATGTCTTCTAATTCACCTATTCTCCTCTCTACCTCTTCAGTTTGTGCAGTGGCTGCCTCCATTTTATTATGCACCTCATTTATAGCATTTTTTAATACATCATAACTTTTTAAGATCCATGATCTTTGTAGCAATAGCATCTCTGCTGTCTTCCATGCCTTTTTCAAGCCCAGCGATTAATTTAATGATTATTCTTCTAAATTCTTGTTCAGTTATGTTGCTTATATCTGTTTTGATAATTTCTTTAGCTGTTACTTCTTCCTTGAATTTCTTTTGAGGAGAGTTCTTCCATTTCATCATTTTAGCTAGCTTTCTGTCTCTTTTTTTAAAGGATTGTTATGTGCTCTGCACCTCTGAGTACTGCTGTATTAAAAGAGGCTCATACACTGTCCAGGGCCTGGCCATTCAGAAAGTGTTCTTTTAAGGGTGTCCCTTGGTCTCTCTTGTTGTGATTTTGGTTATTTTATTTCCCTACTCGTAGTGATGTTTTGGACTCTCCACCATGTGTGCTTTGGTTTGTTCCTTGAAGTAGCCCTGTAAAGGAAAACAGACAAACAAACAGGGAACAAAAACATGCAAACGCAGAAACAAATCAAACAAACAAGCAAATTGACAAAAAAACAAACAAATCAAACAAAAAAAACCCAAAAACATAGGACAGTCTAAAAGCATAATACCAGAAATCCCAGCTAGAAATAAAGCTCAGGGAGTACACAGTGCTGATGGAAGAGCATATACAAAGAGAGAAATGACAAGGGTGGGGAGGAAAAGAAAAAGAACATTGACCAGGCATACAGACTAAAAGGCTTAATCCAGAGAGAGAAAAAGGAGAATATGGTAGGAGGTAAGGAGAAAGAAACAAAGATAATGTTACCCAGGGAAACTATATAGTCGGATTGTTCCAGAGAGAGAGGAAGGAAGGTAAAGAAGGAGGTGTAGAACATGTATCAGGAGGATGAATTAAATGTCTGTTTAAGCAAACCTATAACGAGAATATCCAGCCCAGAGGAGGGGAGAGATAAGAATGAGAAAAGGGAGAATATATCTGAATAGCAAGAATTGATCTAGAGTTAATCATGGCAATGCAGCAGCATTGGTCTTGGGGGAGTTGCCGTGTGTTTCTGTAGTATCTACAGGCTCCCAGCTGCTCCCTAGTGTAGATGGGTGTGGTTTGTTGTAGGTGGGTCCCACCTCCACTGTGGGTCCCTTGGCAGATCCCTGAGGCCCTGCCTTGGTTGTTGTGGGGAGAAAAATGGTGACCCCCCAGTCCCTTGTCCTTGAACCAGGTGTCCCAAATTACTCCTTTGGATCTCTTCTCACTGTGCTGTGGGTACAGCCAAGGTGGGCCAAGGTGCCCCATGCCCAGCCACATTCCAAGCTCTCACTCCCTATGCATTAATCATGACACCCAAAATGTAATCCTGTGGGTCTTGCACTTCAGAGCAAGGGATCGGTTTCTCCTGATGCCAACTGGGCCCCTGGGGTACCGCCTGACCTAGAGGGAAGTTTGTTTGTCCCCCAGCATGGGGGATAGGATAGGATCCCTCTCCATCCTGAGCCGAGGTTTTTCTCTTGTCCAGATTCAGTCCTACACTTCCCCAACCACTCGTTCTCTTCTCTTTGTCTCTCTGCAGAAGGGGCACCCTCCCCTCCATGCCTCCGTGTCCTGGCCTGTTTATCTCCCTGAGTTTGCACTCATGCACCTATGAGGCTGTCTTCTTAGTAGACTCTGTCTCTTTTCCTCCAAGACTCTTGGGGTTCAGAGTCCTTTGGCATCAGCCCTTCTTTATTTGAGAGATATGGGCAGGCAGTACGGAGCCTCCAATTTCTCCACCATCTTGGCCCCTCTCCCCACAATATCTTCAACTTATACACACATGTGCACACACACACACACACACCACCATTGCACATGAGCCCTTAAACATTCTAGATCCACACCAGGCTATATTATTTCCTGATATCTACATACACCATACTTTAGGATCTAAACCTTTGTACATACTCTTCTATGTATATGAAATGCTGAAGGTGGGCTTATTCTTCAGGAAGATGCTCAATTATCTTTGAAGATACTGCCAAATCCTCTCCTGTGAAGTTAGTCCTACTTTCCCCAGTGAATGTTGGTTGCACCTTTCTCTGTGATCCCAACATACACTGAACATATTTCAGTGTTGTAAGATTTACTTCCCTTGAATTTTTTTTCTACTAGTCAACTCCTGCAAAATAAGGACCATGTCCTATCTACCTTTGCAGTCTAGCTCTTTAAAGAGATCTCTGCCTGGTAATTGTAAGATAGCAAAATGAATCAATGAGTAAATACATTTCAAAATTAGAGCTCTGAATGCCCCATGACTCACCAATAGTAATATAGCAGGTTGATTGTAAAAACTCAAACTCTTGGCTCCTGCCAATTGTGGCTGATGCAAGCAATGTGTTCAACACATGTTGCCATCTTCCAGGCATAGGACATATACATTTCCTAGCCTTACCGTAGTTATGCTAGGATTATCTAACTGGGATGAAGTGATATAAGCCACTTCTAGGCCTAGTTCTTAAAAAGATCTTCCATGATTCTTAGCCCTTTTATGTTTTTAGCACAGTGATCTTGGAGGCAATGTTTCACATGGAATAGTTTTAAGATAGAGGACATCCTACATCACACTGACTTGAATGAGAAATAAACCTTTATACTATTGAGTCACTGAGACTTGGGAGCTGGTTTGTTACTGTAGTATTATATATTTTATCCTGATTACTAACTACCCTGTAGGGTTCCTTTTAGTTCAGTCATTAGAAGACACTATATAACACTATCTGCCAAAATGAGGAAGTGCAAATAGCTTCCTGTCTGGATAGTTGCAGGATCGGTGAGTTCAGGAAAGGAAACTGGTATAGACAAGGCAATGGAATTTCATTAGGATTGGACAGGGAGACACAGAAAGTGCAATTTGGAAGGTGCTGAAAACAAATTTTGTGGTCATGGTGACCAGTCTTCTACTCAGCTTCCTTCCTCATTCTCCTTCCCATTTCATCCATTTGGTGTACTGAATATTTTCTTGTAATAAATATGAGTGTTCTATGCATATAATACAAGAGCAGGGAGGGAAGGAGGGAGGGTGGGAGGGCAGAGAGAGAGAGAGAGAGAGAGAGAGAGAGATGCTTTGTTTGTCCCTGCAGGACTCCTTAGATGGCAATCAGCAGTATTTTCCAGAAAACTCAGCGACTCCTTACTGCTTTCCATGTTGTCAAATCAAAGAACCGAGCAAACACAAAGTGAAACATTTATAGGAAAAGAGTATATTACAAGTTAACTCACATGATTTGCTGAAAGAAGTGTAATTACCCTTTCTATTAAGCAAAATAAAATATGTTTTATATGAAACAAAATCTAAATAGAGCTAGAATTCCCACTCCCTGGCCAGGTAATGATATATATGCAGTTACCATAAACATGACATATTTAGAAATTAACAAAAATTAAGTAAATACTTGGTGGATGAAAAGAATCAGGTATCTCATTGCTGAGTGAGAAATTAGAAATAAGGAGAGGAAGTTAGAATGACCCATATGATTAGAGTAGAGACAATATGAAGTCATGCTCAGCTTAATATAGAGATGGTTACATAGAGAAATACATATAGATATATGTATATACACAGGTTAGTATACACAAATGTATTTCCTGGTTCTGTCAGGTAAAGGAGCCTGGAAGTAATCAGACACCAGTAGCAGAGAACACACTTTGCACTCAAATATTACTTTTTAATACCATTTTCCAATATGTACCTTTTGTTTGCGTTTTTTTTTTTTTACTGTACTATGTAGATGTTACAGACTGATGTGTACCCCCACCAAATTCATATATTGAAGCTCTGACATCCCCCGTGTGTCTTTGTTTATAAATGGGGCCCCTATGGAAGTAATTAAGGTTAACTGGGGCCCTGATTCAATAGGATTGTGTATTCTTACAAGAACAGACACCAAAGAGTCTGCGCTCTCTCTCTCTCTCTCTCTCTCTCTCTCTCTCTCTCTCTCTCTCTCTGCCATGTGAGGACACAGTTGAGAAGGTACCATCCACAAGCCAGGAAGAGGATTTTCACCAGAACCTCACTATACTGGCACTCTGATCTTGGACTTCCCGTCTCCAGAACTGTGAAAAGGAATAAATGTTTATTGTTGAAGCCACCCAGTCTGAGGTATTTTTATAGTATTATTTTAGCCCATAGACTAATATACAAGAATTTTTAATATGATATTGATTAAGAATAGCAAGAGGATATGAGGATATCCGTTTTGCTCATCATCTTAGGGGGAAAGCTTCCATTTTCTTACTAATAAGTATGAGGTTAGCTTAGGGTTCTTTTTGTTTGTTTGGGGTGGGGGTTGTACTTTTTTTTTTTGTTTGTTTGTTTGTATTTTTTGTAGATATTCCTAACCAAATGATAGAGTTCCCTTCTGTTCCTAATTTGTTGAGAGTTCTTACCATGAATGGGTTTTGGCTTGTGTCAAATGGCTTGTACATTAATCGATCTGTTCATATGATTTTTATTCTCCAGTCTATTGATGAGGTGGATTAGGTTGATTTTTCAAACATTGAAATAACCATGCATACCTGGAGTAGATCTCACTTGGCCATGATGTATATTTATTTTTGTACATTTTAATACTTTTTTTATATTGTCAGCTAATATTTTTTTGAGGAATTTTGTCTAACTTTTGTTGAGGATGTTCATAAGAGATACTGGTCTATACTTTTCCTTTCTTAAAATGTCTTTATCTTGTTTTGGTATTGGGGTAATACTAGTCTCACAATATGAGTTGGGGGGTGTTCTTTCTACTTATACTTTGTGAAAGACATTGGATAAAACTCGAATTAATTCTTTCTTAAATGTTCAGCAGTGAAAGCATCTGGGCCCAGTACTTTCTTTTTAGAAAATTTTCAGCTATTGATGAAATTTCTTAAATAGAGATAGGTCTTTAACAATTATCTATTTCTCCCAGAAAGATTTTACATAACTGGTATATTTAATCTAATTTATCAAATTTGTGGGTGTGCTTTTTGTCATTTCCCTTTATTAGCCTTTTACTTTTCACAGGATGAGTAGTGATGATCTCTCATTCATTTTTAATATTGGTAATTTGTATCATACTCTATTTTTCTTGGTTAACCTGGTTATTAGTAATTAAGTTTATTGATCTTCTCAAAAGACCAGCTTTTGACTTCATTAATTTTCCCTATTGTTTTCAAATCCACTTATTTATACTTTATTTTTTTCTTTTCTCCTTTTGCTTTATGCATAAATTTCTCTACTTTATTAAGATAAAAGCTTATCTTATTGATATTCTATCTTTCTTCTTTTATAATATATGCATTTAATTCTATAATTTCCATATAGGCACTGAATTTGCTTCAGTAAATACAAATTTTGATGAATTGTATTTTATTTTCATTTAGTTCACAATACATTTTAAATTTTTCTTGAGACATCTTCTTCCTTCCATGTGTTAAATTATAACATACTATTTACTTTACAAATATTTAGGGATGTCCCAGCTATCTTTTTATTATTGAGTCCAGTTTAATTCCATTGTAATGTGAGAACACTTTGTATTACTTCCATCCTTTAAAATTTCTTATGGTGCATTTTAGGAACCAGACTGTTGTCTGTCTTGGTGGGTATTTCATGTGAGCTTGAGAAGAGTTTGTGTTCTGCTGCTCCTGAATGGATTTTTCCATAAATGCCATTAGATCAAGTTGATTAATAGTGACTTTTAGGTCAACTATTTCCCCACTGATTTTCTGCCTGTTGGATTTATCAATTACTGAAAGAGCGGTGTTGAGGTCTCCAACTATAATAGTGGATTTTTCTATTTCACATTATGGTTTTATAAATTTTACCTCACACATTTTGATGTGCTATTGTTAGGTACATCCACATTAGGGATTATTTTATATTTGTGCAGAAGTGACTCTGTTATCATAACCTAATGCTTCTCCTAATGCCTGATACATTTGCTCATTCTGAAGTCTGTTTTGTCTGAAATTGAAATAGCTACTCTGATTCTTTTGATTAGTATTAGCATTGTATATCTTTCTCTATTCCTTTATTTTAACATATCTGAATTGTTATATTTAATGTGGGTTTCTTGTTAGCAACACATAGTTATGTCATTTTTTTAGTCCACTCTAAGTTATTATTGGTAGAAATGGATTAATACCAACCCATTGTTTACTTTTTTCTATTTATTTCATTTGTTCTTTGTTCACATTTGTTTTTTATGTCCTCCCTCCTTTTTACCTACTTTGGCTTTTTTAATTCACTGTTTTATATCATCCTATTTCACATCCCACTTAGCATATCAATTACACCTATTTTAAAATTAGTAGTTGCTCCAGGTTTTTAATTAAAGTAAAATTTTCTTCAAATAACACACTTCACATTTAGTACAGTTACCTTATAACAGAATATTCTTGATTTCTCTGTTATCCTTATGGTACTGTTGTTATTCTATATACTTATCTATATGCTATAAACACCTAATATATCGTTACTGTTATTACTTTAGTCAGTTATCTTTTAGATCAATTAAAAATAAAAAAAATTAAGATTTTTCTCACTTGCATTTATTCCTCCTCTGACACTATTCTTTTTGTTATGTAGATATTAGTTTCTGACTCTATGATTTTCCCTCTTCTTTAAGAATGTTTAATATTTTGTGCAGAATATGTCTGCTGGAAACATATTAAATTAGATTTGTTTTTCTGTGAAAGTATTTATTTCCCTTTCACTTTTGAAGGGTAATTTTGCTGAATACAGAATTATTGGTGGCTAAGTTCTTTTTCAACAATTGAAATATTTTACTCTACTCTTTTCTTGTTTGGATGGCTTCTGACAAGACACCTACTATAATTTTTTCCCTTATTGCTCTGTAGGTAAGGTGTGAACCCCCTCCTCCCAGCTCTCTAGTTACCTAGATATAGCTGCTCTTTGGAATTTATTCTTCCTGGTACTTCTCTGAAGTTCTTGGTTATCTGATTGGATGCCACTAATTTTGGAAACTTCTTGGCCTTTTTTATTCTGAATATTTCTAATGCTTTGTTCTACTTCTGGCATTCAAATTACACCTATGCTCCACATTTTGAAATTGCCATGTAGCTCTTAGATATGCTCTTTTGTTTGTTGTTCACTTTGTTTGGGTTCTTTCTTTCCTCTCTTTATATTTTATTCTGACAATTTTATTTTGCCCTATCTTTTAGCTCATGGATTCTTTTGATTGTGTGCAATTTAGTAATAAGCCCATAAAAGGTATTCTTTATTTATTTGGAAGTGTTTTTATTTTGAATATTTTATTTTAATTTTTTCCTAAATTTTCAATTTTCACTTACATTATCCATCCTTTCTTGCATGTTGTCCACTTTTTTGACTTTTTCTTATCAATTATATGTATTTCAAATTTCCTATTTGATAATTTCCACACATGTATCACAGCTGAGTTTGGTTTTGATGCTTCCTTTGTGTCTTCAGATTGTGTATTTTCTTTCCTCTTGGAATGCCTTGTAATGCTGTGTTGAAAGCTGGATATGTTGCATCAGGTACTAGAAGCTGAGGTCAATAGGACTTTACTGTAAGGATTGATGTTAATCTGATGAGGAATCAAGCTATGATTTATCTTTACTATAGCTATTAGTGTCAGAGTCTGCAAAGTCCTTTTTTTTTTTTTTTTTTTTTTTTTTTTTTGTCTCCTATTTTGACTTTGGGCTTTTCTAAGTATTCCTCTTCATGCCAAGTCTGCATCTGGTCCTTCTTTCACCTGTAACTGTTATTATATTAGAGCCCAGTTAGTGTGATAGAAATATATGAAGGAAAGGAAGCATTCTATAATCATGACTAAATATCAATCTACTATTGGGCTTGGCTAGGAGTGTTCAGAAGTTTTCTCCAGGTTATTTCTTTCCTCTGAGATGAAACTGGGAAGCTAAAGGGACTAAGTGAAATCAAAGCTTTTTCTCCAGCTAGGATAATGCTCTGGCAAAGCCATTTCCCCTGGATGTCAGGCCTCTGTAATGGAGAATGTTCTGGGTGTACTCCACAAGGCATTTTTTTTTAAGTTTTTAAATTTAAATTCCAGTTAGTTAACATATAGTGTAATATTATTTTTAGGTGTAGAAACACCCAGTGCTCAACACAACATGTGTACGCCTTAATCCCCATCACCTATTTAACCCATCACCCCACCAACCTCCCATCTGGTAAACATTAGTTTGTTCTCTAGAGTTAAGTCTGTTCCTTGGTTTGCCTCTCTCTTCCCCCCACCCCATGGTCATTTGTTTTGTTCCCACACAGGAGTAAAATTATATTTCTCTGACTGACTTATTTTGTTTAGCATAATACTCTCTAGCTCCATCCATGTCATTGCAAATGGCAAGATTTCATTCTTTTTATGGCTGAGTAATATTCCATTGTGTATGTATACCACTTCTTCTTTGGTCTGTCTTCATCCCATCTGTTGATGGATATTTTGGCTTTTTCCCTAAGGCTTTCCCTCCCTCTTCCCCTTGTCAGAATGAGGTGGTTTCTTCTTCTGAGTTTCACTGTGAGAACTTGGTGGGGTGCTGGGGGTAAAACCATGAGAGTGTTGGAATTCTCCTAAGTATGTACCCCCAGGAGTTTGTCATTTTCAAGTTAAACTATACTTAGCCTTCAGGTATTTATAAAAATTACAATTTAAATGTTTCTGCCACTTTATGGCTCCAGTGGCTTCATTTGCTCTTGGCTGTTAAGCAATGCTTGGCTGTCATTCTCTGAATTTGCCCATCACAAGACTTTGTGGTCAATGTTTGCCTTATAACCTTAGTTCTCTGATGAGTGCAGGGAAGGTCATAAATGCTCAGTTTGCTCAGCCTTTTCTTGACATAAAGATGAGAGAGATAACTTCTAAGAAATTTACATATCAGACATGAAACTGAACAAAAAAAGGCATTTAAAAAACACTTTTAGAAATGTTTTAAAACTTAGCTACATACAAAAAAGAGCCATACACATTCACGTCAGTCAGACCTACTTTTTAAAGTGTCTTTATTTTAAGAAAGAGAGCATGCATATACACACACAAATGAGCAGTGCAGGGGCAGAGAGAGAGAGAAATAGAGAATCTCAAGCAAGCTCCATGCTGTCAGCACTGAGCCCAACTAGGGGCTCTATCTCATGAACCATAAGATCATGACCTTAAGCTGAAATGAAGAGTCAGATGCTACACTGACTGAGCCACCCAGGTGCCCTTACTCATTTTTAATTAGATTATTTGCTTTTTAGATGTTAAGATGTATAAGTTCTTCAGATGTTTTGGATATTAAACCTTTATTGCGTATGTCATTTGCAAATATCTTCTCTGAGTCATTAGCTTGCCTTTTAGTTTTGTTGATTATTTCCTTAGCTGTGCAGAAGCTTTTTATTTTATTTTATTTTATTTTATTTTATTTTATTTTATTTTATTTTTGAGGAGGAGGTCGCTTTATTGTGGGGAGGGCACTACACGTGGCTGACACATGACGGCAGCCCCGGGGTACCCTACGCATTGCTCAAAAAGGGGGGCAGGGGTTGCTAAGAAAGGTCAACTGGAACGTGGTTCTTTGGGCAGCTTCCCGATGGTCTCCTTGAAGGCAAATGTGGTCACTACAGGTAGAGCCCCTCAGGGGTGCCTTCTTGTTTTTTATAAAGAACATTTTCTTTAGATTTTTTGAAGTCTTCATTTGTTACTTTCATCCTGCGCTCTCTTAAGGCCATCAGACCGGCTTCCGTACAGATGGCCTTGATGTCGGCCCCGGAGAGGTCATCTTTAGCCATGATCAAGTCATCCAGGGTCACGTCATCGGCCAGTGTCATCCTGCTTGTGTGGATCTGAAAAATGCGCTTCTTAGTCTTTTCATCGGGCAGGGGGAACTCAATTTTCCTGTCGATGCGGCCTGGTCTGATAAGTGCTGGATCCAAAGTTTCTATTCGGTTTGTGGCCATGATAACTTTCACGTCACCCCTTGAATCAAATCCATCC
>CM053578.1:1300246-1350274 GCA_028646485.1 Cryptoprocta ferox | reverse complement strand
CAGATGTGGACACGATGGCATGATTGTCATCAATGATCTCTTCCAACGTTCCTACTGACATTGGGGTCCCCCTCAGATCATCCACCTTTGATCTTTCCTCCTCTTGCTTTTCTTCTAAAGGCTTCATTTGTTCCTGATTTCTAATGAACTCTTCCTCCATGAGAAGGTAGTCTTTAATTCTAACTTCAGTAATTTTAAGCGGCACTGAGTGTGAGGTGTCACTAGTGGCAGCTTGCTGGCAGCATCTGGTCCCTTTGTTTTCTTCTTCTTCTTTCCCACTCTAGTTGGTACAGGAGGTTCGTATTTCTTTTTCTTGTCCTTGTCATCCTTCTTGCCACCTCCAGGGCCATGACCACCACTCTGGCTTTGACCCATCTTGCTTCGGCAGCTCGAACCGCCGCTACCGGAAATGAGCTTTTTATTTTTTTATGTAGTCTCCATAGTTTATTTTTGCTTTTGTTTCTCTTGACTCAACAGACAGATCTAGAAAAAAGGCTGCCATAGCCAATGTTGAAGAGGATACTGGCTTTGTTCTCTTTAGGATTTTTATGGTTTAAGGTCTCCTATTTAGGTGTTTTATCCATTTTGAATTTTTTTGTACATTGTAAAAGACAGTGGTCCACTTTTATTCTTTTGCATGTTGCTGTCTACTTTTCCCTATAAAATTTGTTGAGGAGACTGCCCTTTATCCATTGGATGTTTTTCCTGCCTTGTTGAAGATTAATTCACCATACAGGTATGGGTTCACGTCTGTGTTTTCTATTCTGTTCCATTGATCTGTGTGTCTATTTCTGTGCCAGTAACATACTGTTTTGATCACTAGAGCTTTATAATACAACTTGACATCTGGAGCTGTGATGCCTACAGCTTCACTTTAATTTTTCAAGATTCCTTTGGTTATTTCATGTCTTTCATGGTTCCACACATATTTTAGAATTGCTTGTTCTAGTTTTGTGAAAAGTGTTATTGGTGTTTTGATAGGGATTGCAATAAATGTTTAGATTGCTAGATTGCTTTGGGTAGTATAGACATTTTAACAATATTTGTTCTTGGGGCACCTGAGTGGCTCAGTCGGTTAAACGTCCGACTTCGGTTCAGGTCATGATCTTGTGGTTCATGCGTTCGAGCCCCACGGTAGGTCTCTGTGCTGACAGCTCTTATTTCCATTCTGTGTCTCCCACTCTGTGTTCCTCCGCCGTTTGTGTTCTGTCTCTTTCTCAAAAAAAATAAACATTAAAAAAAAAAACTTGTTCTTTAATCCATGAGCATGGAATATCTTTCCATTTCTCTGTGTCTTCTTCAATTTCTCTTATGAATTCTTTATAGTGTTCAGAGTACAAGGCTATTACCACTTTGGTTAGGTTTATTCCTATGTATCTTATTTTTTTGAGGCAATTGTAAATGTATTGTTTTCTTAATTTCTCTTTCTCTTGCTTCATTTTTGGTGTTTGGAAATGTAACAAATTTCTGTATATTCATTTTGTATCCTGCAATTTTACTGAATTCATTTATCAGTTCTCGCAGTTTGTTGGTGATACCTTTTTGGTTTTCTACATATAGTATTATGTCATCTGAAAATAGTGAATTTTTACTTGTTTTCGGCCATTTTGGAAGGCTTTTGTTTCCTTTTGTTGTCTAATTGCTGTGGCTAGGACTTCCAGCACTATGTTCAATAATAGTGGTGACAATGGACATCCGTTTCTTGTTCCCAACCTTAGAGGAAAAGCTCTCAGTTTTTCCCGCTTTAAGGATAATGTTCACTGGTTTTCATATATGATTTTTATTATGTTGAGGTATGTTCCCTCTAAACATACTTTGTCAAGGATTTTTATCATGAATGGATGTTGTACTGTTTCAAATGCTTTTTCTGTGTGTATTGAAATGATCATATGGTTCTTATCCTTTCTCTTGTCTATGTGATGTATCATGTTGATGGATTTGGGAATAGTGAACCACCCTTGCAACACAGGAATAAATCCCATTTGATTGTGGTGTATGATTTTTTGTTGTTGTTGTTATATAATGTTAAAATCTTTGTGCTAGTATTTTGTTGAGTATTTTTTTCATCTATGTTCATCAGGAATGTTAGCCTATAGTTCTTTTTTAGTGGTGTCTTTATCTGCTTTTGTTATCAGAGTAATGCTGGACTCAGAATGATTTTGGGTTTTCCTTCCTTTTCTATTTTTAAGAATAGTTTGAGAAGAATATGTATTAACTCTTCTTTAAATGGTTGGTAGAATATCATTTGAAACCATTTGGTCCTTAAATCTTGTTAGTTGGGAGTTTTTTTTTTTAATTACTGATTCTATTTCTTTGCTGGTTATCAGTTTGTTCAAATTTTTTATTTCTTCCTATTTCAGTTTTGGAAGTTTATATGTGTCTAGGCATTTATCCAATCTTTCTAGGTTGTCCAATTTGTTGGTATATAGTTTTTAAATAATACTCTATTATAATTGTTCATATTTCTGTGGTGTTGGTTGTTATTTCATCTCTCTTATTTGTGAATTTATTTATCTGAGTCCTTTCTCTTTTTCTTAAAAGGACTTCTCCCTGAGAAGTCTTGCTAAAGGTTTATCAATTTCACTGATTTTTTTTTAAAGAAACAGCTCCTGTTTTCATTGATCTGTTCTCTTGGTTTTTGTTTGTTTGTTTTACTTTTTATATCATTTATTTATGCTCTAATCTTTATTATTTTCTTCCTTCTGCTGCTTTTAGGTTTTGTTTGTTTTTCTTTTTCAACTTCTTTAGGTATAAGGTTAGGTTGTTTATTTGAGATTTTTCTTGCTTTCTGGTGTAGACTTGTATTGCTATAATCACCCCTCTTAGAACTACTTTTGCTGCATCCCAAAGATTTTGGAACGTTTTGTTTTCTTTGTCATTTATTTCCATGTACGTTTTCATTTCTCCTTATTTCTTGGTTGACCCATTCAATGTTTAATGGCATGTTACTTAACCTCCAGGTATTTGTGCTCTTTCCATACAGCAATCTATATTGTTAATGGTTGTTTAAGTTTGAACCCATTGTTTACTTCTTTCCTCCCCACGTTTTAAGTTTATTAAATGTCCATGACTTCCATGACTTATTTTTACAGGAATATTTATTTTCACTGCTTTTGTGTTTACTACCTTTATACACTTCCTCACCTTTCAGATGCTGCTGCTTCTCTATAGTTAGTTCTAGGGTTTGTTCTGCCAGTCTTTTGATTGCTCTCCAGTTTGATTACTTAGATGTGGATGATATCTAGTTGTAAACATGGGATGGGGTGAGTTCAAGGTCTTTCTACTCCACTGTCTTCCTCTGCATCAACCTCAGCACTTTAAATATATCATTTATTCTCTCTAACTTCCATAGTTTTTATTAAAAAATCAGCTCTGATTTTATTATGGATGACTTATACCTGAGGAATTGCTTTTCTACTGCTGTTTTCTTGTCTCTGCCATCTGAAAGTTTGATTATAATGCATGTTTTGGTGTGGACTTATTTAAGAACATCTTAGAGTTTGTAGAGATCTTTGATTTGTAGATTTAAGTTTTCATGGAATTTAGAAAATGTTTGGACATTTATTCTATGTGTTTTTTTATTAGAGAATTTAGCCCATTTACATTTTAAAGTACTTATTGCTAGGTTTGAACTTATTGCCATTTTGTTAATTTTCATCTGAATGTTTTTGTAGTTTCTCTGTATTCTTTTCTTCTCTTGCTTATGGTTTGATTATTTTTTAAGTGTTAATATTTAGATTATTTTCTCATTATCTTTTGTGTATCTATTGTAGGTTTTTGCTTTGTGGTTACCATGAGGTTTACATATAACTGTCTCTCTATGTATTATATTATTTTAAATTAGTAGCAACTTAAATTTGAATGCATTCTGATGCATTCTCTCCCCCGATGTTTTATATTTGTTATGTCATATTTTACTTCTTTTTAGTTTATGTATTCCTTAAATAATTATTGCACCTATGTTTAATTTTACTACTTTTGTTCATGTACAAACCTCTTAAAAGGAGTATCTTAGATCTTCATAGCCCCTAGGTCTTCTGTCCATATGCTTCCTTGGTATCCAAAGCCAGACATTTTAGGGGCTATGTCTCTCTTGAGCATATCCCAAAAGTTGGGGTGCCTGATATGTGGCACAACCCCTCACTCTTAAGCGACAGGCTCAGGGCCAATGAAGTCCTTTTCTGTTGTGTGATACGACACAAAGGTGGGATTTTTGTTTAGACCATGACTCTCTCACTCATCTCAATGTGACCCTTTAATTCCTTGTAGAGAAAGCTGTTTGGCTAGTTTTCAGTTCTTTTTTTTAGCAGATTTTTTTTTTCAGTTTGTAGCTGTAGATTTTGTATGTTCATGGGAGGAGATGAATTCAGTGTCTTTCTACACTCTCATCTTGAATTACCACCCTCCTTCCTCGTGCTATTTACCTTTTTCTTTTTCAACTTTATGTGGGTGTTTTTTATTCTGATCTGTCTAGATTATTGTTAATTTTTTATGTATCATTTAAGAATTAAGCACAAAATTTTTGTTCAAGGAGTCATGTTTTATTCAACTTTGAATATTGTTAGTCTGCCTTTCTTCTTTGTCCCTATTTTTGGTATTTGTGTTTGGTATATACTGGAGGATCCTGATATATCCTTCTTTATTTTCTCATCTCTTTGTTATGTGTTCTGATGAGTTAAAAGTCACTCATAGTTTCTTTAATGTGTCTGAGTTAGATGTTATTTTATCCATTAATATTTTAATAACTATATTTTTCAATATAGGATTTACTAACTGCTTTTCCTTTTTTTCAGTTGATAGCTATTATAGACTATTTACTAATGACATTGCTATTATGATTATTTATTATTATTATTATTATTAATTATTTTTAGTGAGAGAGCATGAGTGGGTGAGAGTGGCAGAGAGAAAGAGAGAATGTTAAGCAAGCTATACACTCAGCATGGAGCTTGACATGGGGCTCAATACTATGACCCTGGGATCATGACCTGAGCTGAAATCAAGAGTTGGACACTCAACTGACTGAGCCACTCAGGCGCCCCTATTATTGTGATTATTAAAATGGTGTCTGTTTTTTTGTAAAAATTAGAAAATACTGAAAAGTATAAGGAAGAAAATTAAATACACTAGGAATCCTACTCCCCATATACTCCTGATTGCATTTGACTTATATTTTCCTGTCTTGGTTCTGCATATATGTGTGCAAATATTTGGAAATACTATTTATCATCATCATCATCATCATCATTATTTGGAAATTGGAAATACTATTTATCATCATCATCATCATCATCATTATTTGGAAATACTAAGTTTTGTATTTTATACTAACTTATGTAATAATATTCCTGCATTTATTGACAACTTACACATCCTTAAGCTGTATACCCTGATTTTGTTCTTCCTTTGTCTCATTTACTGAGGCAAATCCAAGTCTTATGATGAGAATTTTTGTCTTGCATTACCTAGGCCATTGGGTAAATTTGTACAAGTTATGAACTGCAGAAAACCAAGAGGTACAGTTTACGTGTTCAAGGCAGTGATTCGTTGCTGCCACCCAGAGTCTCCAAAGAAGAGGAAAGACTACTCATTATTGAACATCTAATATTCTAAAATAAATGTACTAAGAGCTTAATTTAAATTACATTCAGAAAAGCTCTTTCCTGACATCCATTATTTTAGATTTTCTCTTCCTAGATAAAGAGTGGTAGGTAGGAGCAAACTCAGTTTTTCTGTACTTCCTAAGATATATATTCTGGGAATCACTGGCTTTTCCTATGCAAGGATTTTGGTCTTTTCCCCCGTACTTCTGCATTTAAATTTTCTCCAAGCCTGTGTGCTTCTGGGTACCAGGATGTTTCATGGCTTATCTCATACAGAGATCTCCGTTGTACCTGGTTAATGACATGGATAATCCACACACATGTAATCACTTTCTTCAACAGGACATCCACATGAGTCTGTGGAATGGGAGCTGGCCAGGGGAAATCTCCTTGGGCTGTGGGTAAAGGGTTGCTTCTGGAAGGGCAGGATATAGTACAGACAAGTCCAGAGCAGGATTTAAATGCAAACAAAGGATTTTTCTTTTTCTCCTCCAAAGGTCCACGGTGGATCCTCTCCCATATATTGTTTTGTGCTATTTCACATTCAGGGTCATAGCTTTGCATCCACAACCACTGATGAAGTGTATTTGTATTATTCTTCCCTCTGAAGATCTGGGCAGCATGCTTGTCTGGTGCAATTATCTGATTGGTCAAGGGCTGGTCATCTCCCTGATGAAAGCACAAATCGGTAGGTAACAGAGGTCACCTGTGCAACATTGAGGGAAGTAAAGTATTTACAAATATTATTTAGCAGAGAGGAAAAGTTAGTTATTTATTTTGGGAAAAAAGGTATATAGACAGAAAGGAAGAAAGGAAGAAAGGAAGAAAGGAAGAAAGGAAGAAAGAAAGAAAGAAAGAAAGAAAAAGAAAAAGAAAATGTACATTTCTAATATTGGTGAATTAGAGTCAATTTATGCATGCAATAATTGTTGATGGTCTCCTGCAGCCCCAACCTAATTAGTCTGGACAATGCTTCAAACCTTAATTTTACAAAATGAGCTCTTAAGTCCAGCATAGAAAGCATGGCTGACAATTTAAATGGTTCCCCTTTATACTTTGCTTCCATGGATGCCACACATTAATCAATGGTGTTTCATGCCATAAACCTCCTCTCCTCCCTCCAGACCATCTGAAAAAGTGGCTTTGGAATCAGATAAACTGGGGTCAACCTGAATTCTCACTTCTTGGGAAAGTTAGTTGCCATTTTATTTCCCAGTTTCTCCTTCTGTAAATGTTGGAATGGCAACATCTACCTTGAGAGCCAAACATAGAGCAGGGCCTGACTTCATGATATCCATTATTTATTTACTATTATTATTATTGCAATTGCAAAATTCAACCTTTATTCCATTTCCTGAAGTATGTCTTCCCAGAACCTGTGGTCTCTCATTATCTCAGTCAGAAAATGGAAACCTCATAAAAAGCCTGATTGTCCCAATAATTGCAGAGTTCATTATTTGGAGCTCTGAGTGAGAGAACATGGTGGGGACACAGTGTCCATCTTCAATCTGTTTGGGAAGATGAGCCAGATGCAAGTGGTGCACAAACCATACAAGATCCCACCATAGTCAGTACCAAGCAAGTGGCCTGGAAGCCGGGCACTGCAGATGAAAGGGGAGGAAGAGGATGCTGCACTGCCAGCTCCTGTGAAGTTATTCAGTGGCCCCCAACCCCCTCTGAGTTTCTCTATTTTCTCCTGAATTTTATGTTTCAGAGAAGAGGCCTAAGGCCAATTGAATTTGAATGTAGTTGTGACTTGTTCATCTCTGGATGCTCATAAAATTTTTACCTTCATAATTAGAATTCAAAAGTGCATCTCTTTTGATTTCTCTACTCTGGCTCCCTTGCAACCCATTCTTAAATATTAGACAAGTGGGTCTCATTAAAATATCAATTGTATTATTACCTGCTTGTTTGGAAACTTGTGATTTTTTTCGCCCATGGCATTTAGAATAGAATCCATATTCCTCTCCATGTCTGGTAGGATGGCATGCACTTTGGCTTCCGATGGCCTTTCTGATCTTTCCTACCCTCCCCGCCAACTTATCTCCCCTAACACATGCCAACATGATCTCTACCAGGTTGTTCTGCTGGCTCTTTGTCACCACAGCATCCAGCTCTACCTGTCCCTCTGTCTAGAAATCTCAATTGAACAATGCCTGCTAGGGCTGGTCCAAACTCCAAACCACCTTTTCAGAGACATCTATCCAGCATCTTCTTCAGCCCTATGGCTAGCCCTCTTTATCGCCTTTTTCTCTCACTATCACTGATAATCAACACTTATATCAGCCTCTATATACTGGAACTGGTAAACTGAATTTTTTATGGCAACATTTCTTCTAAATGATAATGATCTTCACTCTGATTGGTTATGTTTATGTTGCACTTAATGATAAATATTTATATTATCACCTTAGGTTACCACTAACTAACTGTAATTATTTTGTTCTTTTACTTGCTTGTTTCCTGTCTTTCTCCATTTCCAATGAAGCCCATGGTAACAGGACTCAATGGCAGATAGAGTGTCTAGAGTGTGCTGGGCACAGGCAACACTCACTCAGTATTTCTCTGGATGAATGGATGACTTCTTCCAGGAACAATGTGATTACAAGCCACATAATCATTATATATATAAATTATTAATTATACATTAATATATAATATAATTAAATATATAATTAAATATTATATATATACATGCTATTCCTATGAAATACACATTTCTTATGTTGAGTCTCCCTTTTCAGTTCTCAACATCTAGCATCTTCTGTGTCATTATTTTTAACCTGTTTGTCTCTTCCTTTCCTTCTGGAAATTACTTTCAAGTTAGTTCTTGACATTATTTTACTTCTTCACAATGTCAGTTATGCACTCTTCTGCTTCCAATTCATATTTTAATGCTACTATTCAATGTTTAAAATCCTTGAACTCTTCCACTATTTCTCTTAATTTCCTTTCCTATTCAGCTTCTGGTCACTTACCTGTTAGTTACATTTTCAAAGAAACTATTTGCTTGTATCTTGTTTAGGACACCAAATGATAGGGTCTAAACTTTTTATTTCTCACAGTGAATCATTTTAGGATGTGTCTTCATGTAGTTTCTTCTTCATGCTCTTTGGGTTGATTGATCTTCTTGGATCTATGAGTTGATAGATTTCATCAAATTTGGAAATTTTTCAGGTATTCTTCATATCCTTTTCTTCCTCCTTCCCATCACACATCACACACTTTCTTTCTTTCATTGACTCCAATTCTTTTTACATTAGGCTGCTTGAAACTGTAAAAAAAAAAAAAAAAAAAAAAGAAACTGTTCCTCAGTTCACTGACATCATTTTTTACTTTTAAATTTTGTTTCTGTTTCATTTTGCAATGTCTATTACTAACTCTTAATATTCAACACTCACATGTGTGTGTGTGTGTGTGCGTGCGCACCATATTGAATGCTCTTAATCTCATCCAGTCTATTTTTCATTTCAAACATTGTAGTTTTAAACTCAGAAAGTATCTGCTCTCCACTCACGTGTTGTTAGTATCCACTTTCTCAGAACTGCAGGTGGTGGAAATTTTATTTCTAGTTTCTAGAAGACATTCATATGGTGCCTTTCTTCTGGATGTAGGTGTAAGCTTTTCTTAATTCCATGGCCTGCTTCCTCTAAACTCGTGGAAAATCTAAAATTTTTGCAGTGCTTATTGCCACACCCACAGACCCCAGGTAGAGGCTACACCTCCCAGGATGCAGTGCCCCATAGCTCCACCCTTGCCCATTGTCTTCCAGGAGCTATAGTCCACATCTAGAGTCCTTAATGGATTCTCACTTAGGATGGGGCTAAGCAAAAGACCGATTTTCAGTGTTGTTTGTTTCTACATCATTCCTGCTCTTGAAATATCATTTAGACGAAGTTAGAAGAGACGAGGTCAAGGAATGCAAATGTCATTCTAAACAGAAAAAAAGTCAAAGTCTCTTCTTTTTCCTCCAAGATTTTTTTTTTTAAATCTCAGGCATAAGATACTCTTATTTTTATTTCTTTTGACCTTTGGCTACTGTATTTTAACTCTTATTTCCCCTTACTACTATTTCTTGAAGTATTAATCTATACTTACACATTCTCCTTTCTTTCCTCACATATTCTCTTCAACCCACTGAAATAGGTTTTCCAAAGGGGCCTGGGGCCTTCTGTTTGTTAATATGTGTCACATCCTCTCCTTTGTCTTTAGCCTGCTTACTTTCATTCCATGGACTCTCTGGAGCTGGGTCCTCATTTCCTCTTTATTTTGTTGATCACCTCTTGGCACATTCCTCCACTCCTTGAGCTTTAGCAATCATCCCCCAAAGATCACTCCTCAGTCCCCATTTCTGCACCTCCACACTTTCACTTTGGAGAGAACACCCAAACACCATCATCTTTCGGTAGTAGCTCTTCTACATTGAACTCTTCCTCACCCACCTACAGTGATTACCCCTCCCTGAGTCTCCTCTCACTCCTGGAGTACACAGTGACACACTTTTTCAGCCCCCTAGTGGTTAGATGGAACCATGTGACTAGTTCTGGCCAACATAATGTGAGCAAAATTGGCATAGTTCACTATTGGGCCAAAGTATGTAAAATCAAAGTTTATAAAAATAAACTTTATAAAGTAAATAGTTTTAGATTTATAAGACATTATGAAGATAATACAGAGTTCTCATATACTCCATACCTAGTTTCCCCTATCATTAACGTCTTTCATTAGTATGGTACCTTTGTCACAGTTAATAAATCAATAGTGATACATTATTATTAAGTAAAGTCCATAGTTTATTCAGGTTTTTTAGTTTTTATCTAATGTCCTTTTTCTACTTCAAGAACTCATCCGGGATAAAATGTTAGATTTAGTCATATGTTTCCTCAGGTTCCACTTGGCTCTAACAGTTTCTCAGACTTTCCGTTATTTTTCAATAACCTTGACATTTTTGCGAAGTACCAGTAACATATTTTGTAAAAAGTCTCTCAGCTAGGATTTATCTGATGATTTTCTTATGATTGGACTGGGACAGTGTGTTTTGTGGGAGTAGAGGGTCATTCTCATAGTGTCTTATATCAAGAGTACTTGCTATCAGCATGGCTTATCATTATTGGTGTTGGTCTTGGTCACCTGGCTGAGGTGGTGTCTTCAAGTTTCCACTGTAAAAATCTTCTTTCCCTTTACTTCCATGCTGTACCTTATGGTAAGAGGTCAGTATGTGCAGCCCACATAGAGAGTTACTCTTCACCTTCTTGAGGGCACACAGGTAAGTATTTTCCATGCTTTATTTTCCTCTGTTGCCATGGGCAATAAATAAAATTTTTTGCACGTTGACATTGAGGGTTATTTGTTATTCCAGCAAATTTAATCAATCTTGATTAATACACTAATTTTTCCATCTGCCTGAATGGTTGTCCCGGTACCTCAAACTCCCAACACATCTGAAACCAATTTTGTCAAACACTCCAGAAACTCTCCCAAACTTCCTTTTTTAGATTAAATAAATTGCTGTTACTCTAAATGTCCAGATTCAGAAGTTTAACATCTCTTTAGTCCACAGAAAATAGCCCAGAGTTCATAAAATAACTTCATGAATAATACATTTGTTCCATTCATCTTCTGCATTAGTTGGAATTCTTAGTTGCAACAAGCAATAGTAAATGACTATACAGAATTAAGAAGAAAAAAATGTTGTTGGATAGCTGCTCACAACATCATTGTGAAAGACAAAGAACCAGAATTACAAGAGAAGTAGGAAATTAGGTGGGCTGGAATGCAGTGAACCAACTTAGGTCGCAACTCAGAATAGATGCTCCCCACTGAACATTTGATGCCAATGCTGGTGAATTTTGCAAACCTCTACTGATATTATGCTGTCCATGCCACAAGCTCTGATGGATTCCCCATGTCACTGTTGTCATAAGGAATGTCTCAGTTCTTCCAGACTTGCATCATTCCTACAAACTTTAAAGACCCAGGTGGGGCAATGGCAGGGCCAAAACTGGGTCACCTGCCCACACTCAGTTTCTAGGGGATGGGCTGAGGAAATATCTGACTCTGCCTTCAGCCAAGAGCCCCACATTTGTCTCTCCAAATTATAGGGAATAATATAGGAAAAAGCACATATCTGTACAAGCCTCAGTTAACTGCTGAGGTTCTTAGGAATCAGAAGCTGTATGCCAGCCCAAAGCTACATAGTTACGGGGAGACATGATCTGAGATCTTGGGAGTCCAAAATTAAAGTCTGTTTATTTTAACCTTGGTACTCTTTCTAGCATTCTTTCCTTCCTTTTCCTCCTCAGTAACAAATCTCTGTTTATGGTTCTTCTTATTTTCTATTTAAGCAAATGCAATAGACTTCTCTGTAGTTCTAAAAACATCAATGATTTTCTAATTACACAGATAATAGAGTTAAAACACCACCTAATATCACTAAGGTTCACAGTTCTGGCCCCACCTTCCACTCTTCTTCATCTTAATCACTTCACTTTTTAGTCATACTCGAACTTGTTCTTTCTCAAAGTGCAGTTCCTTACACTGGGCAGCACTCACTGAGGATTTTGTTAGAAATACAGATTCATAACTAACTCCTGATCTTGGTCAGAACATCTGACAAGGAAGCCTGAGCCCTGCAATGAGGATCCTTACTGAAGTTGGTGAATCTGGACCTAGCTTCTAGTCATACTCAAACCTTCCCTGTCACTGACATGTGCCTTGAGCTTTTATATCTCTCAACACATTTGCTGTCACCTTGGTCCAGAACACAGAGAGAAATGCGTACTTCATCTTTCCCTGTCTTTGACTTGAAGTCACACCCATCCTTCTGAGCATATTCTCCATGCCACCTCCCCTGTGAAGCCTGTCATGCCCAGGTGAACTGCCACTCTCCTCTGAAAGCTCTCATGTACTGTAATCAAGTGGTCCTTCTCCCCGGCCCCCCTGCTGTCTTTAATCTCCATGAGGAGAGAAAACTTTTCTTATTTATCTGAGTAGTCTTCCTACATAATGATTTCTCCAACTGTTTTTGTTGTGTTGAATTGTATTAAACTAGCCAGTGATGAAAACTAAAGATGAATGAGGAAAGGTCTCCATGACAGAGTGAAGTACAGTCTCTGCTTGTTGGTCCCAGCTCATCCAAGAGCTCAAAGAAGTTAAATCACACAGCTGCATTTCACAGAGGATGTGGAGCCTGAAGTGCTATCACATCTCTCCTATGTTACCAGGAAAATGAAATACACACTCTAAACCACACTCACATATACACATCATGAGGCATAAAGGTAACCTCTGGACATGTTGTCACTC
The DNA here is from genome assembly GCA_028646485.1 of Cryptoprocta ferox. Classification (NCBI taxonomy): domain Eukaryota; kingdom Metazoa; phylum Chordata; class Mammalia; order Carnivora; family Eupleridae; genus Cryptoprocta; species Cryptoprocta ferox. The sequence goes on along the minus strand of CM053578.1, from coordinate 1,337,363 downwards.
CTGGCTTTGATTAACTACTTCACTTATGTGCATCTTAAAAGATTCTTATTTTAGGTTTACACTTGTCATATCTTTACTCCTCCTGCTCTATAAATAACCTGCCAGGCAGCACTTCTGCATCAAAAGCCAGCCCACTGCAGTCACTTCCAGCACTCTTCATCCTACACCTCAAATGACAACACAGATTTACCAGGGCCTCCTTTCATGGAGTGGAACCACAAAGCTGAGTAGAGAACCCAGCTCTGAGGCACCCACCAGTGATGGAGCCCATAAAGCAGAAACATAGAAGACCAATTTCCCAAATTGGCCAAACGAAATGTTACCATGCTTGGCATGAAAAAAGGAGTGCCAAAAAGACTCTGTTCAGTGTTGATTCCATGATGCCATGGTCTACAATAAATACACAAGGAGAAAAGGCCAATTATGGGCCTAAACAATCTACCTATAAACACTCAACATGGAGGAAATACAGGTTCTGAAGGCAGATAGGTCAAGAAGCTGTGTTGCTTTGAGCAAGTGACTTCTCTAAGCTTCAGTTCCTCATTTATAAGTGTAGAAACTGTTGCCATAATGGGCATTATGAGATGCTTAATATTTAATATTTCTTTTTATTACTACCTAACAGATTAAGGCAGCAGTGTTCTGATTTTAATTTGAAAATATCTGGCAAGGATTTGAGAACCTGAAAGGAGAGCCATTAGGCAGCCTCCAACTTCAAACATTTTTATATCCTTGTTTCCTCCTTTTCCACAGATCTTTTGGCTTCTAAAAATGATAAAGAAGTTGCTGTAATTACACACTTTACTGAGGGGTATTATTGGCAATATGCTGATAGACAGACATCATTCCATGCCTTAAATATGAAAAGAGGAAGGGGATAGGTGGAAAAGGAGTGCTAATGATTTCCAGGCACTGGGCTGGGCACATTAAGTGACTATAGATGTGTGTGGCTAATATAACAATCCTGAAATGTATTTTTATCACCTTATTTTCCAAATGAAGGCACTGCAGCACACAGTCCCTTATGGTCACATTGTTCATAAGTATTTTTTATGAGCGTGTGCAAAGTGTAGATGTATAAAAATCATAACTAAGTCAAGAATAAAGTTGAAAAATTTGACAAGTTATACTGGTGTTGAGACCCTATATGAGACGCTTTCAGTAATGTTGCTGACAATAAATGGTTCTGGATTCTGAGGGACAGAGAGAACACTATGTGCTTTGGAGTTCAAAAGACACCCATGATGAGGGCTGACCTGAGATGGCCTGAGGCAGGTGCATATGGAGATGGGGGCTTGATGGGGCAGAGGGTGGAAATGATAAGGTTATACAGCTCCTCCCTTCCTTCCATGGGTTCCCTGGAAGCAAAGTCTGAGAGAACAATTTGGTTAGATGTGATTTATTTGGGAAGTGACCTTAGGAAGGGAGAGTGACATGCAGGAGGAGAAAGAATATATGAGGGTGTGTTAGAAGGTGGCTGCTGAGGGCTGAAGGAAAGATTTTACTGGGTTAAGGAATGACTCCTGGAATCCATCTCCTGGAAGCCAGGACAGGAAGCACTAATCACTGGCCTGGCTTCCAGTAAGTGAATGTAACTCCCAGTTGTAGTAGCACCTTCCTCTGGACTCCTTCTCACCTACCCAGAGAACCCCTAAATCTTGGGAAGATCCTGGATGAAAAAGTGAAAAAGGCATAATTCAAGAAGTGAGTTTGAGCTCCCATGGAACCATCTACTGCAGCTGTGTTTGAAGTCAGTGAGGCTCTGAGGGGTATGACAGTGACACCAGAGTGTCTGCCTATTGGGTGAAGAGAAAAGTTAATAAACCCTAAATAATGAAGATCAGCCTTCCATGCACTACCCACTGCCTCCTATGGGGATACCTGTCACACCCAGCAGAGTACCTGGCAAGTTGTTGACATTTGATAAATTGCTGTTGAACAAAATCCCATTGATGTCTCCCAGATTGTCATGTAGAAAAAAAGCACAAAATAGCCTTTGTGATCCCCAAAGACAGAAGTAGGACAAATGAATTGCAGTTCCATGAGCCAGATTTTCTCACCAGGAAGTGGTTCAGTGAAATAGTGAGTCCCGTCTTTGCTGGGGAAGGAACTTGAGCTGCGGCAGTGTAACAGTCTGGCAAGGATATTATAGGATAGTTTCCTGCAAAGAGGAAGGGGACAGAGATGATTTCTCAGGTCCTTCTGCCTATAAATATCTTTATTCTGTGTGAGCCACAAGAACAAAATCCTACAATGAAAGGCAAATAATGAAATCAATAATGGCTGGATCTCCACAGGAAGAGCTGGTAAACAAGTTCTGGTGATACAATAGCCATGACAGATTGTGAGTTCCATTTTTGAATTAACAATATTGCTCTCAGCTGAGGATTCTGCAGCTTTCTCCTACATTGAGAGGAATATGAGGATGCTACTGCTTCCAACATGATGATGAAGATGGAAAGAAAGAAGGAAAGGAGATGGGGCCCCTATACATGCACATGTCAGAGCTTTGGGGGACCTCTAGGACTTTACATAAGCTAATACTTCTACCTCAGTTTCATCAACATGCTAACTCCAGCTCCTTCCATAGTCAGCTTAAGTGTTATCCCTGGATAATCATATTCTTCCCAGGGCTCCCTTTGTTCATTATGTGCTGCTGGCAATCCACTACACACACAATGTAGCTCAGACCACATTACAAAATACAGTAAACTTCCTGATTCCCTACCTCACTCATTTGTGAGTTTTCACACATCAGAGACACAGCTTTTTTTTTTTTTCATCTATGTTCACAGGGCTTAATAAAAGCCATATGACTCGCTAAATATTTGTAGAATAAATGGAGAAGGTAAACACCCCCATTAAAACTTCATTAAACTTCATGGCTGTTGAACAAGGTGAACAAGACAGGCACTCATCCCATTACATTCAGACAGGAAGTTCTGACCCAGAGAATGAGCTGAGAGCTTTATCCACTAGTATTTCCTCCAGAGTTCTCTCCTTAAAAGAGGTCCACCCAGGTCCTGTGGCTCTTCTATGGAGATGGTACCATTTGCTGTCATCAGAAATTGTCTGGAGCATCTTACAGTATCCTTGTAGGCAACCAAGTCACAGAAAAGGCAAGATGAGGGGAAGAGACTTTCCCTGATTATAGTAATCTCAGAAGCCTGTTAGGTTCACAAGTCCCATTCTAGGGCAGAAGCTAATTGGTTCTCACCAGCTTAGTTCATGGAATGTGGCAGGCACTGGCCATTGAGGACAGCTGACTTTCATCTGACAGAGACAGATACATCAGGGGGCCATGGAGACCAGGAATCTAGTAGCTGCATCAAAGGCCTTACTAAGCATCCCTGTCCCTTGCAGTGAAGCACCTGTGTCTGTGTGTGGCTTCTGTTGTCCCAGGCCAATGAGGAGAAAAATGCTACAGTCTGCCCCAAATCAAGGATATGTCTAGACATATCTTCCTTGATAAGCCTGGATTCTATCTTGGCAGCCACTTGGAGACTACTGGCAATTTGATTTAAAGTTGGTATACTATGTTAATGGGCACAGAGTACCCAGGAACTGTTTCCTCACAACTTAGGCAACCTAAGGTAAGAGAGAATACCTGGTTTCACACTTACGGTGATCAAGGTAAACCACCTCTTAACTCTTACTACAGACATATTGTTAACCTTGTTAGGACCTATTTTCTCATAAGTAAAGTAAGGATAAGAAAATTTAAATAACAGAGTCATCCATAAGAATTAGAAATAATACACCAATGCCTATCACACAGGAGATGCTAAGTGAATGATATATCCTGCTGTTACTTGGATTATAGAACATAAACTTCAGTGGGAGTTTAGCTGAAGTGTTCTAGTGGCACATAAACCTACATGAATTACAATGTAGAAATAATGCTTTGGGACTTCTGCCTCCAGCTGGGAAAAGTAACTGGAGCCAGATTTATCTTTCCATCAAAAACAACAGCAACAAATGGACAAAAATACTAAGTAACCACTTTTAAGGCATAAGACACTAAGCAAAAAGGACAAAGGCCCGTGGCAAATGCAAAATGAACAAGATGAGTCCTACAATTGCTCTAGCTTACTGCCTTCAGAGAGTTTCCTGGTGTCGGGATGAAAAGGAGGAGCGGAGACAGAACGGGAAGGTCTCCCTGAGTTGAGAAGATAGTGCTGTGATTCCGGGGAACCAAGGCAGCTGGAGTTCCTGGGACAGCATACTTCAGAAGACAGCTGCAGAGAGAGAGCCACAGATATCTGTGGAGGGTTCAGCGTGATTATTCAGTGGGGTGCAGAATAATTTTCATGTGACGAAACTAGTCAAGAACAGTGAAAGAGGTGTCCACAAAAATATGAGGACACAATGTCAACAATTACCTGGGGGATAATATCTGCCCCCACAGGCCAAATTAGAAGACTCGTAATTCACAGGGCAATGAGTAGAGCACTCAGAAAGATAGTGTCTTAGTGGCAAGGAATCATGAACCCCAGACAGGGCACTGCTCCAGTTCTAAGAATTTTTTTAATTTTTAAAATTTTTCATTTTGAGAGAAAGAAAACAAGCAAGAGAGAGGCGCAGAGAGAGAGAGAGAGAGACAGACAGACAGAGAGAGAGACAGAGAGAGAGAGAGAGAGAAAGAATTTTAAGCAGGCTCCACACTGAACATGGATCCTATGACCCAGGGATCGTGACCTTAACCGAAATCAAGAGTTGGAGGCTCAACCCACTGAGCCACCAGGTGCCCCTGTAGCAACTCTTAACACAGCAGAAAGAACCAGAGTAACTTACACACACACACACACACACACACACACACCACCACCACCATCACCAGTGACAACAACAACAACAATAACAACAACAATATCAGGAATACTTACATGAAAAAAATAAATATTCAGCAACACAAAATGTAAAATCCACAATATCTGGCATCCAATCAAAAATCATCCAGGATATAAACAATCAAGTAAATACAAATCTATAATACTGACTTAGAAAGTCAATCAAGCAAAACTGACCTAGAACTGCTATGGATATTAAAATTAACAGACAAGTTTGCCAAGCAGTTATCCTAACTGTATTTCATATGCTAAAAAGGCTAAGTAGAAATGTGGAAGATATTACAAATACCCAAATTAAATTTGTAGAGTTTAGAACTACAATGTTTAAAATGAAAGATAGACTGGATGAGATTAATAGCATTAAATATGGCAAAAAAAATAAGATTGATAAACATGAAGAAATAGTACAAGGGGGCACCTGGGTGGCTCAGTCAGTTGAGCGTCTGACTTCAGCTCAGGTCATGATCTCAAGGTTCATGGGTTCGGGCCCCGCGTCAGGCTCTGTGCTGACAGCTAGCTCAGAGCCTGGAGCCTGCTTCAGATTCTGTGTCTCCTTCTCTCTCTGCCCCTCCCCCGTTCGTGCTGTCTCTCAATAATAAACAAAAATGTAAAAAAAATTTTTTTTAAAGAAATAGTACTAGAAACTGCAAAATGAAACAAAAACAAAATTCTAGAATATAATGGGTGTAAATGAATTGAAGGACAGCTTCAAGCAGACTAATGCAATGGAATTGGACTCACTGAAAGAAAGAAGGTACATGATGTGTGATGCGCAAAAGGGAAGGGTAAAAGTATTTGAAGGGAGAATGAAAATTTTCCAAATTTGATGAAATCTATCAACCTACATATCTAAGATCAATATACCACAGGAACATGAAAACTAAACTTCATGAATGAACATCATAATTTGATTGCTCATAACCAACAGTGGGGAAAACAAAAAAAGCCTTAAGAGCAACTGGGGCAGAGGACACCTTAAGTGCAGAGAAAAAAATAATAATAATAAGGTTAGCATCGGATTTCACATTGTGAGCAATGCAATCAAGAAGACATGACTTTCATTTAATTTTTTTTCCTTTTTCAAGTTTTTATTTAAATTTCAGTTAGTTAATGTACAGTGTAATTTTAGCTTTAGGTGTAGAATTTAGTGATTCAGCACTTATATATAACACCTAGTGCTCATCACAGCCAGTGTCCTCCTTAATCCTCATCACCTATTTCACTCATCTTCCCCACACCCCTCCCCTCTGGTAATCATCAGTTTGTTCTCTATAGTTAAAAATCTGTGTTCTGGTTTGCCCCTCTCTTTTTCCCCTCTATGTTCATCTGCTTTGTTTCTTAAATTTCATATATGAGTGAAATCATATGGTATTTGTCTTTCTCTGACTTATTTTGTTTAGCATAATACACTCTAGTTCCATTCACATCATTGCAAATGGCAAGATTTCATTCTTTTTTGTGGATGAGTAATATATATATATACACACACATATATACATACCACATCTCTTTTATACATTCATCTGTCGATGGATATTTGGGCTCTTTCAATAATTTGGCTATTGTGGATAATGCTTCTATAAACATCAGAGTGCATGTATCCCTTCAAATCAGTATCCTTTGTGTAAATACCTAGCAGTGCAATTGCTTGATCATAGGGTAGTTTTACTTTAACTTTTTGAGAAACTTCATACTGTTTTCCATAGTTGCTCCACCAGTTTGCATTCCCACCAACAGTGTAAGAGTGTTCCTCTTTCGCTGCATCCTCACCAATGTATGTTGTTTCCTGTGTTGTTAATTTTAGCCATTTTGACTGGTGTGAAGTGATATCTCATTGTAGTTTTGATTTGTCTTTCCCTGATGTTCAGTGATGAGCATCTTTTCATGTGTGTGTTAGTCATATGTATGTCTTCTTTGGAAAAATATTTATTCATGTCTACTCCCTATTTTTAAGGGGATTATTTTGGGGGGGTGTTGAGTTTGATAAGTTCTTTATATATTTTGGATACTAACCCTTTATCAGCTATGTCATTTGCAAATATTTTCTCCCATTCTGAAGGTTGCCTTTTAGTTTTGTTAATTGTTTCTTTTGTTGTTCAGGAGCTTTTTATCTTGATGAAGTCCCAATAGTTTATTTTTGCTTTTGTTTCCCTTGCCTCAGGAGACATATCTAGTAGGAAGTTGCTACGGCTGATGTCATAGAGGATACTGCCTCTGTTCTTCTCTAGGATTTTGATGGTTTTCTGTGTCATGTTTAGGTCTTTAATCCATTTTGAAATTATTTTTTGTGTATGTTGTAAGAAAATGGTCCAGTTTCATTCTTCTGCATGTTGCTGTCCAGTTTTCCCAACACCATTTGTTGAAGAGACTGTCTTTTTTTTCCATTGGATACTCTTTTCTGCTTTGTTGAAGATTAGTTGACCATACAGTTGTGGGTTCGTTTATGGATTTTCTGTTTTGTTCCACTGATGTGTGTGTCTGTTTTTGTGCTAGTACCATACTGTCTTGATCACTACAGCTTCGTAATATAACTTGAAGTCTGGAATCGTGATGCCTCCAGCTTTGCTTTTGTTTCTCAAGATTGTTTTGGCTATTCAGTGTCTTTTGTGGTTCCATACAAATTTTAGGATTGTTTGTCCAAGAAAAAGTTATATCTTTAAAAAATTATATACTTAGCAAAAATATCTTGTAAAAACTAAGGTGAAATAAAATATTTTTCAGATACATGAAACTGAAAAGTGTCCATTACCAGCAGACACTATATAAGAAATGTTCAAATAAGCCTTTCAGGTAGAAGAGAAGCATGCTAGAAAACCGCATAGCTTTCTACACAAAGATTAACAACACTGAAAATAGTAACTAAATAGGTAAAGGAATGAGATTCTTTTCCTGTTTTTAAATATCTAAAAAATTACTTAAAACAGAAATAATAACCATGTATTTTAGGGTTAATAACTTTTGTAAAAGTAAAATGCATAACCAAAATAACACAAAGTCTAGGTGGGAGAAATGGAAGTACATAATTGATTACCACACATGAAATGTTACAATATCACTTAAAGGTAGACTCTGATGAAGTGAAGATTTATGCTATAATCCCTAAAGCAACTGTTAAAGTAACAAAACAATGAATTATAGCTGATGAGCCAACAAACAAGATAATATGAAATCATAAAAATACTAAATCCAAAGGAAGGCAGAAAAAGAGGGAAAAGTGAACCAAACAACAACAACAAACAAAAGTAGAGGAGACAAAAAAAAAATAGCAAAATGCTAGATTTAAAGCTAAGCATATCGGGGTGCCTGGGTGGCTCAGTTGGCTCAGCTTCTGACTTTAGCTCAGGTTATGATCTCACGGTTTGTGAGTTTGAGCCCCATGTCAAGCTGTGTATTGACAGTTCAAAGCCTGGCACCTGCTTCAGAGTCTGTGTCTCCTTCTCTGTCCCTCCCCTGCTCATGCTCTGTCTTTCTCTCTCTCAAAAATAAATAAACATTAAACATTTAAAAAAATAAAGTTAGGCATATCAACAATTGCATTAAATGGAAATGCCCAAGTATCCCAATTAAAAGGCAGGGATGGGCAGATTGAAATTAAAAAAAAAAAACAAGATCCCACTATGCAATACCTGTGACTGACTGAAATAAATTAAAAGTAAATACATTGACAAAGTTATGATATGCTGATACCAAAGGGGAGAAATGAGGAATGGCTCACTCCCAGTTTTGTATTCAGATCGTTCACCTGCTTTATGGTGGAATGCTGCCCAGAACTTCAGGTCCAATTTCATGCTTCAAGTCCCTCCTGGAATAAAAGACTTGCCCAAGAAAGTCATTCCCAGGACTGAGACTCTGACCCTACTCCCCTTGCCCTGCCTGCCTATTCTGAGACCTGCTCTTTTTCAAGCTTCACTGTAGTTGCCCCACCATGATTTCTGTAGGTTCACACCATTCTAAAGGGCTGTAGCCTGCATCTGCCAAAACTCACCTTGATGTTTTATCCCATGCTAGAACCTCCCAGTCCCCAGTTTGATGTTGCCATAATCACCAATTTACAATGGACCTCTATGCCAGGGCTTCATCTGCATTCAACATATGATGCCCACTCCCTCTGCAATCATGCAGCCAACAACTATGTTATTCCTAGGTTCTGCTGATTTGCAAGTTTCCATGTACTATACACATTCTCTGACCTAGCCCTGGCTCATGTCACTTTTTGGAGTTAGTAGCTTGTGTTCATCTCTGAACCCCGGAACCTGCTAACTTTTGCTTGGACACATTGCTATCTTCTTGAGGGTACCAGATGTGCTTCAGTAGTCACATACAAAGTGGAGCGCTATTACTGTCTAGCCAAATAAAGAATATAAAAATTCCAGTCCTGAGAATAGTTCTAATATTGAACTGTGATAGAAGAGGAGGTAATTTATTATGGCTACTGCCCCAGGGCTTGTAAAAATATTGTCTCCGTGGGTGTGTTTCTGCCACTGTGGGTCTCTGAGATATATGCAGGCAGAAAAGATAGTAAGTCCCCAGGGAAAGAATTCATCAAAAGAGAAATATCCATATTGAAGGAAAATGCAGGAAACTGGCTCCCTCGTGTAGGAGAAAATTAGCATATAAATACAGAGTCTCCTATATGAGCAATTTATCCCCCTGAGTAGTATAGTCTGAATGCCACAGATGAGGACCAAAATAAGGCACAGTAAGGTAGCTAGGCTCAAACCTGCTTGGGGGATAAGAGTGTGTAAGAATTACCAGCTGGTGTCAGATGCTGGAATTGCCCTGACCTTTCATGCTATCATGAGGGATTTGTTTGTGAACTTCCAACTAGGCCCTGTTGTACATGGAGGAAGCTTCTCCCATCCTGAAACTAGTGTTTTGGTGCTGGTAAATACAAATAGAGCCAGTCCTGGTGCTTGTCATGGGTCTAAGTCACTTGGGAGATTATTGAACATACAGATCCTGAGAATCAGAATCTTCATAGATGGGGTCAAGGAAGCCTTGCTCTTCACAGCACCCCCCAGCCCCCTGCCAAGTAGGTTTGATAACCACCAACTTGGTTTAGATTAGAGTTGGGAGCCACTGGGCCGATGTTATTTAAGCCAAACTCACTATTTCTTGCTGGTCTACCTGGGGTCTAACTGGTCTAGCTGGTCACTCTAATAATGAAGTGTTTGATCATTTTTTTTTCTTACGTGCAGAAAATTGAGGTAAAGTGTCCACATGGAGGAAGAATGTGGTAGAGGTGAAGAAGCGGCCCCACTTGTCATCATCAGTATCAAGGTTATTGTTGCCAAATGTCATCTCTGATAAGTGTCCTTTGGTCCTAGAATCAAGGCCCTGAGCTGACAGCAGCTGAACAGATACAACCCAGAATGCCAGTGAAGTTTCCACAGGAAAATCTGGTTTACAACATGGAATGGCATTATGAGACAAGAATCCAGCAGGGCAAAATAATTCCCGGTGTCAGAGACAGGCAAAATTATGCATTATAATTAATCCATTCATCCATCACCTGCTCATCTTTCCATCCACTCATCCACTGAAACATTATCCACTCTTTCAAGGATTCAACCAATACAAGTCACTACAATTTGCTTGGTAGTAAGGAGTACAGTTAAATAAACCTTGGGGCCTGCCTTCAGGGAATGGAACATCCTATGCAAGAATGTTGAGTAACTGTCAGGAAAGCCATCTTGCATTTCCCCTTGACCATGCAAACGTGCATTTTTTCCTGAAGGATCCATAGGCAGACTGAGGATCCTTCAAAGTCAAACAGTTGGGCAGCTGCTATTAATTGTTGGAGTTGTGAGGCAAAGTGGAATTTACTTCTATACTTAGTTCAGAGGAGATAAGAAGGGGAAATTAACACTACTGGCCATTATACCCATTAGGCACATATTATTTCATTTAATCCTCAAAACAATACTTAATAATTCATCTTATTATCCCTACTCAACTGTTAAAGGAAGTAAGATTTGAGAGAGTATGTTATTTAGCCAGAATCACTTATTTAGATTGAAAATGAGTTTGAACCAGGTGTGTCTAGAACCAGGGTGTGTGTCCCCTTTAGCATGCCAAGCTGCACCCAGGTATATGTCCAAAGCTGGCAAAACAGAGCTACAGAAATGTGACAGAATGCTGCCATGCAAAGATGGCATGTGGGTGGGAGAGCCTGTAGTAATGTGTCTGTAATGAAAGCAGGAGTGGGAAGCTGTAGACCTGCAGAGCCTTCTTCCCTCCTGCCCCAGGTGTGGGAGCAGGAGCTCATTTACTCATACTGCAGGATGGAATGAACAGATAATAGTTAAGGGTGAACTTTAGGCCAGAAAAGGAGTTCAACTGAAGTGAAGTTTATGTATAGATAGAAGTAACTATAAACATCAAATAGCAACATATGCAAGTCACTTTCCTGTACAAATAATATATGGCCTAGTTTTTGAACTTTCTTGATTTTCTAGGCCACTATATTAAATCATTGGCCAAGATGTATGTGAGGCTTTAGCACATAGATCCCCAGGACTAAAGCAAGGGCATTGGTGAGAATGAGAGTAATCTCAATGGAAAGGTAGAGAAAATCATGGACTCTGCCAGGATCTTCCACACAAGCCTGTGCTGAGCTGGTGGCAGATGGAGAACCCAGGAGCCTGGTGATATCTTTCACTTTCCATGTGAATAATCTGGCAGCGAGGAGGCACAGCTGGTCTCGGCTAGGTGGCACCTTTAATTTTTCTTTCTCCTATTCCAAGATTTAGAGTTTGCTGGAGAGTCAGAGGTGCCTTGGTTGACTGCACTCTATAAACAGTGTAGTATGGAAACTGCCAATTCTCGAGAAGCAAAAGAAATGGGAAGTTCATCATGTAGGTTCATTACTATTTTCCTTTGTAATGGAAGTCTCATAGGTTTGGAAAATTTTCACCTTGGGGGAAATGTAGAATGGTATTTTCTTTTCTTTTTTTTTTTTAATTTTTAACATTTTTTTTTTGAGAGACAGAGAGAGACAGAGCACAAGTGGGGGAAGGGCAGAGAGAGAGGGAGACACAGAATCCGAAGCAGGCTCCAGGCTCTGAGCTGTCAGCACAGAGCCCTACGCGGGGCTCGAACCCACGAACCGTGAGATCATGACCTGAGCTGAAGTCGGACACTTAACCAACTAAGCCACCCAGGTGCCCCGAATGGTATTTTCATAAGACTTTTCTCTTTGGCTAAAATCCAACTGGGTTGGATTTCCATAGTGCGTTTCCATTTTGTTCCAAGATTTTTAGATAGATTGGCTTACTGAATTTTCACAATAATCCTATATTTAGGATTTATTATTCAAATAAAGGTGCTTAACAGAGGACCATGGGGAAGGGAAGGAGGAAAAATTGTTAGGGAGAGGGAGGGAGACAAAACATGAGAGACTCTTGAATACTGAAAACAAACTGAGGGCGGAAGGGGAAGGGGGAAAGGTAAAGGGGGGTGATGGTTATGGTGGAGGTCACTTGTGGGGAAGAGCACTGGGTATTATATGGAAACCAACCTGACAATAAAGTTAAAAAATAAAAATAAAAAAATAAAGGTGCTTATCCTCACCCCCACTGAAACAAGAAGCTGAACAGACAGAAATCTGGAAAAATCAAGTCAAGTCAGCTTTCTCTGGAAAGAAAGACTTTATCCAAAGGTAGCTTTCAAGTTTTGGAGAAAAGTGTCCATTCTGGAGGCAGATCAATTATTTGGTCTTTGTGAGTCCTGTTTAGGCCCTCTTTCCCACTTGACTCCTCATACTTCCCACTTACTGGAAAGCCCCTTAAGACTTCAGTCTTGGCTTAAAAATGATGAAATCACTCCAGAGGCCCAAGCCTAGAGGTGACTGTTAGAACTTTAGGGGGCCTAGATCCCCTCAGGACCCTCAGGAAAGATGGCAGTGTGGTAATAGTGCAGAGACTGTCAGGGGACTATTGTGTACACATGATGGGGGTGAAATATGTTGTAGGGGAGGTCTGGTGACACAGAGTGGGGAATGCTGAAGTAACAGCTGAAGAAATTCCCCTTCCTTTGCCAAATATGCAGCGTAAAACTTGCCACATAATAGATGAATATAATAGATGAATCATCAGTATGTTTATAAGTGCACGGATGATAAATGAGTGAATGAATAAATCTATCTGTGTTTTTCCATCTCAATCCCTGCCTTCTCTAAGCACATTTTTAAAATTTTTCCGTGTTTGTTTTTTGGGGAAACTTGAGGGTGTGAGTTTGAGTTTTGGTATCCATCTTGGAGCATCTTCAGAGAGACCTCCCTGAAAATTGATCCCTTTTTTCTAAAGTTTATATTTTTATTTTGGAAAAAGAGAAAGAGAGAGACAGAGACAGAGACAGAGAGAGCAAGCAAGTGGGGTAGGGACAGAGAGAGAATCCCAAACAGGCTCTGCATTTTTAGCATGGAGACCAATAAAGGGCTCAAACTCATGAGCTGTGATCTCACAACCTGGGCTGAAATTGTTGACATTAAGAATCAGGTGCTTAACCAAAGGAGCCACCCAGGCATCCCTGAATTGATCCCTTTAAAACCTACTCCAACTGATCTCAATTTCCAAGTTGTGTTTGAATGCCCCATATATATAATTCTCTGCAAAATATAAATCCCTCAACTTGAAACATCTACACTGAGGTTCTATATTCTTTTATCTTTACATAGTCAGAAAGTTAATATCCTAATATCAAGAATTTTGGCCCTACCATACACCAGCTTGAGTGTTGATTTGCATTCCAATGGAGACCCAGATGTGTGAAGAGCTATGAGGACATGCTGGACTCTGTGAACTTCCTATGAGCACCTACTACTTTATTCCTGATTCCTGCTTCTCTATTAATATTTAAGTAGGGGATATTGTGTCCAGGGTTTTCCTTCTACCAAGATGGAGTAAATGAATTGGACTTATCTTCCTTCCTGAAACATCCTTTAAAAATACAGGGAAAATATATGGAACAATTAGTCTCAAAACAGTCAGCAGTAAGGCATTGAAGGACAGTGATTCCTGAGAAATGATGGTGGTGGGGATACAATAACAACAATGCAAACCCTAAGATGATCCCAGATTACCACCTGGAGAAAGGATTTGGACCACAGTGCAAGGACGGGGAACCAAGAAGAAACTGGTGGTCTCCCTGGTTGATTAAACAGAACTGAGAGTCAAGAGTAGGTAAGGCAGTCTGAGTTCACAGGGCAGAGTACCAAAGAGGAGATGCAGAGAGAGGAGTATAGAGATCTTCACAGGCTTTCTCCCAGTGTTCAGCTGAATAATGATCAGTGAGTGACTGCATATGAGGAAACTAACCAAGGCCTCGGGAAGAACCATCTGAAAAGATCAGGGGTAAGAGAGGGTGGTGCTTAAATGGGGTCTAATACAGTGTTTTTTCCAAAAGCCAGGGTAGAAAAATCTTGTGACTAATGTGGTATCAGAGTATTACGAATGTTCTTGCCTCAATAGTGATAAAAATTAGGTGCAGACAACACTCTATGGGAACTAAAAACAAGCCATAAATTAATCAAACTATTTCCAGTCAACTTAACTGTGTCCTGGGAAAGGTGGGAGGAGAGAAAATTCAAGAATATTTATAGGAATGCAAAACTATCCAGTACGCAAATTGTCAAAATTTACAATATTTGACATACAATAAAAAATTATAGGCATGCAAAGAAGCAGGAAATCACACCCCATAATGAGGGGGAAAAAACAATAAAAATTGACTTAGGGTTTCTGGTTCCAGGACAAGATAAATTAGACACATTTCTCCTTACTTCTTACTCAAGAACAGCTGAAAACACTGGGCATTATAGATATGATAAATATAAAAATACTGAAAAGCTGAAAGAAGGAGACAGATTGGCTAGAGGACTCAGAAACCAAAGCATGTCAAGTGGTGAGTTGTTTGGGTATTCTTTTTGCTCAATATATTACAGACTGTGGGCTGAGGAAATGCATATGGGAAATGCCAATGGGCATAAACAAAAATGGCCCACATATCGGGGTGGTGTCTAAAAAGTCATGATAGGAAGCTGAGACTGACAACTCTGCCTGATAGCAATAAGGGCCATCACTCCACCATGGTATTAGTGTATACCAAATGGAAAGAAATAACAAGGCACTTTCTTCTAGAAAGTGTGGTACCAGCAGAAACCTAGTAGGGAACCAGAACACCTACCTCTGTCCATCTGTAATGAGGTTTTTTTTTTCATGAATGGATGTTGTATTTTGTTAAATGCTTTTTCTGTGTCTATTAAAAAATCATATGATTCATATCATTTCTCTTATTGATGTTATGCATCATGTTGATGGATTTGGGAATATTGAACCACCCTTGCAACTGAGAAATAAATCCCACTTGATCTTGTCAAATGCTTCTTTTAAGGTACTGTTGGATTCAATTCGATAGTGTTTTATTGAGAATTTTTGCATTCATGCTCATCCAGGATATTGGCCTGTATTCTTTTTCGGTGGAGTCTTTGTCTGGTTTAATATCAGGGTAATGCTGGCCTCAGAATGAATTTGGGTTTTTCTTCCTTTTGTATTTTTTGGAATAGTATGTATTAACTGTTCTTTTAATGTTTGTTAGAATTTACATGTGAACCCATCTGGTCCTAGACTATTGTTTGTTGGGAGTTTTTTGTTAACCAATTCAATTTCTTTGCTTGCTATCAATCTGTTCAATTTTCTATTCTTCCTTTTTCAGTTTTGATAGTTTATGTTTCTAGAAATTTATCCACTACTTCTAGGTTGTCCAATATTTTGGTATAAAGTTTTTCATAATATTCTCTTATAATTGTTTGTATCTGTGGCATAAGTAATTGTTTCTCCTCTTTTATTTTTGATTTTATTTATTTGAGTCCTCCTCTTTTTCTCTTGATATGTCTGGCTAGAAGTTTATCAATTTTATTCAAGTTTTCAAAGAAGCAGTTCCTGGTTTCATTGATCTATTTTTTTTAAGTTTCTGTATCATTTGTTTTAGCTCTAATAGTTATTATTTTCTTTCTTCTTCTGGTTTTAAGTTTTCTTTCTTGTTCTTTTTCTAGCTCCTTGAGGTGTATGATTATGTTGTTTATTTGAGAATTTTTGCTTCTTGAAGTAGTTCTGTATTGCAATGTACTTTCCTCTTAGAATTGGTTTTGTTGCATCCCAAAGGTTTTGGATCATTCTGTTTCTATTTTCATTTTTCTCCATGTATATTTTTATTTCTGTTTTTTTTTTTATTTCCTAGTTGACCCACTCATTGTTTAGTAGCATATCATTTAACTTCCATGTTTTTATGGTCTTTCCAGATTTTTTTCTTGTGGTTTACTTCTAGTTTCATAGCAATGTGATCAGAAAAGATGCATGGTATGATTTTGATCTTGAATTTGTTGAGGTTTGTTTTGTGGCTAATATGTGCTCTATTCCAGAGAATGTCCCATGTCACCTGAGGAAAAAAAGGAGTCTGCTCTTTTAGGATAAAATGTTCTAAATGTATCTGTTAAATCCATTTGTTCTAGTATGTTATTCAAAGCCATTTTTTCCCTTTAGGATAGTCTATTTAGATGCCCATTGATGTAAGTGGGGTGTTAATGTCCCCTACTATCATTGTATTATTATTAATATCAATTATTTACTTTAAATTTGTTATTAACTCTTTTATGTATTTGGGTGCTCCTATATTGGGAGGATAAATATTTACAGTTCTTATATCTTCTTATTGGATTGTCTCCTTTATTATTATGCAATGTCCTTATTTTTCCTCAGTACAGTCTTTGTTTAATTTTTATTGTTTTGAATGTTATTTATTTGTTTTGAGAGACAGAGTGAGAGAGCAGTGGAGGTGCAAAGAGAGGGAGAGAGAGAGAATTCCAGGATATCAGGGCAGAACCCAATGCGCGGCTCAAACCCACAAACTGAGATCATGATCTGAGCTGAAACCAAGAGTTGGATGCTTAACCTACAATCTGGTTTTTTTATTTTATTTTTAAAATTTTTAAAAATTTTTTAAACATTTATTTGTTTTTGAAAGACAGAGACAGAGACAGGGCATGAGCAGGGGAGGGGCAGAGACAAAGGGAGACACAGGATCCGAAGCAGGCTTCAGGCTCTGAGCTGTCAGCACAGAGCCTGACACAGGGCTTGAAACCACAAACCATGAGATCATGACCTGAGCTGAAGTTGGATACTTAACCTACTGCGCCACCCAGGTGCCCCTACAATCTTTGTTTTAAAGTCTTTTTTGTCTAATGTAAGTATTGCTACTTTAGCTTTCTTTTGACATCCATTTGCATGATAGATGTGTCTTCATCCCCTCACTTTCAATCTGCTGGTGTCTTTAGGTCCAAAATGAGTCTTGTTGGCAACATATAGATGGGTCTTGGTCTGTTTTTTTTCCTCATCAGTCACCCTATGTCTTTTTATTGGAGCATTCAGTCCATTTACATTCAAAGTAATTATTGATAGGTATATATTTATTGCCATGTATTACTTGTTTTGTGGTCTGATTCCTTCTTGTCATTCTTTCATTCATGGTCTGCTGATTTTCTTTGGTGATATATTTGTTTTTTGTTGTTGTTGTTTTGTTTATTAATTTTTTAATTTTTATTTATTCTTAGAGAGAGAGAGAGAGAGAGAGAGAGAGAGAGAGAGAAAGCATAAGAATGGGAGGGACAGAGAAAGGGAGACAGAGAATCTGAAGCAGGCTTCAGGCTCTGGGCTGTCAGCAAAGAGACTGATGTGGGGCTCGAACTCACAAACTGTGAGATCATAACCTGAGCCAAAGTCAGATGCTTAACCGACTTAGCCACCCAAGCACCCCATTAGTGATATATTGAGATTTATTTCTTTTCATTCTGTGTATGTTTATTAATGGTTTTTGATATATGATTATCATTATGTTTGTGTATAAACTCTTTTATATTTTAAGTTGATGGTTAAGTTTGAACCCATTCTTTTCTCTTCCCCTTCCCACGTTTTAGGTATATGCTATTATATTTTGTACTCCTTTTTTTTTGTGTGAGTTCCTTGACTTATTTTTTACAGAAAAATTAATTTTTACTGCTTTTGTGTTTCCTACCTTTATTCTGTCACTTTTGGTCTTTCTTTCCACTCAGAGTCCCCTTAATATTTCTCTTAAGACTAGTTTAGTGGTCACAAACTCCTTTAGTTTTTGTTGTTTTGTTGTTGTTGTTTGTTTTTTGTTGTTTCTTTTTTGACTGAGAAACTTTTTTTCTTTCCTTCTATTCTGAATGATAGCCTTGTTGGATACAATATTCTTGGCCGTACATTTTTCCTTTTCTACATTTTGAATATATCATGCCACTCCTTTCTGGTTTGCAAAGTTTATGTTGAAAAATCTCCTGGTAGCCTAAGGTGTTTTCCTTTGCGAGTTCCTGACATTTTGCTGCTTTTAAGAATTTTCCTTTATTACTATATTTTGCAAATTTAATTACAAAAGATCTTGGTGTGGGACTGCTTTTGTTGATTTTGATGGGAGTTCTCTGTGTCTCCTGGATCTGGATATCTGTTTCCTTCCCCAGATTAAGGAAGTTTTATTCCTTCAAATAAATTTTCTGCCCGTTTTCCTCTCTTCTTCTTCTTCTGGGACTTCTATAATATAAATATTATTATGTTTGATGGAATCACTGAGTTCCTAAGTCTATTCTAATTCTGTATAATTCTTTTATTTCTCCCTTCACCAGCTTGACTACTTTCCATTACTCTGCCTTTTAGGTCACTAATTAATTCCTCTGCTTCTTCCATCTTGCTCTTCATTCCATCCAACATGTTTCTTGTTTATTTATTGAGCTCTTTATCTCTGCAATGTTATTTTTTACCTCTGTGTTAAGGGTCTCATTGATGTCTTACACTCTTTTCTCAAGTCCATTGAGCATCCTTACGATCATTGCTTTAAATTCTCCATCAGGCATGTTACTTATATCCGGTTTGCTTAGATCTATGGCTATGGCATTATTTTGCTCTTCTATTCGGTATAAATTTCTCTGTCTCCTCATTTTGTATACCTCTCTGTATCTCTTTCTGTGTTGTAAGAAAGTCAGATGTGTCTTCTGCCCTTGAAAGTAGTTTGTTTATGAAGAAGAAGTCCTGGAGTGCCCTGCAGTGCAGTGTTCCCTGTTTACTAGAAACTGGCACTTCAGGAGCATATGCTCTGTGTGTTGTTTGTGCCCTGCTGGTGTGTTTAGGTCACTTTTCCTTTCAGTGCAATCTTCCTCATTGACTTTCTGATTGTTGTGGGCGGTGCTATGTGTTAGTAGGATCCAGGTAGGTCAGCTCTAAGGGGCCATGGCTGCTGGAGAACTTGGGAGCAAGGTGGTAGTGTTAGAAAACCTTGCAGTGGGGCTCTAGTCTTATGCTGGATCCCCCACTGTGCTGTGCTGACTAGATCCTCCTCATCAGGGTGGCCAGGGAACAAGGCTGGGCATGGAGCTTGAGGATGGCTGGGGGAAGTATGGATATGTAGAGAATATGGTGACAGCTGTGCAACTGGTGACTGGGCAGGGCATGAATGCAGCTTTAACAAAATTTGTTCTGAGTTCCGGGCCACATCTACAAATGTCTGTGCAGTCCTACCTCCCATAGGTGGTTCTGTGTTTATGCCAAGGGCAGGTGAGGAAAATGGCACTTGCTAGCTCCCTCATTTTCAAAGTCCCCAAACACTGTCTAAAACAAGTATGAACACATGTGTGTCCCATTTGCTTCCCCCCCCATGTTGTGTAAACTGCCATTTTTATGTTGCTTTTCCAGCAGGCTGCTGTCTTTATAAAGGCAAGGCCCCAGCTATCACTCACCCTCCTGGCTTGCCCAGTGCTGAGTCAGCTGGCTTTTAAAGCTCCAGACTACAAGTCTGACTGGTTTTACAAACCCATGGAATCCAGTCCCTCTGGTTTTTAAAGTCATATTTATGAGGGTTAGTCTTTCTTGTGTGAGCTCCCTGGTGCATGTGCCTGTTTCTATGCCTTTTTCATGTGCACAGTTCCTTCCCTCCTGTGGGCAGCATCCTTCCACCTTTCTGACCTTCTTAACCTATCAGACACAGTTTCTTCTCTATATTTGGTGGTGGAATTTGTTCCGCCAGTCTTTGGCTCGTTCTCCAGTTTGTTGAGATTGGATGTGGATGATATTTAGTTGTAAATGTGGAATGCAGTAAGCGTAGAGTCTTCCTTCTCTTCCATCTTCCAAGCTCCTGGAACATTTTTTTCAATACCAATTCTGATGAAAAATTAAACAGCACAAAAATATGAATTGAGAGAAACATCCTCAACTTGATAAAGTGCAACTACAAAAACCTTCAGCTAAAATCATATTCACTGGTGAAAGACTGAATGCTTTCTCATAAGACTATGAGGAAGGTAAGGATCTCTGCATTCACCACTATTACTTATCTAAGTGTTAGAAATTTCAGATAGTAAAATAAAGGAATACAGGGAAATAAACCTTACAAGAATCAGAATGGAAGATATACAACAGTCTTTCTTTGTAGATGACACAATAGTCTAGGTAGGATATCTCAAGAAATCTTAAAAAAACTAATAAGTGAGTTTAAGAAAGTCATAGGATATATAATCAACTAAAGAAAACCCCTGGATTTCTGTACATTAGCAATTAATATATAGAAAATGAAATTTAAAAATACAACAAAATTTAAAACAACTAAAAAGATGAAATGGGCATAAATCTAACAAATATTTATGTGATTTATGTATCGAAATCTATATTATCTAAGAGAAGCTAAATAAATGGAGATATACATTGTTTTCGTGGTGGAGGGTTCATTATAGAAAAGAAGTCAATATTCTCAAAATTGATATGCAGCTTTAATGCAAATTCTATCAAAACCCAAATAATATTTTTTTTCTTTTTGATAGACATAAGCAAGATTATACTAAAATGTATTTGCAAGGACTAAGGAACTAAACTAAACCAATTCTGAAAGAGAAGAATAAAATAGGAGAAATCAGCATACTTGATTTCAGGAGACATGATATTGCTATAGTATCAAGACTGCATGGTATTGGTGGAGAGATAGTTGTAGACATCAGTTTCTGTAGAAAACTCAGAAACAGACTCACACTACTATGGGCAATTGATTTTTGACAAAGGTGTGAAAACAATTTATAAAGGAAGAATAACCTTTTCAACAAATTGTGCTGGATAAAGACTATACCAACAAAATTATACAAAATAAATTGCAGAGAGAAAGGTGTGAGGTCCATAGGCAAAAGATAAAAGAAATATTAAACAATACAAAAATTAACCCAAAATAGACCATACTTTCAAGTGTAAAATATGAAAATATAAAACTTTTAGAAGAAAAAAGAGGGAAAAAATCTGAAACCTAAGACTTGGCTAAAATTTCTTAAACATGATGCCAGGGAACCTGGGTGGCTCAGTCAGTTAAGCATCCGACTTCAGCTCAGGTCATGATCTCATGGCCCATGGGTTTGAGCCCTGTGTTAGGCTCTGTGCTAACAGCTCTGAGTCTGTAGCCGGCTTCGAATTCTGTGTCTCCCTCTCCCTCTCCCTTCCTCCCCATGCTCTGTCTCTCTGTCTTAAAAAGAAATTTAAAAATAACATTAAAAATTTTTTAAAAAGAATTCTTAAACTGATGCCAAATGCCTGATTCATAAAAGAAAAACTTTAATTGGACTTAACCAAGGTTGAAAACTTTTGCTCTGTGAAAGACTGATGAAAGGATAAAAATGACAAACTACATTCTGGGAGAAAACATTTGAAAATTTGTATTTGACAAAGAAGTGAAATATATAAAGAACTCTCAAAACTAAATAGTAAAAAATCCAATTACAAAATGGGCAAACAACAGGTAGAGGCATTGCATTAAAAAAGATTTACATATGGCAAGTGGGCACATGAAAAGATGTTCAACATTGTTAGGTGATTGGGAAAATGTAAATTAAGATCACAATGAGATATCTCTATATACCTGTCAGAATTGCTGACTTAAAAAATATTGACAACACCAAACACTGGAGAGGATTCAGAAAGACTAGATCATTCAGGCACTGCTTGTGATAATATAAATGGCATAGCCAATCTAAACCCATTTCAGTGGTTTCTTAAACAACAAAACATGCAACTATCATAAGACCTTGTGGTTGCACTCTATTTATCTCAGAGAGACAAAAACATATTACCACAACAACCTATACACAAGTGTTCATAGTTAAATTTATTTTTATTTGATCAAACTAGAAACAACCAATGTGTCCCTCAAATGGTAACTGATTTTTAAAAATTGATGAATCAGTACCATAAAATATTGCTCACCAATAAGAATGAACACAATATTGATTTATGTGACAATTTGCATGAATCTCAAGGGAATTTTTGTTGTGAGTCAAAAGTCAGTCTCAAAAGGTCACATTCCATGTTATTCCCTTATCAAAATTACAGTGTTATAGAGATTAAGAACACATTAGGGATTTCTAAGGGTAGATGTGGTGGAGAAATAGGGGAGATATGATTATATAAGGACAACACAGGGAACTCACCTGTTCCATACTTTGACTGTTATTGTATTCATAGGAATGTACACATATGACAAAATGGCATTACATCAATGCCAAGTTTTTGGTCTTGATATTATGTTATAGATATGTAAAATTTATATTAAATTTGTAAGTTATGCATGTTATGGGAGTTACATAATATTGGGGAAAACTGGGTGAAGAGTTTATGGGACCTCTCCACTATATATGTCACTTATTGCAAATTTAGAATGATTTAAAAATAAAGCTTCAAATGGCAGAGAAAAAAACTGACTTAGGAATAATAACTGCAGAATTCATTGGAAAAGGACATTAAATCAATTGTTATAAGTGTAATCCATATACTCAATAAACGAGACAAATTTTGACATGCTAGTTAGAGACATGGAAGCTATAAAAAAAAAGTCTGAAGTCAAACTAGTGATAAAAATAATGATGTGTGAAATGAAGCAGACACTGGATGAGATTAACAGATTAGATATTGCAGATAAATTATTAATAAACTTGAAGGTATAGCAATCAAAATTATACAAAATGAAACATAGAAAGAAAAATGAATGGAGAGGGCAGACTATCAGTGAACTGTGGGAATATTCCCAGGGGCCAAATATATGTAATTGGAGTTAACAAGGAGGATAGCAGGGGCAGAAAAATATGTGAAGAAATAATGGCTAAAATTTATAAGTTAATGTGAACTATAAATCTATGCATTCGCAGGCTTAGTGACACAAACATAAGAAACATGAAAAAAAGTGCACCAAAGCAAATCATAATCAAATACCTTAAGACAAGTGATAAAGAAAAATAGTATTAAAGCAATCAGAGAAAAACAACACAAACACCTTGTGTGTACAGTGAAAAGTGGAACTAAGATAAAGATGACAGCAGATTTCTCACTGGAAATAATGTAATCTAGAAAATCAGAGAAAACAAACAGACAAACAAAAAACTCAAGAACCAAAAGTAAAAATAAAACATACTTTTTCAGTCAAGAAATGTTTATCCGGAAAAATATCTTTCCAGAGGAGGCATGGAGTACTTTTTTTTCCTAAATACACAAAAACTAGAAGAATTTATTTTTTATCTTATCATTGAGCTCAAGAGTTCTCAATATATTCTAGGTAAAAGTTTTTTGTAAAATGTATGTATTGAGAACCATATTTTCTCCCACTCTGTGGTTTCTCTTTTCCAACTGATCTTTCCAAGATAAGAAGTTTTTTATTTTGGTAAAGTCCAATTTACAAATAAAAACAACAGATATTTCAAGATCTAATCCACGACAAGACATTGGATTCAATCATCATGTACCCTAGTCTTCTATCTTGATTGTCACTCAGTCTTTGTGTTTTTGTGATCTTGGCACATTTGAAGTGTCAGGTGTTGTATAGTATGTACTTTAATTTGTGTGTATCTGATCTTTTCTCTTGTGTAGACTGGGGTTATAGATTTAGGAAAGAATACTACAGAGGTGAAGTGCTCTTCACATCGCATCACGCGAAGAGATATGTGATAGTACCATGACTTATCACTGGTGATGCTAACCTTGATCACTTGGGTAAGGTGTTATATGTTAGTTTTCTTCACTGTAAAGCTACTACCTTTCTCCTTCCATGCTTCATTTATTATAAACAAGTCATTAAGACCAGTCCACACTCAAGAAGAGCTTCATTTCTTGGAGGGAAGCATATCAAATAATTTGCAGATATATGATAAAACTACTGGATTAATTAATAATTTGAAGCTCTGCAAATATCCTGTTTCTCCTTAATATCTAGCTTTCTAATTCCAAGATTCGTTAGTGGATGTTGCCTGCAGCAGTTACTACTATTCTAATGGCAATTTTCTACTTCCCTGATTCCTTGTACTGTGTTGCTTGTCATTCTTTTGTAAGGAAGATTTGTCCCTTCTCCCAGTTTATATATTCAATAACTTATTCAAATTAACATGGACTCACATATATTTCTTTTCTACTTCAAGTTATAATCCAGTGCAACATTATTCACTTTTGTTGTATATATTATTTCAAATTTAGTCTTTGGAACTCTTTCACATTACCATCCATTCCTCTTTTTTTAAAGGACATCATTGTTTTTTGGCATTAAATGCTCCAGATTCATTTTGTATTTTTTATGTCCCAGTCATACTGTGGTCCATTACTCCAGGAAGCTTTAATTCCTTTTATTGGAACATGGTACTTAAATCAATATATGTGTCCCAAGAATGCTCCGTTGTTACCAAGGTGTCATTGCTTTGAGGCCCTCTCAGTGGACAGAGCTAGGAAATATATATGCACACTGTGAATATGCATATGTACATACATATACATTTCTAGATCTAGTTATGTGTATCAATATGAGTTCATACTAATATCTCTGACTGGAATAAAGCACCAAAGGATTCGTTCTAGCCTTGCCAGCCCTTGCTTATTTATAATCTATTTTCCCCAACCCAGAAATTTGGCTCCCATTATATATAACTTATTGAATTATTTTGTAACTCTAGAATACATGTAATATAGTTTCACAATTGCTAACTATACTGGTATGAGACAGATATTTACTGACTAGAGTGCAGTGCTTATGTAAGTTCTTTTTGTCTTTAAACTTAGGGTAGCCAGTCAACACATAATTTTCCAAAGTTACTTAGGTTGAGTCCTTTTCCCCCCAACTCCTTGAGTGAGATTACATCACATTTCTAATATAGTTAGATTCATTTGTCATAGTCTATATTCCATATGGGAATTCCACTAACATCCTGGTTAATGTTTTTTTTTTCTTTCCAATTTGCATACAAAACACTCACTCTCGCCCACAGTTTTATACTTTTCCAGCCATTCAGTTGTTTTAAATAAATCTTTTTATTTTAAGATAATTGCATATTCATATGCACTTGTGAAAGATAATACAGTTACTTCCTGTGTACACTTTACTCATTTTTCCTCAATAGTAGCATCTTGCAAACCTATCACACAATATTACAATCATAATCTTCACATAGATACAGTCAAGATATAGAACATCTCTACCACAAGTATCACTCACATTGTCTTTTCACAACCACACTCACTTCCTTTCTGCTCATTTTCACTTGGCTACACCTGGGACCACTATTCTAGTCTCTGTTTTTGTAATTTATTATTCAGTAATGTTATGTAAATAGAATCATGCAGTGTGACATGTTGAGATTGGCTTTTTTTTTCCTCTAGAATAATTCCCTGGAAATTCAAGTTATTGCATGTGTCAATGTTTTGTCCTTTTTATTTCTGAGTATTCCATTTTATGTATGTAGTCTAGATTGTTTATTTACCCATCAAAGGACATCTGGACTCATTCTAATTTTTTGTGACTAATAATAAAGCTCGTGAAAATATTCATGTACAGGCTTTTGTGTGAATATAAATTTTAATTTAGCTGGGATAAATATTCAATAGGGTAATTGCTGTGTTAATAGTTGTGTATTTAGTTGTTAAAGAAACTGCCAAACTGTTTTCCAGAATGTCTGCGCATTTTACATTCCAAATAGCAATGTATAAGTAAAAGAATACATTTTAGATTTTTGTGTTGTCATTTTTTAAGTTAATTCTTCTGATAGGTGTATATCTCAATATGACTTGAATTTTCATTTCCCAGGTCAGCTAATGATGCTGAACATTTTATGTGTGCATTTGCCATCTGTCTATCTTCTGTGACGAAATTTTTATTCAAGGCTTTTGTCCATTTTCAAACTGGATTGTTTGTTATGTCACTGTTGGGTTTTGAGTGTTCTTTATATGGTTTAGTTACTAATCCTTCGTGAAATATGTGGCTTTCAACTATTTTCTCCCAGTCTGTAGCTTTTATTTCATTCTCTTAACTAGCTCTTTTATGGGTCAAAACATTTTAATTAATATAATAACACTCATATAATAGAAGTACCAGAAGAAAGGAGAGAGAAAATGGGACAGAAAATTTATTTGAAGGAATAGCAGCTGAAAACTTCCCTAATCTGGGGAAGGAAACAGAATCCAAATTCTGGGAGATCACAAAGAACTCCCAGCAAAATCAACAAATAAGGCCAACAGCAAGACATATTTTAATTAGGTTTGCAAAATATAGTGATAAAGAAAAAAATCCTAAAAGCAGCAAGACTAAAGAAGTCCCTAACATACAAAGGAAAACCAGTAAGTTTAGGTACGTATCACTCAACAGAAACTTGGCAAGCCAGAAGGAGGTAACATGATATATTCAACGTGCCAGATGGGAAAAAATCTGCACTCAAGAATACTCTGTCCAGCAAGG
Organism: Cryptoprocta ferox; assembly: GCA_028646485.1. Classification (NCBI taxonomy): domain Eukaryota; kingdom Metazoa; phylum Chordata; class Mammalia; order Carnivora; family Eupleridae; genus Cryptoprocta; species Cryptoprocta ferox. Next base: position 1,310,718 of record CM053578.1, on the reverse strand, counting down.
CTATCATTCAGCACAGAAGGAGAGATACAGGGTTACTCAGACAGGGGTGCTAGGGTAGCTCAGTCAGTTAAGCGCCTGACTCTTGATTTCGGCTGAGGTCATGATCTCACAGTTCGTGGGTTCAAGTGCTGCATCAGGCTCTGCACTGACAGTGTGGAGCCTGCTTGGGATTCTCTCTCTCCCCTCTCTCTCTCTGCCCCTACCCTGCATGCTATCTCTCTCTCTCTCTCTCTGTCTGTCTCTCTCTCTCTTAAAAAAAAGTTTCCCAGACAAACAAAAACTAAAGGGGCTAATGGCCACTAAATCAGCCCCCAAAAATATATTAAAGGGGACTCTTCGAAAGTACAGGAAAGACCAAAACTGACAAAGAATAGAAAGAACAGAGAAGATCTCCAGAACCAATGTCAAAATAAGTAATAAAATCTCAATAAATACATATCTATCAATAATTAGTTTGAAAGTAAATAGATTAAATCAACCAATCAAAAGACGTAAGGTGTAAGAATGGATTAAAAAAAAGACCCATCTATATGTTGCCTACAAGAGGCTCATTTCACACCTAAAGACACTTGCAGATTGAATGAGGGGATGGAAAAACATTTATCATGGAAATGGTGTCAAAAGAAAGCCAGAGTAGCAATACTTTTATTAGACAAACTAGATTTTAAACCACAGACTGTAACAAGAGATGAAGATGGGCACTATATCATAAAGGGGACAACTCAACAAGATAATCTAACAACATAGGAGCACATAAGTATATAAATCATTAATAACAAACATAAGGGAACTCATTGATAATAATACATGAATAGTAGGGATCTTTAACATCCCACTTACATCAATGGATAGATGATCTAAGCAGGAAATCAAAAAGGAAACAATGAATTTGAATGACACACTGGGCCAGATGGACTTAACAGATATATTTAGAACATTTCATGCTAAATCAGCAGAATACACATTCTTTTCAAGTGCACATGGGACATTCTTCAGAGTAGATCACATACAAGGTCACAAATCACCCTCAACAAGTACAAAAAATTGAGGTCAGACCATGCATATATTCTGACCACAGTGCTATGAAACTTGAAGTTAACTACAAGAAAAAATTTGCAAACCCCACAAAGGCATGGAGGTTAAACAACATGCTACTAAAGAAGTGATGGGTCAACGAGGAAATTAAAGGAGAAATGAAAGAATACATGCAAACAAATGAACATGAAAACACAATGGTTCAAAGCCTTTGGGATGCAGCAAAAGTGGTCAGAGGAGGGGAAGTACATAGCAATAGAAGCTTACCTCATAGAAGCAAGAAAAATATCAATTATACAAGCTAAACATACATCTAAAGGAGCTAGAAAAGGAACAGTAAATAAAGCCTAAAGCCAGCAGAAAAGAGAAATAATAAAGATTGAAGCAGGAATAAATAATATAGGAAAAAATGCAGTAGAACAGACCAATGAAACCAGGGACTTGTTTTTTGAAAAAATTAATAAAATTGAGAAACCCTTAGCCAGATTTATCAAAAAGAAAAAGGAAAGGACTCAAATAAGTAAAATCACAAATGAGAGAGGAAAAGTGACAACTAACACCACAGAAATCCAAACTATTATGAGATTAATATAAAAAAAATATATGCCAACAAATTGGGAAATCTGGAAGAAATGGAAAAATTCCTTAAAACATATAACCTACCAAAACAGAAATAAGAATAAATAGAAAACGTTCACAGACTGATAACCGGCAAAGAAATTGAATCAATAATAATAATAAAAAAAAAACTCCTAAAAAATAAAAGTCTAGTATCAGATGGCTTCACAGGGGAATTCTACAAAACATTTATTTTTTAAAAAAATTTTTATTTAATTTATGTTTTTAATTTACATCCAAGTTAGTTAGCATATAGTGCAACAATTGATTTCAGGAGTAGATTTCTTTTTTTTTTCTCTCCATTTATTTATTTTTTCACTTTTGTTCATTTTTTTTAACTTTATAGTTTATTGTCAGGTTGGTTTCCATATAACACCCGGTGCTCTTCCCCACAAGTGACCTCCACCCATGACCATCACCCACCTTTACCTTTCCCCCTTCCCCTTCCGCCCTCAGTTTGTTTTCAGTATTTAAGAGTCTCTCATGTTTTGTCTCCCTCCCTCTCCCTAACTCTTTTTCCTCCTTCCCCTCCCCATGTCAGGAGTAGATTTCTTAATACCCCTTACCATTTAGCCCATCCCTCTTCCCACAACCCCTCCAGCAGCCTTCTGTTTGTTCTCCATATTTGAGTCCCTTATGTTTTTGTCCCCCTCCCTGTTTTTATATTATTTTTGCTTCCCTTCCCTTATGTTCATCTGTTTTGTAAATTGAAGTCCTCATATGAGTGAAGTCATATGATATATGTCTTCCTCTGACTGACTAACTTTGCTTAGCATAATACCCTCTAGTTCCATCCACATAGTTGCAAATGGCAAGATTTCATTCTTTTTGATTGCTGAGTAATACTCCATGGTATGTATGTGTGTGTGTGTGTATGCATATATATATATATATATATATATATATATATATATATATATACACATATATATGTGTGTGTGTGTGTGTGTGTGTATACACACACACCACATCTTCTTCATTCATTTATCTATTGAAGGACATTTGGGTTCTTTCCATACTTAGGCTATTGTTGGTCATGTTGCTATAAACATTGGGGTACATGTGTCCCTTCAAAACAGCATACCTGTATTCCTTGGATAAATACCTAGTAGTGCAGTTGCTGGTCTTAGGGTAGTTCTATTTTTAATTTTTTGAGGAACCTCCATACTGTTTTCCAGAGTGGATGCACCAGTTTGCATTGCCACCAGCAGTGCAAAAGAGATCCTCTTTCTCTGCATTTTGGCTCTTGTTGCCTGAGTTGTTAATGTTAGCCACTCTGATGGGTATGAGGCGGTATCTCATTTTGGTATTGATTTGTATTTCCCTGATGATGAGTGACGTTGAGCATTGTTTCCTGTGTCTGTTGGCCATCTAGATGTCTTCTTTGGAGAAGTATCTGTTCATGTCTTTAGCCCATTTCTTCACTGGATTATTTATTTTTTGGGTGTTGAGTTTGATAAGTTCTTCATAGATTTTAAACACCAACCCTTTATCTGATATGTCGTTTGCAAATATCTTCTCCCATTCTGTCAGTTGCCTTTTAGTTTTGCTGATTGTTTCCTTTACTGTGCAGAAGGTTTTTTATTTTGATGAGGTCTCAATAGTTCATTTTTGCTTTTGTTTCGTTTGCCTCCGGAGATGTGTTGAGTAAGAAGTTACTGTGGCCAAGGTCAAAGAGGTTGTTGCCTGCTTTCTCCTCAAGGATTTTGATGGTTTTCTGTCTCACATTTAAGACTTTCATCCATTTTGAGTTTATTTTTATGTATGGTGTAAGAAAGTGGTCCAGGTTCATTTTTCTGCATGTTGCTGTCCAGTTTTACCAGCACCACTTGCTGAAGAGACTCTCTTTATTCCATTGAATATTCGTTCCTGCTTTGTCAAACATTAGTTGGCCATATGTTTGCTGGTCCATTTCTGGGTTGTCTATTCTGTTCCATGATCTGAGTGTCTGTTCTTGTTTCAGTACCATACTGTCTTGACGATTACAGCTTTGTAATTCAGCTTGAAGTCCAGGATTGGTTTTCTTTTTCAAGATTGTTTTGGCTATTCGGGGTCTTTTCTGGTTCCATACAAATTTTAGGATTGTTTGTTCTAGCTCTGTGAAGAATGCTGGTGTTTTTTGGATAGGGATTGCATTGAATATGTAGATTGCTTTGGATAGTAGTGACATTTTAACAATATTTGTTCTTCCAATCCAGGAGCATGGAATATTTTTCCATTTTTTGTGTATCTCCAATTTCTTTCATAAGCTTTCTACAGTTTTCAATGTATAGATTTTTCGTCTCTGGTTAGATTTTTTCCTAGGTATTTTATGGTATTTGGTGCAATTGTTAAGGGGATTGATTCCTTGATTTCTCTTTCTGTTACTTAATTGTTGGTGTAGGACTGCAACCAATTTCTGTGCATTGATTTTATATCATGTGACTTTGCTGAATTCATGGATAAGTTCTAGCCGTTTTACTGGTGGGATCTTTTGGGTTTTCCATATAGAGTATCATGTCATCTGCGAAGAGGTAAAGTTTGACCTCCTCCTGGCCGACTTGGATGCCTTTTATTTCTTTGTGTTGTCTGATTGCTGAGGCTAAGACTTCCAATACTATATTGAATAACACAGTGAGAGTGGACATCCCTGTCTTGTTCCCGACCATAGGGAGAAAGCTTTCAGTTTTTCCCCACTGAGGATGATATTAGCATTGGATCTTTCATACGTGGCTTTTATGATCTTGAGGTATGATCCTTCTATCCCTACTTTCTTAAGGGTTTTTAATCAAGAAACATGCTGTATTTTGTCAAATACTTTCTCTACATCTATTGAGAGGATCTACAGAACACTTAAAGACGGGTGATTCCATGGGGTGCCAGGGTGGCTCAGTTGGTTAAGTGTCCAACTTTAGCCTAGGTTGTGATCTTTCAGTTCATTACTTCAAGCCCCGTATTGGACTCTGTGCCCAAAGCTCAGAGCCTAAAGCCTGCTTCAGATTCTGTGTCTCCCTCTCTCTCTTCCTCTCCCTCCCTCTCTCTCTTCCTCTCTTCTGCTTGCACTCTGTCTCTCTCTCTCAAAAACAAATAAACATTAAAAATTAAAAAAAAATGAGAGTGATTCCAAAACAAGACAAAGACTCCACTAAAAAAGAGAACTATAGGCTAGTACCCTTGATAAACATGGATGCAAAAATTTTCAAACAAATACTAGCAAATTGAATCCAACAGTATTTTAAAAAAATAATTCACCAGGATCAAGTGGGATTTATTTCTCGGTTGCAAGAGTGGTTCAGTATTCCCAAATACATCAATATCAACAAGAAAAATGATAAGAATAATATGATGTTTTAAGTAGACACACAAAAAGCATTTAACAAAGTACAACATCCATGCATGAAAAATAATCTTCAACAATGTAGGTTTAGAGGGAACATACCCCAACATAATAAAGTACTTATATGAAAAACCTACAGATAATATTATCCTAAATGGAGAAAAACTGAGAGCTTTCCCCTTGAGATCAGGAACAAGACAAGGATGTTTATTCTCTCTACTTTTATCCAACATAGGACTGGATATCTTAATCTCTGCAATCAGACAAAAGGAATCCAATATGGGCAAGGAAGAACTAAAAGTTTCACTATTTGCAGATGACATGATACTGTATATAGAAAACTCAAAAGATTCCACCAAAAAAAACTGGTAGAAATGATAAATTCAGTAAAGTCACAAGATAAAAAAAGTCAATGTACAGAAATCTGTTGCATTTCTTCATACCAAAATTGGAGCAATAGAAAGAGAAGTTAAGAAAACAATCCCATTTACTATTGAGCCAAAAATAATGATATACCTAGAAATACCTCACCAAAGAGGTGAAACACCTCTACTCTGAAAACTGATTAAAGATATTGAAGGTGACACAAAGAAATGGAAAAATATCCCGTTCTCATGGATTGGAAGGACAAATATTGTTAAAATGTCTATACTACACAAAACAATCCCCACACTTAATTTAATCCTTATCAAAATATGACCAGCATTTTTTTGCAGAGATAGAACAAATACGCCTAAAATTTGAATGGAACCACAAAGAACACCAAGTAGACCAAACAATCTTGGAAAAGAAAAGTAATGCTGGAGGAGGTGTCACCATTCCAGACTTCAATTTATATTACAAATCTGTAGTGATAAAGACAGTATGGTGCTGGCACAAAAACAGACACAAGGATCAATAGAACAGAATAGAAAATCCAGAAATGAACCCACAACTATATGGTCAATTAATCTTTGACAAAACATGGAAGAATACCCAATGAGAAAAGAATAGTCTCTTCAACAAAAAAGTGTCAGGAAAACTAGACAGCTACATGCAAATTAATGAAAGTGGACTACTTTCTTACAACATACACAAAAATAAAGTCAAAATGGCTTGAAATCCTAAATGTGAAATGGAAAACCGTTAAAGTCCTAGAAGAAGATAAACAGTAATTGCTTTGACTTTGGCCATAGCGCCTTCTTTGTAGATATGTCTCCCGAGGCAAGGGAAACAAAGGTGAAAATAAACTATTGAGATTTCATCAAAATGAAAAGCTTCTGCAGAAGAAAGGAAACAATCAATAAAACTGAACGGCAACCTTGGGAATGGGAAAAGGTATTTGTAAAGGACGATCTGATAAAGGGTTAGTATCCAAAATATATAAAGAACTTATCAAACTCAACAGCCCCCAAAAATAAACAATTCAATTTAAAAATGGGCAGAAGGCATGAATAGTCATTTCTCCAAATAGACAGCTAACAGAAACATGAAAATATGGTCACCATCACTCATCACCAGGGAAATGCAAATCAAAACTGCAATGAGGGGCGCCTGTGTGGCTCAATCAGTTGAGCATACGACTTCAGCTCAGGTCCATGAGTTTGAGCCCTGTGTCAGGTTCTGAGCTATCAGCATAGAGTCTTACAGCTCAAAGCCTTCTTTGGATTCTGTGTCTCCTCTCTCTCTGCCCCTTCCCCACTCCACTCTGTCTCCTTTCTATTCCTCTCTCAAGACTAAATAAACATTAAAAAAAAACTGCAATGAGATATCAATTCACACCTGTCAGAATGGCTAAAATCAACAACCCAAGAAAGAACAGGTGTTGGTGAGGATGTGGAGATGAGGGAGCCCTCTTGCACTCTTGGTGGGAATGCAAACCGGTGGAGCCATTCTGGAAAACAATATGGAAGTTCCTCAAAATATTAGAAATAGAACTACCCTATGGTCCACAATGACACTTCTGAGCATTTACCCAAATGATACAAAAAACTGATTTGAAGAGATAGATGCACCCTGATGTTTATAGCAGCATTATCCACAATAGTCAAATTATGGAAAGAGCCAAAATATCCATCAATCAACAGATGAATGTATAAAGAAGATGTGGTGTGTGTACACACACACACGCACAAACACACACGAATACTAAGCCATATAAAGTAATGAAATCTTGTCATTTGCAATGATGTGGATGGAGCTAGAGAGTATTATGCTAAATGAAATAAGTCAGAGAAAGACAAATCCATATGATTTCACTCATATGTGTAATTTAAGAAAGAAAACAGATGAACATAGGGGGGAAAAAAGAGAGGCAAACGAGAAAGCAGACTTTTATCTATAGAGAACAAACTGAGGGTTCTGGAGAGGAGGTGGGTGGGAGATGGATTAGACAGGGGATGGGTATTAAGGAGGGCACGTGTGATGAATACCAGGTGTTGATTACACCTGAAATTAATATTCCACTCTATATTAACTACCTGGAATCTAAATAAAACTTGGAAAAAAGGGGTTTATGTTGATGAGATTTCTTTTCTTTTATTTTATTATCTTGCTTTCATTGCCAATTCAAAAAAGTCTTTCCCTAGGCTTAGATCTTAAATATTTTATCCTATTTTCTTCTTTAACGTTATACAGTTTTTATATATTAAGTCTAAGATATAACTGAGTTCATTTTTGTTGAGGTTTGAGACTTAGGTCTAGGTTTTGTTTTGTTTTTTGTTTCATTGTTTTGTTTTGTTTTGTTTTTGCCAATGAAACCAATTGCCCCAACACCTTGTGTTGAAATGAATATCTCTTCTTCATTAAATTCCTTTATGTATTTGTGGAAAAATTTGGACATATTTATTTTCTGATCGTGTTTTACTGACCTGTGTGTATAGCTTCCCTCAATAACACACAGACACAATTTCTGAAGCTGTAGGTGCTGAAATTGGGTAGACCTTATTCTTCTTTCACAATTATTTTTAGCTATTCTAGATCTTTTTTCTTTCCATAAACATTTTAGAAAAACCTTAACTTTATCATCAAAAAAAGCAATTGTGATTTTGATAAGAATTGTTAGAAGAATCAATATATTTACTATGCTGAGTCTTCCAATTCATGAAGATATTTATTTAGATCATCTATAATTTCTTTCCTTAGTTGTTATGGTTTCGAGCATGTAAGTCCTGCACATGAGTTTTTAGATATACACTCAATATTTCATTTGTGTTAGGTTTTCAGATTTATAATTTTATGGGTGTTGTATTTTGAATTTCATTGCCATGGATACTTTGATAGCATATATAAGTACAATAGATTTCTGCATATTAGTCTTTATTAATCTCATATCCTATGAGTGCTGAAACTCACTAGTTTTGGGAAGGTTTTGTTTTTGTTTCTTTTGTTTCTTTTGTTTTGTTGTTTCTTTGTAGCTTCTCATGATTTTCTGCATAGACAATTGTGTCTTCTGAAAATAGAGACATTTTAATTTCTCATTTTGGGGCATTTTTGTAAATGCATAGCATCATATGTCCATCCTCATGATACCGTACAGAATAGTTTCATCACCCTAAAGATTTCTTTGTGTAGGCCCCTTTTTAGTCAACCTCTTTCTTTTCTCTAATCCTTGGCAACCACTGATACTTCCCATTTCTTATTGTTTTTCCTTTTCTTCCAGAATGTCATATAAATGTAATCTCAATATATATCCTTTATATATGACTTTTTTCACTTAGAGAATGCATTTAATGTTCATGCATGGTATTTTATGAATCATTAGCTTGTCCCTTTTAGCTTTCAGTATTATTCTACCTTATGGAGGTACCACAGTCTCTCTGTTCACCTTTTGGAGGACATCTTGGTTATTTCCAGTTTTTGGAAATTATAAGTAAAACCGTTATAAATATTTGTAGACTGGCTTTTGTACAAATATATATTTTAATTCACCTGGGTTAATACCAAGGAACGTAATTTCTGGGTTGTGTGGTAACTTTATGTTTAAGCTCATAAGAATCTGTCAATAATTTTTTACATAGTAATTGTCCCATTTCACATTCCTGTCAAAAATTAACAGATCTTCCTGTTTTCTGCAACCTTACTAACATTTGGTATTGTCCGTTTGTTTTTCTTCCACTGGGATTAATAATATATTTGTAGCGGTATCTCATCATGATTTTAATTTTCTGGGAGTTTTCAATTCTGATAAATTACATTCTGTCACTCTTTTTCTTTTTAGGTTTGTGTTATGGGGTTACAATTTAAGAAAACTTGGCCTGACCCAAGGGCCTGAAGAGTTTCTCTGACATTTTCTCCTAGAAGATAATAGTTTTAGCTTTCAACTTATATTTAAGAGCCTTAAAAAGCAATTATTGTATAGGTTATGAGTTAAGTGTAGATTTTTTTAATGGGTACCCCAGATCCCAAGCACCATTATTCTGAAAAGGCTATTCTCTTTCCATTTAATTACTTTAAACTTTAAACTTTTGTTAAAAATCATTCACGGTCCACTGAGCTTTATATAAAAGTCACACTGTCTTTATCTTCTGGCTTTATAGTAAGTCTTGAATTAAAAAATATATATACATATATATGTATATATACAGTAAGTCTTGAGATTAAATATATATTATATATAGTATATATATAATAAGTCGAGATTAAATTTAACTTTTTTAAAGACAGTTTTAGTCATGCTAAGACATTTGAATTTCCTTATAAATTCTGAAACAGCTTGTCAATTTCTACAGAAAGCATCCTGAGATTTTTATAGGGATTGCAACATTGACTACATATGCTGACTATAGACATTTTTGCATGAGTGCCAATTTTTAGATAATACCACTAAGTCCTTCATCATTAAGTAAAGTATTAGTTAAAGGATTTCTGAAGATGCTCCTCATCAAGTTGTGGAAGTCTTTTCTATTCTGAGTATTCTGACAGTTTTCATCATGAATTGGTGTTGAAATTTTCAATTTTTTTTGCATCTTTTGAGTTATGGGTTTTCTCTTTATTCTACTAATACGGTGCATTGAAATGATTGATTTTCAAATGTTAAACTGACCTTACATTTCTTGGATAAACCCAAGTTCGTCATTATATGTCATGAATTTTATTTGCTAATTTTTAGAAGTATTTTCATGTATATGAGAGATATTGGTGTTTGGTCATCTTATCTTCAAATGTTTTTGTTTTGGGTATCAGGGCAATAATATCCTCATGAAGTAAATCAGCAAGGATTTTCTCTTTTCTTATATTTCTAAAAAGACATTACTCCCTGGGTGGCTCAGTAAGTTAAGCGTCTGACTTCAACTCAGGTCATGATCTCATAGTTGGTGAGTTTGAGCCTGCATTGGGGTCTGTGCTGACAGCCTGGAGCCAGGAGCCTGCTTCAGATTCTGTCTTCATCTCTCTCCGCCCCTCTTCCACTCTCTCTCTCTCTCTCAAAACTAAATAAACCTTAAAAATTATTTAAAAGTTTAGCATAACTCATAGGTGAAGTCTTCTGAACCAATTTTGTGTTAGCGGAAATGTTTTTTTTTTT
>CM053578.1:1281024-1299746 GCA_028646485.1 Cryptoprocta ferox | reverse complement strand
AAAGTGGATGGACCTCGAGGGTGTCATGCTAAGCGAAATACGTCAGGCGGAGAAGGACATATATCATATGTTTGCACTCATAGGTCTAACAGGAGAAACCTAACAGAGGACCATGGGGCGGGGAAGGAGGAAAAAGAGTTAGGGAGAGGGAGGGAGACAAAACACGAGAGACTCTTGCATACTGAAAACAAACAGAGCTGAAGAGAGAGGGGGAAAGGGACAGGGATTACTTTAAAGGGGCTGGGAAATAGGATGTTACTTCTGTAATTAGGCTAAGTAAGTTAGTGACTTTATACACACACACTCACAACAGATAATTTCTAAACTCAACGTTAAGTTAAAACTCTTCTTAATAAGTACTTTAAGAGCTTCATCAGAAACTAAACAGGAGACAAAGGTTGAAATAGAGTAGCAAATTAATTTTTATTCCCTTATGTGTTTACATTAAATGATAGATTTTATTTCCTATGACTTGCTACAGGAACTGGTTGTGGTTTTTAAATACTTCCTGTAAGATATCCTCAATTTCTTCATCAGAAGAGTAAAGCAAAGGAAACATTATGTGGTGACAATGAGTCAAATTCAATGATTGAGTAGCTTGAACCCAATTTTTGTCTCTTTACAAAAACTGAGTATCTTGAGCTTTAAAAGTTCCTTAGCTCTAAAAACGATAGTCTGTGGCTTTTTGAGCTACTCAATCTATTTATGTGATAAAGCACTTGAACAAGCTTCTTGAAATCATATAAATGGCTTTTACTGGCATTTTCAATATCATAAAGAGATATCCTTTTATCTCAGTCCTCTTTCTAAAAAGTCATATAAACAGCTTTCTGCCAGACAACCAGAGTACTTTCACGTGGAAGAGCAGAATTTTATATTCATCGTCCATTTCTTGGAAGAGGATGCTAAATAAAAACACATTTAGTGACTGCAATTTTATGTGTTCTCAAATTTAACTACTTTCTTTATTACAAAATCAAAAGTAGGAAACATATGTTGATTTGTAAATATTAACTTCAAAATCGAGTTGCTTATACAAGGCAGAAGTTTATGTTTCTCTGAAGTAGCAGTACAGTCCGAGGCAAATGTGCTGGGTGAGTAGGACTGGGTACCAAGCTCTTTTCTTCTGGGCCTCTGGCAATCACAAGATATTACACTCATTTGCAAAGCCTGTGGTGGCTCAGAACTGTATCCGCATCCCAGAGACAGGAGAGTGGAGAACAGTGGAAGGAGAAGACAGGGATATTCTCATGGTCAAGTGAAACTGTGTTTGTGGCCATGGCCAGCTGCAAGGGTCACCATGGGCTCAGAGAAATCAAGAGTTCTGTTGTGGATATTGGGATCATTCCACATCTTTGAACACACAGATACCAAAGAGCACCCTTGCCCCAGTCCTATACCCATCTCTGCTTCAAGAACATAACACAAATCTCCATTCATTTACTACAGGGATCACAGTTCTCAGGAATTACTAATACCTGCTGCCTCAGCAGTGGACTGTGTTCCATGGAATGTCCATCTGGCCACCCCAAGTTTTGTCCTCCTAGAGGTTGTTATCTTTATTCTTCACACCCAAGTTCAAATGGACATTGGAGGAAAGACCCTTTAGGGGGACTTTTTATAATTCATAAGCAATTTCTTAGAAGTGAATGTTGGAGTCCTAGAGCCCGAAGGCCAGACTTGGAAGTACTTCAGAAATAAGTTCTTTCAAACATTATGTATCCAGTCTATTTGCATCTACAGCCAAAGACATCTTAGTTTTCACTCCCAAAACCATAGTGTTGGTTTAATGGCTTCTGTGTTCTTCCATCTCTCTTTCTTTCTCAGTTAATGGTGGCTGTCTTGACGTCATTTGAAACCATAGACTTGGATGGGAATTCACATCTATCTGGTTTATGCCACAGTGATAGTCACATTGTTTAGCTGGGAATTCTTTTTTATTTCAATTTTTATTTAAAGTTTACTTAGTTAACATATATGATAAAATTAGTTTCAGGTGTAGAATTTAGTGATTTATCATTTACATATAACACCCAGTAATAGGGTTCTTAACAGAAACTGCCACATAATTGCTTGAAGCCACATTCTATCTATTGGCAAGTCCACTTCCTCAGAGACATTTCTTCAAGGCACAACTTTGTCTTCCTTGAAGGCTTTGGTGCCTTCAAGCAGCCAAAAACACATCAACATTTTGTGTGTTGTCAGCAGGTTTTTTGGAATACAGATTCCTGTGCAAGGTTCTACAAAAGACGATTTCACCAAATGATCTTTTGGCATAATGAAAATTACCAGGTAAAAAAAAATGACCTAGAACATGGAGTTAGATGGTGTGGGTCTGAATCTTACTTCAGTTTATTCATTTCCTATGCTATTATAACAAGTTACCACAAACTTACTGACTGAAAAACAGTCACACATTCACTATCTTAATCTTCCAGAGGTCAGAAACCTGGGATATGCCTCACAGGACTAAGAGCAAGCTGTCACCAGGGCTGCATTCCTTTCTGGAGTATTTGTAGGGGAATCCATTTTCTTGTCATCTCAGGTTTCTGTAGATTACCTATGCTAAGGCAATACTACATGCTACAAGTACTTGATTTTTTTAGGTTTATTTATTTATTTTGAGAGAGACAGAGCATTTATATGAGGCAGGAGACAAAGAGAGAGAGAGAGAGAGAATCCCAAGCAGGCTCCATACTGTCAGCACAGAGCCTGATGTGGGGCTCAAACACATGAACCCAAGATCATGATCTGAACTGAAATCAAAAGTTGTACGTTTAACCAACTGAGCCACCCAAGCACCCCTCCATGTACTTAATTTTATCTTAGCAGCAACCCACTCTGGGGAATAAACTTTATACTGGTCAGGATACAGACTGGACAGGGTGATAAGTCAAATTTCTACCTTCAATAGCTTGAATGAAATAGAAATGCATTCCTTCCTCATGCGGAAGTGTGGGTGTGTGGCATAGGGCCAATAGGACAGTTTCACAGAATCTCTAGACCATGATATTGTCCATATGGTCAGAGAGAGCATGGTACCACATTCACATTCAGCTAATAAGAAAGAGGAAGAAGCAGAAGTGGAGGCATGGCTATTCCCTTCAAATAAACCAAGAGGTTAGGATGTACAAACCTTCAGTTATAAAATAAATAAGTCACAAGGATAAAAAGTACAGCATGGGGAAAATAATAATACTGGAATAACTATGCTGACAGATGGTGACTACACATCATGGTGAGCATAGTGCAATGTATAGGTTGTTGAATTATTATGTTGTGCACTTGAAACTAATATAACATTGTATGTCAACTATCTTTCAATTAACAAAAAAGAAAAAAGAAATCAGAAATTTCACACATCACTTCAGTGCATTTGTAGCTGAAAAGCAATGGAAAAATACATATTTTAGCTGTCCACATAAAATTTGGAACACCTAGTGCTAAAGAACAGAGAGAAAAGTTAACCATTATTGATCCCTGAATAAAATAGAAAGTAGTTGGTTTTTGGATGTGTCTTTAATGTCCTTTACTATGCACACTTACCTGAAAGTTAAGATATTCATCCTGGAGAATACTGCAGGAATGGTGCACTAAGCTATATGCACCAGTTCCCTAATTAAGGACAATAACAAAAGCTAAACAAAAGCTAAACTATATTTAAAGACTGCTCAAATATATTGAAAAGCCTAAAATATTAAATGACTACCATGCAATAGTCTTGGAGAAGATGGAGGCCCAGGGAAGTAAGCACAGAATTTGGATTTTCTTTTTCCCTGGGAGTGTTTGTTCATTTTGAAGAAGTGGCTCATAGAAGCTATTTTTATGGTCATCTGATATAAGGCCATGATAAACCACATTCCATTTGTGTGGGGACACCAAAAGAATGCCCTTTAGCAATAAAGATGAAGTAAAAGCAAGCAGGAAATCTTTTTAAGTTTATTTATTTTGAGACAGAGAGCAAGAGAGCAAGAGAGATAGAGAAAGTGAGCATGTGCCTATGAGAAGGCAGAGAGAGAGAGAAGTAGAGAGAATCCCAAGCAGGCTCTATACTGTCAGCACAGAGCCTGATGCAGGGCTCCATCACACCGTTCATGACCTAAACCGAAATCAAGAGTCAGATGCTCAGTCAGTTGACTGAGCTACCCAGGTCCCTTCAAGCTGTGATTTTAAAAAATGGTAATAATAATGTTTATTTATTTTTGAGAGAGAGAGTATGTGAAGGGGGGGAGCAAAGGAAGGGCAGAGAGAGGGAGACACAGACCTCAAAGCAATCTCCAGGCTCCACGCTGTCAGCATAAGAGCCTTATGTAGTGCTGAACTCATGGACCTCAAGATCATGACCTGAGCCGACGTTGGACGCCTAACTGACTGAGCCCCCCAAGAGCCCCCCAAGCTCAGATTTTGAAGCTCAGATTTAAGCAATCTCAAACCCTAAAATTGTATTGAGATAACCTCATATTACTTGGAATATAAAATGTGTAAGTCTTCTTCTGAAATAATATAACACAATCCTGTTTCTAAAATTCTTTTTAGAAATAAACTAACAAAACATTCATCATATAAGTAAAGTAAGCAAGTATGTAAAGAGATAAGCAATATGAATAAATCAAATGGAAACTTTAAAATATATCTTATTTGTTGAAATAAGTAAAAATAGCAATGCTTGAAAAATTTAAGCATAGAATTAGAAGCTATAATAAAGGATCAACCAGAAATCTGAGAAATAAAAAAAAATGGAATAGCTGAAATAACTCCATAGGTTGATTTAATAAATGTTTGGACACAACTGAAGAAAGGAATAAAAAAACTATCTAGAATGAAGCACAAGGAGAATAAGAGTAATAAAAAATAGAGAAGAGGTGGTCAAAGGCAGAGGATACAGGGAAAAATCTAAAATATATGGTGTTGGCTTCTCAGAAGACAAATGAATGACGGGAAAACAAAATTGAAGACATTCTGTGTAAGAATATTCCAACATTGGTTAATGACATAAATGCACATATTTAAGAAGGCTTATATTCTAAACAGAATAAGTAGAAGGAAATGCATTCATAGAAATACTGATTAAAACCAAAGTCAAATAGAATATTTCAATAGCAATGAGAAATTCTCCAGTTTTGCTATGACAACAGAGACACACTACAACCTATCTTTATTGCTCATTAAACTAAAATCTCATAACAAGTTATGTAAAGCAACTATCTAAGAACTACTGAAAGTAACTAAAGCAAGAAAAATGTGGAATGGAGCCAAAACTTAGAGAAGCATTGAAGTTGAGACATTTTTTCCCCACAACTCCATCTCCAGGACAGGCCCAGCCTTGAGGCAGTCCAGCAATGTGAGCAATTAAAACTCAAATAGAAAGTTCCGCAAGCTGGAAAGGATTGGTAGGGTGGTCCTAGATAGGAAAGTGTTGAGAAGGGAGCCTGACATTCTCTGTGGAAATCCATGCAAGTCTCAGTGTCACCCCTAAACTGCATATGCATGGTACAGACCAAACCAGTATAGCAAAGGTTTTGAGAACTGAACTAATTTTAAACCATAGTACAATTCAGACTATACCCTCAGTGGTGTATGTATGGGACAGGCCCACAGTAGCAGAGCAAAAGCTTTGAAAAATAAACTCAGATCAGACAAGACTCCTGTGGTCTGAATATAACCTCTAAAAGAGAAAAAAGTAAATAAATATCTCATGGTTGGAGTCACATCACCAAGATGGTGGTGCAGGAAACCCGGCCTCCAATCCCCCACAAAGATCAACAACTAAACAGCTATCTACAAACAAAAGCGGCTCTGGGAGAGCTTTGAAGTCCACTTAAGAAACTTTAGCAACACAGTGGAGCAACAGCAGAAGCAACAGAAGATAATTGCTCAAAAAGAGAAGAAAGACAGATGCTTTTTTTCCTGCACCATCCCAACCCCAAGCTGGCATTACTCAGTGCCAAAGGGACCTTCCTAGTTAGAGAGAAGTCCCCTTACTAGGAAAGGATGAGTGGAGCAAGCAACTAGCTTCCTCCACATTTCAAAGCCCTGCACAAAGGTCCCAATTTAATTTCATCCCACGGGGGCCAGCAAAGCTGAGATGGACAGAGATGGCTAAAAACAAGAAAGAAAAGCAGGGGCTACCAATAGCAAACACACAGCAGAAGCAATCATGGTTCACAGTGACCTGATCCACTCAAAGCCACCAGATTTCACCACTGAGGAAGGAGCCAACAGACAGCACAGGCTACTGCAGATCCCCTGCAGATATTGCTGGTTATTTCTCATGAGCATTTGTGTTTACCAATACCAGCCCCTTCTCCCATTTCACTCCACCCTTTATCAGAGTGTAGAAATGCACTGGAACCCAGCCTAGGCCTGTGTGGCTGTGCAAGTGTGAAACACTTGCTCCACAGCTGACCTCTACTGCCACAAGAACACTTGAAGCTAGTCCCTCCAGCTGCATGCTGCTGGTCTGACACACTTTACCAGCTTCCACTGTGAGTGCACACCCAGGAAGAGACTGTGTAGTTTCAGGAGAATACACCAATAGCCAAGCACCTCACAGCTGCTTATGGGCCCAGATCAGACCATCTTCTGTCACTGGCCTATATTATTATACTCATCTACTGTTAGCTTCTCTACCTAGGTACCTGTATAACTCTGGTCCAAATCCCATCATCAGCCAACACTCTGGTGTCACATTCTGCTGGTGAGACTCAACAGTCACACGAATACATGCTGATAGGCAGGACTAGTGTGCTTGCATTTGGCCCTAGACTTTGCTGCCTGCCCTGCCCCCCACCACTACATGTGTGTCAACAACTAGAACTTGCCAATATACAAGCATTTGTGGCTAGCCCATAGAGCTGAGTGTGTGTACACCACCAGCTCTGGCCTCTACTGCTGCATGCCTTGGTCTGTAGCTGCTGGACCTGAATGTGCCACTGAGAATCCTAGCAGTATTTGCAGGCACTGTGGGTTCCCTACAATGCTAAAAAAGGAACACACAGTTGATCCTGTGGACCCCAGCACTCTAAGCCAAAGGAGACATTATGTCTCCTTGGACCCAGTGCTACCATACAACCCTGAACTTGGCACTTGGCACCACTAGACCTGGAGTCACAGCATGTTCCAGCATGCCTCCACCTGTAGGTGAAAGATTTTTTCTTACCAAAGCCAGTCTATAAAGTCAGGAAGAGTTAGCTGCTTCATAAGATACACAGAAACTTACACAAAGCTACAAGGAATACACAACTTTACCAAAGGAATATGGTAAATGTCCATCAACTGGCCTGAAAGAAATGAGATGTAGGAATTATGTGACAAAGAATTCAAAATAATTGTTATAAAGATGTTCAGAGAGATATGAGAGAACATAAACAATTTAAACTTATCAGAAAGATAATATGAAAAAACAACAACAAAAAAAACCAAGTTCAACAAAGAAATACAAAACATATAAAACAACCAATAAATTTTGGAGCTAAAAATAACAATGATTGAACTAAAGTAACAGCTTCTTATGAGAACTTCAACAGCAGACTTTATCACACATGAAAAAGATATTTGAGCTTAAAGACAGATCAATGAAAAGATGTAATCAGAAGAACAACAAAAAAAGAAGAAGAAAAAGCCTACATGATCTATGGGATACTGTAAAATGAAACAATTTGTGAATTACTAGAATTCACGAAGGGGAAGAGAAAAAGAAGAGGACAGAAAGCTCTTTTAAATAAATAATGGCTGATAACTCTCCATATCTGGAGAGAGATTTGGATATCCAAGTTCATGAAGTTTATAGTTCACCAAACAAAAGAGCCTTAAAGAGATTTTCACCAAGATACATTAGAATAAAACTGTAAAAAAAAATAAAGGCAGAATCTTAAACACAGCAAAAAAAAAAAAAAAAAAAAAAAAAAAAGGACTTGTAACGTACAAGGGGACTCCCATATAGCTGTCAGTGATTTTCCTAGGAGAAATCTTACAGGCCAGGAAAAAGTGGAATTATATATTCAAAGTACAGCAAAAAAAAGTAAAAACAGTAACAAAAAAACCACACACAAAAACAAAACAAAACAAAATACTGCCGATGAAGAATATATTGCACAACAACGCTTCCTTCAGAAATGAAAAAGAAATAAACTCTGAGACAGAGAAAAGCTGAGGTAATTCATCATAACTTGACACTCCTTATAAGAAATGCTGATGGGGTGCCTGGGTGGCTCAGTCGGTTAAGCTTCCAACTTCGGCTCAGGTCATGATCTCACAGTTTGTGGGTTCGAGCCTCACGTCGGGCTCTGTGCTGAGGAGCTCAGAGCCTGGAGCCTGCTTCAGATTCTGTGTCTCCCCCTCTCTCTGTCCCTCCCATACTCATGCTCTGTCTGTCTCTGTCTCTCGATAATAAATAAAAATTTTAAAAAAAGAAATGCTGAAAGTAGTTCTTCAAGATGAAACAAAAAGGCACTAATTAGTAATGTGAAAACATATGGAAATATATAACACACTAGTAAAGTAAGTATGGGTCAGATTCAGATACAATAGTATTATAATATGTGAAGTGTTAACCACTTAACTCTAGTAGGAAGATTAAAGGACAAGAGTATTAAAAATAACTATAGCTACAATAGTATGTTAATAAACAATATTGAAAAAGTGCATTGTGACATGAAAAACATAAAAGGAGAGAAGCAAAAGGTTAGAGTTTTTAGAGATTAAAATTTTCAGTGTAAAGTAACAATTATATCCATAAGATGTTTTATATAAACCTCATGGTAACCACAAGGCAAAAAGCTACAATAGATTCATAAAATATAATGAGAAGAGAATCAAATAACACCACTACAGAGAATTATCAACATGCAGAAAGATGTTAAGAGAGGAAAAGGAACAGAGAGAACTACAAAATAGGCCAAAAAAATAACATGGCATTAGTAAGTGTTTACCTATCAATAATTATTCTAAATGCAAATGGATCAAACTCTCTAACCAAAAGACATAGAGTGGCTTGGTGGATAAAAACAAAACAAAACAACAAAAAAACAAGATCTGACTATATGCTACCTACAGGACTTACTTCAGTTTTAGAGAAACACATAGGTACAAAGCGAAAGGTTGAAAAAATATATTCCATCAAGTGAAAACCAAAAGAGAACAGGGCACTGTACTTATGTCAGACAAAATAGACTTTAAGTCAATAAACAGTAATGAGAAACATGAAAGGTCATTATATAATAAAATAGCAATATACATATGGACCCAACCTTGGAGCATATAAATATATTAAGCAAATACCAACAAATATAAAAGGAGAAATAGATGACAATACAATAAGAGTAGGGTACTTTAATACTACTTTTTACACGATAGATCATCCAGATAGAAAAAATCACCAAGGAAATTCTTGACTTGTACCAAACTTTAAAACAAATAGACCTAACAGACAACAACAGAATATTTAATCAAACAGCAGCAGAATGTACATTCTTCTTGAGGGCACTTAGAACATTCTTTGGGATAGATCATATATTAGGTCACAGAACAAATTCATCAAATTTAAGAAGATTGCTATTGTACTAATTACCTTTTCCAACCAGAAAGACACAAAACTAGAAATAGATAATGGAAGAAAAGCTGGAAAATTCAAAGTACAAAAATCAAATTTAGTTAAATTATTTATCATTATTAAATATAATTAAATTTCAATTAAATTAATTAAATTAAAATTAAAACACTCCTAAACAACTAGAGGGTTAATAAATATTGAACTACAATATAGTAACACCTATGTGACACCTAAAAGCAGTTCTAAGAAGTTTATAGTTATAAAGCCACACATCAAAGAAAAAGAAAGATCTCCAGGGAGCAACATAACTTCACACCTTAAGGAACTATAAAAAAAAAAATCAACCTAAGCCCAAATTAACAAAGAAAGAAAAAACAAAAATGAGCAAAAATAAATAAGATAAAGACAAACAACAACAGAAATGGTCAATAAAACTATGAGTTTTTGGGGCACTTGGGTGGTTCAGTTGGTTGAGCGTCTGGCTTTGGCTCAGGTCATGATCTTGTGGTTCATGGGCTCGAGTCCCACGTCAGGCTCCATGCTGACAGCTAGCTGAAAGCCTGGAGCCTTCTTCAGATTTTGTGTCTCCCTCTCTCTCTGACCCTCACCTGCTCACACTGTCTCTCTCTCTCTCTCTCTCTCACAAATAAATAAAAAAATTTTTTTAAATATTTTTAAAAAACTAAGAATTTTTCTCCTAAAATAAACAAAATGCAGAAATCTTTGACTAGGCTAAATAAGAAAAATAGAACTTAAATAAAAATGAAAGATGAAACATTACAACTAATAATATGGAAATACAAAAGATCAAAAGTAACTACTATTAATAATAATATGCCAGTAAATTGAATAACCTAGAAAGAACTAGGTAGATTTATGGAAATATACAACTTACCAAAATTGAATCATGAAGAAATAGAAAGTCTGAACAAATAACAAATAAAAATATGGAATCTGTAATCAAAAACGCCTCAACTCAGAAATCCCAGGACTAGATAATTATGCTGGGGAATTCTACCAAAATTTTAAAGAAGGATTAATGCCAATCCTTTCAAACTCTTCCAAAAATTTGAAAATAAATAAAACATTATGAAATTCATGAGGCCAACATTTCCTTATTACAAAGCCTGTTAAGGACACTATAGGAAAAGAAAACTAGAGACCAACATCTTTGATTAATATGGATGCAAAGATCTCAACAAAGGAAAAAAAAGTCATTAAAATCAGGAATGAAGAAGATGCTATGATTACATATATAGAAAATCTCCCCAAATTATTAGAACTAATCAACAAATTTAGTAAAATTTCAGAATACAAAGTTAATATTCAAAAGTCAGTTGTTTGCATGCAGTAACAATAGAATATGTGAAAAAATAGAAATCATCCATTCATAACAGCATCAAAAATAATTAAATAAATAAACTTAAATAAAATCAGAAATGAAAGCGATGTAACATATACCATGGAAATATAAAGGATTATAAGAAACTATTATGAACAATGCTATTACAACAAATTTGACAACCAAGATGAAACAGATAAACTCCTTGAAACATATACCTACCAAGACTGAATCATTAAGAAAGAGAAAATATGAACAGATTGATTACTAGTAAATAGATTGAATCAGTAATCAACCCCCCCCCACCACCAAAAAAATGTTCAACACCAGATGGCTTCACTGGGGATTCTAACAAGCATTTAAAGAAGAATTAACATTCGAAAAAGGAAAAATTTCATACTTCTCAAACTCTTCCAAAGAAATATAAGAAGAGGGAATACTTCCAAACTCCTTTCATGAGACCAGTATTACCCTGATATGAGAACAAGACAAAGATGATACACACACAGAAAAATTACAGGCCAAATTCCCTGATAAAGATTCAAAATATTTATACTGAATCCATATTCAAATAATATTCAACAAAATATTAGCAAACTGAATTGAACAATACATCAAAAAGATCATACACCATGATCAAGTAGGATTAATTCAGGGATGTAAGGATGGTCAAACATCTGCAAATCACTCAATGTGATACACCCCATTAACAATATAAAGGATAAAAATGATATGATCATCTCAATACATGCATGAATGAAAGGCACTAAAAAACCAATATCCATTTATAATAAAAAAAATCTCAACAAAGTCGTTTATTGAGGGTACCTACTTCAACATGATAAAAAAATCACATATGACAAGCCCACAGTTTGCATCATACTCAATGGTGAAAAGCTGAAAGCTTTTCTTCTAAGGTAAAGAAGAATACAAGAATGTCCATTCTTGCCACTTTTATGTGACATATGATTGGAAATCTTAGCCACAGCAAGTAAGGAAGAAAAAGAAATACAAGATATCCAAATTCGAAAGGAAAGAGTAAAATACTCACTGCTTGCAGATGGCATGATATTATATATAAAATCTTAAAGATTTCTCCCAAAAAGTGCTGGAACTAATAATAAATTCAGTAAAGTTGCAGGATATAAAATCAGAACACAAAAAAATCTGTTGCATTTCTATCTACTAGTAGTAAACTTTGAGAAATAGAAACTTTTAAAAATCCCATTTACAACGGCATCAAAAAGAATACTTAGGGTACCTGGGAATAAATTTAACCAAGGAAGTAAAAGGCATGCACTGAAAACTCTAAGGTATTGATGAAATAAACTGAAGAAGACACAAACAAATGGAAAAATAGTCTGTGCTCGTGTATTGGAATAATTAATATTGTTAACATGTCTATACAACCTAAAGCCAACTGTTGATTCAATCAAAATCCCAATGGCTTTTTTTCTCAGAACTAGAAAAAATAATTCTAAAATTTGTGTAGAACCACAAATGACCCCAAATAGCCACAGCAGTCTTGAGAAATAACAAAGCTGGAGACATCACACTTCCTTACTTTATTTATTATTTTTTCACACGTCCTTACTTTAAATTGTATTACAAAGTACATTAATAAAAACATCATGGCATTGGCATAAAAATCGACACACATACCAATGAAACAGAATAAAGAGCCTGGAAATAAAACCAGACATATATGGTCTACTAATTTACTACAAAGGAACAAGAAATATACAATAAGAAATGGATATTCTCTTTAATAAATATTGTTGGGAAAACAGGACAGTCACATGCAAAAGAATGAAACTGGACCACCATCTTATACATATCTTTAATGGATTAAAGACTTGAATGTAAGACCTGAAACCATTAAACTCCTAGAAAAAAACATAAGCATTAAGCTCCTTGGCATCAGTTTGGCAATGATATTTTGCATTTGACAACAAAAGCAAAGGCAACTACAGCAAAAGTAAACAAGTGGGACTACACCAAACTAAAAACCTCCTTCACAGCAATGGAAACCATCAAAAAAATAAAAAGGCATCCTATAAAATGGGAGAAAATATTTGTAAATCATGTATCTGATAAGGAGTTAATATACAAAATATATTAAGAACCCATAAAACTTAATAACAAAACAATAAACAATCCAATTAAAACATGGATAGAGGGACTAAAACTTTTTTTCCAAAGACATAGATGGCCACCAGACACATGTAAAGATGCTCAACTTTATTTATCATCAGGGAAATAAGAATCCAAACCACAATGAGATATTTCCTCATACTTATAACTTAGTGAACTTAGAATAACTATTACCAAAGACAAAATATAACAAGTGTTGTTGATGAGGATGTGGAGAAAAGAGAAACCTGTGCATTATTCTTGGGATGTAAACTGGTACAGTCATTAGAAAACAATGTAGAGGTTTAGCCAAAAATTAAAAATAGAGCTACCATATAATTTAGCTGTCGCACTTCTAGGTATGTGTCCTAAGAAAATGAAAACAGGATCCTGAAGAGATATTCAAACTCCAATGTTCATTGCAGGATTATTTACAATAGCCAAGACATAGAAACAACTTAATTGTTCATTGGTGGATGAATAGATAAAGAGAATGTGGTGTCTGTATGTATTTATTATATTAATTTATTAGTATAATATATGTTTAAATATACACACACAATAAAATATGATTTAGCCACAAAAAGGATATCCTGTCATTTGGGACAACATGGATAGACCTTGAGAGCATTATGCTAAGTGAAATAAATAAGACAAAGACAAATACTGCATGATCTCACCTACATATGGATTCTATAAAATCCAAACTTATAGAAATAGAGAACATGGGGCTTCTGTGTGGCTCAGTTGGTTGAACATCTAATTCTTGATTTTGGCTCAGGTCATGATCCCAGGGTTGTGGGATCTAGCCCATGTCAGGCTCCAGGAGCCTGCTGAGATTGTCTCTTTCTCTCCTTGTGCCCCTCTGTCCCGCTTGTGTGTTCTCTCTCTCTCTCTCTCTCTCTCTCTTTCTCTCACTCTCTCTCTCTCTCTCTCTCTCAAATAAAAAATAAAAGAAAAGAAAAGAGAATAGAATGGTGGCAACTAAGGGGCTGGGACTAGGAAAAATTGGGAGATGTTTGTAAAAGGTTACAAATTTTCAGTTATAAGATGAATATCATATAATATTCTATGAGGGTCTAGGTACAGCATGGCGATTTCAGCTAATAAGACTGTATTATATAATTGAAAGTAGTTAAGAGAGTAGATCTTACATGTTTTTACTATAAACAAGGGATGGTAATTATCTGACATGAAGGTCTGTTAGCTAACTCTATGGTAATAATCATCTTGCAATATACACCGAATCAACACATAGCACACCTTTAACTTACACAATGTCATGTCAATTATATATTAGGAAAGTTGGAAAACTACATCTGACATTCATAACAGAACCCAGAGACAACAAAATGAAACATTAACAATGTTCAGGATACAATTCAAAATTTTACAACATGTAAGCAACAAACAATGAGGGGAATCTGGTTAATTATCATGTGAAAAGACACAGATGCAAACCCTGAAATGCCCAGATGTTGAAATGAAGAAAAAAAATAAGGTAGAATTAATAATTTTACTTTGTGTGGTAAGAAAAAAACCTTGCAATTAAAAGAAAAGTAAGCATTTTCAGAAGAGAAATTATAAACATGAAATAAAAGAAATATCAGAAGTTGAAACTATAGCATCTGAATGAAAGATGCTAGATAGGCTCAAGAGCAGAATGGAGATGACAGAAGAGAGAATTTTAAATAACAATTACCACATCTAAATAACAGAAAGAAAAAAAATTATGGATAAAATAAATAGAGACTTGGGGATCTGTGGAACTATTTCAAAAAGGCTAATAAGCATAACATTTAGTCCAGGGAGAAGAGAACAAAATGGGCCATAATAAAGGAAATAAAAGCAGAGAAGTCATTAAGAATTACTTGGGCTACATCCAAAGATTCAGATGATACACAATGCCACACCACATTGTTGAATGTGTATCAAAGCAGGTCTTTATATTAAACTTCCATTTTATACAAAATTCAGTTAACAAGTGATCATTGCTCAATGGCATTACAGTGACGCAATCAGCAAACCCCAGAATGTGGGAAGCTCAATAATATTACCTACTTTCTTGAATATGTAAATTGCAAGGAAAAAAGTAATAGGGATTGGAGGGAGGATCCTATATATCAAGAAGATGCAAAATGTCGATCCTGATTCAAATCTTATTATAAAAGTATATTTATGGGTAAACAGGAAAAATTTGAACACTGACTAGTTATTTTTTTATTTTAAAGAGTTTTTTAATGCTTTTTTTAATTTAGTTTTGAAAAAGAGAGAGAGAGTGAGCAGATGAGGCAAAGAGAGAGTGAGAGAGAGAATCCCAGGCAGGCTCCACACTGTCAGCACAGAGCCTAATGCAGGACTCAGACTCATGAACCATGAGATCATGACCTGAGCCAAATCAAGAGTTGGTCCCTTAATGGACTGAGCCACCCAGGTGCCCCAAGTTTAATTTTTTTAAATAAAAAGTATACTAATTGTATTATGGCCATGGTTTAAACAAATTCTGGATGAAATAACACTATGTGACATTTTTTTCCAGAATAATGTGGAGGGAAAGAAGTATTTAGACACAAGTAGTTCATATAGTGAAAGGTAGGAGCTCAAGTTCATTCTCTTGGGTGTGTATATCCAGTTGTCCTAACAAAATTTATCGAAACACAACTTTTCCGCTTCATTATTTTGGCACTGTTATTAAAAATTAATAGAATATAAATGTAGGGGTTTATTTATGGATTCTTAATAATAGTCAATTGATCAATATTTCTATACTTATGCTACTACCACTCCACTGTTACAGTTGTTTAAGTGACTTTCTTGAACGAATTCCGTAAAGTGCATTTTTGTGTGTCTATAGCCACTGACATTTGTGCTTGGTTATCTCAGTGGTCAGCTAAAGATTGTACAGGTATCTCCTTAAATACTTTGATTGATTAGTATATGAACCTTTAGCAAGGGGCCCTGTTAGGACACACCTTTAGCACTCAGCCAGGCAGTTGACAAACGTACCTTACCCTTTACTTCTTGCATATGCAGAACCTGAAGTTCAGCACAAGGGAGAGACTAGGGCTGTCCCATAATTTTCCTGGGCATGCAAACCTGCAAACGCATGATAACTTCTAGATCCCCACAAATCTGTCAGAGCTTTTCAGAGACACTTTTGGACATCTCACTCCTCAGTTTTTCCTTTTAAGGTTTTTGGTGGCTTTGTTTAGCCCCCACTGTTACTAACACATCAAGTAGCTACGTTATTAAACAATTTTGACTGATTGTTTTGATGGATGACCTTGGGAAAAGGCTGTTTGCACTGAATGTACTCTAGGTAGATCAAATTAAAATGAAATCTGTGAGTGGAGTTTTCCAGAGAAGTGCCAGACCATTTACATAATGATAATTCTAAGCAAATGGCACTTTTGTTGGAATTCTACATCTACCCTGTCTAGTGCTACTAGGCTGATGTTTTCCAAGGTTACTGTGATATCTGTTAGATTCCACGGTTACCACAAAACTGAGGACAGTGGAATGGAAATAAGGTAAATTTAAATCTCACAAACTCTGTCATTACTGATATTCAGCCATTTCCCCCAATACAGAAAGTTTTGGTTAATTTCCAGAGTTCTGAAGAAGTTGCTTTTGAAATTTTTGCCAGTGTTCTCATGGCTTTCACAGAGGAACAGATTTTCACTGGTCCTGACTGCACCATTCTGGAAGTGTCTTCCTCGTAAACAAAGTTTTGTTGTTTTTTTTTTTTAATATGTCATATTTATTATCCATTAATTCATCAAAATTATGAATCAGAGGAATAATGACTGATGTGCTGTAAGCACGGTAATCAACTATTTTAGGATGCAGATTCAATATTTGCTAACAGTCTACAGGCTCTAATATGTCCAGATATTTGATTAAGTTTCTTGCTTGTGTGGGTGTTCCAGCATTATGAAATCAGCTTCAGCTTCTACCTCCATAGTCTTTTCAACCCCTCTAAGAAACTCTGACTGAACATCAGAACCCAAACAGCTCTCTTTTTCTCTGTGATCCTACAGAAGTTACAACAAAAAGTAAACCATGTGTCACAATGTGTACATCTGTGTATGGGAGCTGAGTGGATATTTTCTCTGCATTTGGTGATCAGGACCCGTAGAGGACAGAGAAATACTGGGTTCTCACAATACAAATTGGAAACTGGTACTTCCCCAGGCTTTTCTAAGAGTGAAGTAGTGCTTCAGTGGCAAAGGGGGCTGAGATAACCTACAACAATATCCCCAGAGTAATCCCACACAGCATTTATATGGGGAATGGCCAATTCAACACCAAACCAGATTACTCTAAGAAGGCCAAAAGGGATTTCCACCAACACCAGTAGCAAATCACATAACAAGGGTTGGTTTCCTCTTTCTGTAGTTACTTTCCCGGAGGGGTTAGATCCAAGAAAAGAACAGAACTTGTAACTTCAGTAATGGCATTTGATGAGGTGGGATAGGGAGAAACTTCAAAATCAGAATAACATTGAGCTCTTTGATGTATATACTGTGAAAATAAAAACTGTCTAAGAAACAATCTCAGAACATATCAACATCCATCTGAATTGGCACACAGTCACTGTGAAGAGCTCCAGAGAAACCCTTTGGTAGACCTTCCATCACATCAGTGTGGAACTCAGTCTCTTTGAAAAGATAAAGAAGTTTTTGATCAGCCAACAGTGGGGAAATAGAAAGGAGAGGCTGTACTTTGCATTCCCTGCCAACATGACCTGGGAGTAATGCTAGGCTTACTCATTGCTAAGTCTACATCCTTTCTCAACAGAGTGACTTTTCTATTGAAATCCAAAATTTCTTGTGAGCAAAAAATATTTTTAATGTATGAACAAGGTCAGGTGTGTTTTGTTTAGAACTTTAAGCCCAAAAAGATGAGTTAAATCTTGAAAAAATGGCTTTGAACTTGTATCAGATCTGTCTTTGTGTTAGAAAAGATATCAAAAAAATACTGATGACATTTAAGTCTCCAAAAAGTATTAATTCATTAGGCTGATAGATGAGCTATAGAAATTGTCCAGCTTCAGAAACAGAAGATGCTACCTAAGACCAAATGCTACCTAAAACATTGTATTTAAAGCCTTGAGATTTAAATTTTGAAAAAAAATAATTAAAAAATAACTTTGAAGTTAAGTCAGAGTTAAATGTTAATTTTAAAAATAAAAATGCTGAAAAGAATACAAGAGAAAATAAATTCGAGACACTTTAATTTTTTAAATTATGTTTTATCCCCTACTGAGCTGAGAGTCCTCATTAACCATTGAAATTATTTGTGTAAATTTTTTTTCTGATATACATATATTTTAATATAGTTTATTGTCAAGTTGGTTTCCATATAACACCCAGTGCTCATCCCAACAAGTGCCCTCCTCCATGCCCATGACCCCCCTTCCCCTCTCCCCCACCAACCCTCAGTTGGTTTTCAGTATTTAAGAGTCTCTGTGGTTTGCCTCCCTCTCTCTCATTAACTATTTTTCCCCTTCCCCTCCCCCATGGTCCTCTGTTAAGTTTCTCCTGTTCTACATATGAGTGAAAACATTTGATATCTGTCCTTCTCTGCCTGACTTATCTCACTTAACATGATACCCTCGAGTTCCATCCACGTTGCTACAAATGGCAGATTTCATTTGTTCTCATTGCCACGTAGTATTCCATTGTATATATAAAC
>CM053578.1:1242029-1280524 GCA_028646485.1 Cryptoprocta ferox | reverse complement strand
TGCTCAGAGCCTGGAGCTTGCTTCGGATTCTGTGTCTCCTTCTCTCTCTGCCCCTACCCAGTTCTTGTTCTGTCTCTCTCTGTCTCTCAATAATAAATAAATGTAAAAAAAAATTTTTTTAAAGAAAGAAACAAAACAAATGAGCAAAGGGAGAGAGAGAGAGAAGGAGAACAAGAGAGAAAGAAGCAAACCAAGAAAAAGACTCTTAACTATAGAGAACAAACTGATAGTTACCAGAGGGGAGGTCAGTGGGGGGAACGGGTGAAATAAGTGAAGGGAATTAAAGAGTGTACTTGTGATGAGCACTGGGTGTTGTATAGAAGTGTTAAATCACTATATTGTATACCAGAAACTAATACTATGCTGTATGCTACCTAACTAACTGGAATTTGAATACAAACTTGATTGATGACAGATAGATAGATAGATAGATAGATATAGATAGATAGATATAGATAGATTTTTTTAAATTTTTTATGTCTTTATTTTATTTTTTGAGAGAGAGAGAGACAGAGAGTGAGCTGGGGAGGGGCAGAGAGGGAGACACAGAATCTGAAGCAGGCTCCAGGCTCCGAGCTGTCAGCACAGAGCCCGCCACGGGGCTCCAACCCACAGACTGTGAGATCATGCCCTGAGCCGAAGCAGACGTTTAACCGACTGACCCACCCAGTCGCCCAGATAGATATTTTTTTTTAAAGAAAAAAACATGGAGAGTGAGATGTAAAAGAAAAAACTGGGCTACTTTCTAACACTTTATACAAAAATAAACTAAAATTCATTAAAGACCTAATTATGAGACCTGAAACTATTAAAATCCTAGAAGTGGGGTGCCTGGGTGGCTCAGTCAGTTAAGCATCTGACCCTTGATTTTGGCTTAGGTCATAATCTCATGGAGCCCCACTTCTGGTTCTATGCTAACAGTGCAGAGGCTGGTTGGGATTCTCTCTCTCCCTCTCTCTCTTTGCCCCTCTCCCTGCCCCTGTGGCTCAAAATAAATAAATAAACTTAAAAAAAAATCCTGGAAGAGAACACAGGTAGTAATTTCTCTGACATTGGCTGTAGCAACATTTTTCTAGGTATGTCTCCTGAGGCAAGGGAAACAAAAGCAAAAATAAACTATTGGGATTACATCAAAGTAAAAAGTTTTTTCACAGTGAGGGAAACCATCAATAAAATGACAAGACAACCTACTGGATGGAAGAATATATTTGCAAATTATGCATTTGGTAAGAGGTTAATATCCAAAATCTAAAAGTATGCAACTCAATACCAAAAAAACCCAAATAATCTAATTAAAAATGGGCAGAGGATCTGAATAGACATTTTTTTTTTCAAAAAGACATGCAGATGGCCAGCAGACACATGAAAAGATACTTAACATCACTAATTATCATAGAAACATAAGTTAAAACCACAGTGAGATATCACATTACACCTGTCAGAAAGACAAGAAATAACAAGTGTTGGCAAGAATTTGCAGAAAAAAGAATCTTTGTATACTGCTAGTGAGAATGTAAACTGGTATAGCCACTGTGGAAAACAGTATGGAGAGTCTTCAAAACATTAAATATAAAAATATCATATGATCCAATAATTCCACTACTGGGTATTTACAAATCAACCAACCAACCAACCAAACAAACAAAAACCACTAATTCAAAAAGATATAGCCAAATTATGGGAACAAACCAAGTGTCCATCATCTGATGAATGGATAAAGAAGAAGTGGTAAATGAGGCCTCTGTGTGGCTCAGTCAGTTAAACAACTAACTCTTGATTTCGGCTTGGGTCATAATCCCATGGTCCTGGGATGGAGCCCAGTGTCATGGAACCTGCTTGGGATTCTCTCTCTCCCTCTCTCTCTGCCACTCCTCTACTAATTCTCTCTTTCTCTGTCTCTCTGTCTCTCTCTCTGTCTCTCTCTAAATAAATAAACACTAAGAAAGAAGTGACATATACATGTAATGAAATATTACCCAACCATAAAAAATAATGAAATCTTGCCATTTGTAATGACACAGATGGAGCTAGAGACTATTATGCTAAGTGAATTAAATAGGTCAATCAGAGAAAGACAGCTACCATATGATTTCACTTATATCTGGAATTAAAAAACAAAACAAATGTGCATATGGAAAAAAAGAGAGAGAGGGAGGCAAACCAAGAAATGGACTCATAACTATAGCAAACAAACTGATGGTTACCAGAGAGGAAGTGGTTAGGAGATGGGATAAACAGATGATGGGTATTCAGGAATGCAGTTGTTGTGATAATCATCAGGTGTTGTATGTAAGTGTACACTTGAAACTAACATTACACTGTATGTTAACTAGAATTTAAATAAAAAAACTTAAAAATATAGTAAACCTAAATGATGAGTTGCATGTTATATGAATTATATCTTAATACAGCTATTTTTAAAAATTATCTGTAAGATGCCTGCCCATATATAACTTCTAAAAATGAAAGAGATAAAGTTTTCCTCTTGGCTGGAAGGTAAGAGAAGAAAAACATCAGCTACAGTCTAAAAAAGTTCTGCCTTAGGACAAGTCAAAAGTTTAGGGAACATGGAATTCCATATTAGTTTGGAGTATCAAAAGGAGTAGAATCTGTGACCAGCTTTCTTTCTGGGGCTCTGGGAAGCACTGTGCCAACTTGCCAGTAACTTTTTCCGACCAATAGCATTCCCTGTGACAATGCAGTATGTGATAGCATAGCTAGTTGCCAGGGTGTGCTAAGAAAATGGGCAGAGAGTACTTCAAAGTCTGAGGTGAACGGATATGTCAGTGATGTATCACAGACTTCTTACATTCTCTCTGTCTCACATGTCCCCCTGAAGTCTAGGCTGATTGCTTCCTGTCGATTCCACTGTGATGTCAAAGTAGTTGTGAACCATAGGATCCCACCTCTAAGGCCAGAGAACTCTGCTCTCATGTCACCACTTCTGACCTCAGCAGGCTTAAGTCCAGTTAATGTAGTTGCCCATGAGAAAACTGACCAATTAGAAACTGAGCATGGTAGGGAGCTGTCAGGTAAGTTTTTTTCTTTCTTTTTCTTCTGGATTTTTCTGTGGTCCAGATTTTCTATTCAGCCTGTTCAAAGATATCTAACACCTGCCTACCTGCTGTGTCTGTAGGTAGTGGTTCAAGGACAATCTGAGAGTGCGGCAAGCACAGGAATGCATCCCTTCCGTTCCCTTCCTCTCTCTCTTTCAATTTCTCCTGCTCTCATATATGTGTAATAAAATTGAAATCTTGCATTATTATTTAGTGTTTTTATATGTTTTCCATCCAATTAAATATATTTTCAAAAACATGAGTTGTAATGGATGCATTCTATTTCATCAAATAGATAATCTTAAATGAATCAATCAATAACTTATTATGGGCTATTTTTGTTCTCATTAGTTTATTTCCTTTTTATAAATTTCAAAAATTGTAAATATAGAGTAAAAATATTTTTCAAATGCTTGGGTTTAAAATGTGCCCCAGTAGTAGATCCTTATTATTTGTGACACTTAAATAAATTAAATTTAAAGATAATAAAATGTATACTTAGACTCTTGTTAAAAATACACCCTAGGAAAACTGTTTAAGGGAAGCCTGTCTTTGGGTTGTCAAAATTATGTCAGGGGAAATCCTCCTGTACCTCCATGGTTTTCATATGAAAGCACATGCTGGGCAGAATAATCAAAGGCATTTATCTAAGGACCCTTACAGTCCAAGCCCTCTGGCTGGTCATTTTTTCCTGATATGGTTATATCCCAAATAAAAAGATGTAATATGGGGAAAAATACATTATTCTATTCAAACATGGAATGAAAATACCATTTTGACAATAAAAAGCCATAATTAAAATCATTGACATAATTTTAATAAAAGCTGTATGTGTTTGGGGCGCCTGGGTGGCTCAGTCATCTGAGTGTCTGACTTTCACTCAGGTCATGATCTCACAGTTTGTGGGTTTGAGCCCAGTGTCGGTCTCTGTGTTGACAGCTCAGAGCCTGGAACCTGCTCCAGATTCTGTGTCTCCCTCACTCTCTGTCCCTCCCCCACTCATGTTCTGTCTCTCCCTCTCTGTCTCTTAAACTAAATAAGCATTTAAAAAAACAAAATAAAACAAAACAAAAAAGCTGTATGTTTTTAAGATATACAACTTGAGGATTTGCTATACATAGCAAAATAATTGCTGAAGTCAAGCTGATTAATACACCAATTCACATAATTATTTTTTGTATATGTGTGGTTGAAAGCACCTGAAATCTTTTAGCAAACTTCCAGTATTCAATACAGTAGAACTAACTATAGACATCATGCAGTACATTACATCATTAGACTTATTCCTCCTACATAATTTCAATTTACTGTACTTTAACCATCACCTCCCCATTTCCCCCACCTCCCTACCCTTGGTAATCACTGCTGCATTTTATGTTTCTATGTGTTTAACTTTTTTATAGTTCAAGTGTGTGTGAAATCTGATGTTTTTTTTTCTTTCTGTATCTGACTTATTTCACTTAGCAAAATGTCCTCCAGTTTTATTCATGTTGTTGCAAATGTCAGGACCTTTTTTAAAGTATAAATAATATTTAATTATATATGTGATATATTAATAAATTGTGAGATAAATGATAGATACAGATGATCTATCTCATAGATCTCACAAAATGTGTTCCATTCATTTACAACATACACTTATGTTGTTTCCTTATCTTGTTACTGTGAATAATGCTGATTTTGGAAGCTCAGATGTCTCTTGAAACACTGATTTTATTTCCTTTGGGTAATTACCCATAATAAGAACTCTGGATCATATGGTAGTTCTATTATTGGCTTTTTGAAGAATTCCCATACTGTTTTTCATAGTGGCTGCACCGATTTATATTCCCACAAGCAGTGTATAAGGATTCTTTTTTCTACAGATCCTTTCCAACACATATCTTTATCATTATTATTATTACTCGATACCAGCTATCCTAACAGGTATACAGTGATATCCCCTTGTGGTTTTGATTTGCATTTCCTTCATGATTACTGATGTTGATCACTTTTTATATAGCTGTCAATCATTTTTACGTTTTCTTTTGAAAAGTCACTTTGCCCATTTTTAAATAAAATTGTTTGTTTTTATGTTATTGAGCTGCATGTGCTCTTTATGTATTTTGAATATTAACCCCTTATCATTTATAAATATATAGTTTGTAAATATTTTCTCCCAATCCATGGCTTGCCTTAGAAACAAATTTAGCAAAGGAGATAAAAAGTCTGTACACTGAAAAATAAAACATTGGTGAAATAAATTGAAGAAGACACAAATAAATAAAAAAACATTCCATGTTCATGGATTGGAAGAATTAATATCATTAAAATATCCATACTACCCAAAATGATATACAGATTCAGTGCAATCCCTACCAAAATTCCAATGGCACTTTTCACACATATAGAAAAAAAAGTAATCCTAAATTCATATGGAACCACAAAAGGCCCAAAATAGATTAAACAATCTTCAGCAAGAAGAGCACATTTCTTAATTTCAAATTATGTTATAAAACTATAGTAATCAAAACAGTATGGTGCTAACATAAAAACAGATGCATATACCAAAGAAACAAAATAAAAGGTCAAGAAATAAACCAAAACATATACAGCCAACTAATTTTTTTTAAATTTCTTTCTTTTTATTTCATTTTTGAGAGAGAGAGAGCAAGCTGGGGAGGAGCAGAGAGAGAGGGAGACAGAATCCCAATGCAGGGCTCGAACTCACAAACTGTGAGATCATTACCAAGCCCAAATCAAGAGTCAGACACTCAAACTGAGCCACTCATACGCCCCTGGCCAATTAATTTTTGACCAGGGCACCAAGAAAAGGAGAGTTTCTTCACTATATGGTGTTGAGAAAACTAATGAAACTAAACCCTTATGCTATACCGTAAGATAATTAAATCCAAACTACATTATAAAGACTTAATCATAAAACCTGAAATCATAAAACTACTAGAAGAAAACAAGGAAAAATCTCCTTGTTATTGGCCTTGGCAATGATTTCTGTGGATGACATGAAAAGTTTAGAAAATAAAAGTAAAAATAAACAAGTGGGACTCCATCAAACTAAAAATCTTCCTAATAGTAAAAGAAACCATTAACGAAATGAAAAGACAACTTATAGATTGGGGAAAATATTTGCAATTACATATTCTAAATCAAAATTGCAACCAAATATGACCAATTATTATAGATGAAACTGCAACTCTTGCCAAGAGCAAATTCTTAAAATTTTTCCCCAGAGGAACTTTGACCTTGTTCATCTCACTGCTTTTATTTACCTCACATTAGAGTACCTGGAAGTCCTGGTCTTTCTTTTTCTTTTCATTTTATCATTTGAGCAGTCCTTCATAATAAGCAATGAAGACAGCCTAGCAGGGGTGCCTGAGTGGCTCAGTCAGTTGAGTGTCCAACTTTTGATTTCAGCTTAGGTCATGATCTCACAGTTCATGAGATCCAGCCCCACGTCAGGCTCTGCGCTGATCTTGTGGAGCTTTCTTGGGATTCTCTCTCTCCCTCTCTCTCTGCCAGTCTCCTGCTTGTGCTCTCTTTCTCTCCCAAAATAAATCAATAAACTTAAAAAAAAAAGCAATCCGAGCTTAGGAAAAAAACAGACTTAACACGAAACAGGCTTGCATCTGAATTTTGCTTCTACTACTCTTTAAAATAGTAACTTGGATAATTTCTTTAAACTTCTTTTTTATTTTTTATGAGATGAAATTCAAATACCATTAAATTAAGAATTTAATTGAATAATTCAATGACATTTAACATACTCATAATCCTATGCAACTACCTGGTTCCAAAATATTCTTATCATCACATAGCCTCCACCCATTAAATAGTTGCTCCTTTTCTCCCTCCCATCAATCCCTGGCAACCAACATCATGTGTTCTATCTCTATGGATCTGCCTATTCTTGATATTTCACATTAATAGAATCATTCAATAGGCCACCTTTTACATCTGACTTTTGTCACTTAGCATAATTTTTTCAAGGTTCATTGTAACATGCATCAATATTTCATTCCTTTTTATGGTGGATTCATATTCTGTTTTATGTATATACATCAATCTGGTTTATCCATTCCACATGTTAATGGACATTTGGTTTATTTCTACCTTTTGGCTATCATAAGTAGTGCTACTATGAACATGTATGTACTTTATTTGTTTGAATACCTTTTATCAATTCATTTGGGTACATATCTATGCTGCACCATATGGTAATTCTATATTTAACTTTTTGAGGAACTGTGAAATAGGTTCCACAGTGGCTGAACTAATTTACATTTCTACCAGCAATGTATAAGGGTTTCAATTTTTCTTTATCCTCCACAATGCTTGTCATTTCCATTTTTTATAGTCATCCTAGTGGGTGTGAAGTGGTACTTCACTGTGGTTATAATTTGTATTTCCCTAATGATCTATGATGTTAGACATCTCTCTATGTGCTTGATGGCTATTTGTATATTTTATGCAGGAAACTGACTACTCAAGTTCTTTACTCATTTTCAATTGCATTATTTGTCTTTTTGTTATTGAGTTGTAAGATTCCATTATATAGTGTGAATGTTAGACCCTTACTAGATACATTATTTGCAAATATTTTTACCCCATTCTGTTGGTTGTCTTTTTCACTTTCTTAATAACATCCTATATGTACAAAATTTTAATTTTTAAGAAGTCAAATTTATCTGCTTTTTCTTTTGGTACTCATGCTTTTTTGTCATATTTGAAAATTCATAGCCATAGCTCAGATTATGAAGATTTGTTCCTGTGTTTTCTTCCAAGAGTATTCTGGTAATAGCTCTTATAGTTAGGTTGTTGATCCATTTTGACTTAAATATGGTATAAAATAGTTCAACTTCATTTTTTCTGCAGGTGGATATTCAGTTGTCCCAGTGCAATTTTTTGAAAACACTGTTCTTTCCTGCATTGAATGATCTTGGCACTCTTGTCAATTGGTTATAGGCATACAGATCTGTTTCTGGAGTCTCAATTCTGCTCCATTATATGTATATGACTATCCTTTTGCCAGCCCTACACTGTTTTGATTACTGTATCTTTGTAGTAAGTTTTGAAATTGGGAAGTGAGAGTCTCCAGTTTTCTCCTTTTTTCTTGTTTTAGCTATTCAAGTTTCCTTGCAATTTCATATGAATCTGAGGATCATCTTTTCCATTTTTTGAAAAAAACAAGGTCATTCAGATTTTGATAGGAGTTGAATAGAATCTGTAGATTCTTTGGGCATGATTGTCATTTAACAAGAGTGTTTTTAAATCCATGAACATGCATTTTGTTCATTTAAGTCTTCTTTAATTTCTTTGAGCATTATTTTGTAAATTTTAGTGTATGAGTCTTATATCTCCTTGATTAAATTTATTCCTAGATATTTTACTCTTTTGAATGCCATTGCAAATGGAATTATTTCTTTATCTCATTTTCAAGTTGTTCATTGTTGTGTTGAAACACAATTGTTTTGAATATTTTCATCTTGTACCTTGCAACTTTACCGAATTCTTTATTAGCTCTAATATTTTGTGAATTATTTAGTATTATATATATATATATATGATCATGTTATATCTGAATAGAGAAAATTTTACTTGTTCCTTTCCAATTTGAATCGCTTTTATTTATTTTTCTTTTCTAATTACTCTGGCTAAAACTCCTAGTGCAATATTGAATATCTGTGGTAAATGTGGATATCTATATGTTATTTCTGATCTTAGGAGGAAAGTCTTAAGTCCTTACATCATTAAGCAGGATCTTAGCTATGGACTCTTCATAAGTACCCTTAATCATGTTGAGAATGTTCTTTTTCTTCTTCTTTGTTTTCTGAAATGTTTTTTATCATTAGATGTTGCTGTTAAAGCATTTGTCAAATACTTTTTCTGTGTCAGTTGAGATAATAATTTTCTTTTCCTTCACTTTATTAACATAATATATTACATTGGTTGATTTTCTTATGCTAAATGTCCCTTATATTCCTGGGATAAATCTCACTTGTTGAAAGTATAAAATTCTTTTAATATGCTATTGGATTCAATTTGCTCATATTTTGTTGGGGATTTTTTGCATATATATTTATTAAAGGATATTAATCTGTAATTTTTGTTGTTTTGTTTTTGGTTCTGTTTTTGTTTGTTTCTTACAACGTCTGTCTGGCTTTGATATCAGAGTAATGCTGAACTCATAGAATAAATAAGAAGTGCTCGCTCCTCTTTTGGTTTTCAGAAATGTTTGGAAAAGATTGGTTTTAATTTTCCTTTAAGTATTTGGCAGAATTCACCCATTTAGACATCTAGTTGTGGACTTTTTGTTGTTGTTGTTGGAGCGTGTTTATTACAAATGACAAACTTATCAAGAAACTTTATTTTTTCTTGAATCAGTTTTGGTAATTTTGTTATTACTGGAAATTTGCCAATTTCCCCCAAGTCATATAATTTGTTACCGACAATTGTTCATACTATTTTTTTTAATTTCTAAGTATTTTACAATCTCCCTTTTTAAAATTTCTTTATCTCTCTTTTTTTTTTTACTTATTGGCAGATAAATTGGAGTTACCACCTATTCCTATTGGGAATATGAATTGGTGCAGCCTCTATAGAAAAATTGTTGGCAGTTAGATGCCTAGAATTAGATGTTTTCAATAAGTTAGATGTATAGAATTACAATATAACCCAGTGATTTCACTCCTAAGTATATATTCTGAAAAATTTTTGAAAACAAATGTCAAAGAAAAACCTGTACACAGAGGTTCATAGCAACACTATTCAGAGTACTCAGGGTTGGAAAAAACCAAAATGTTCATCAAGTGATATACCTATAAACAAAATATAGTATATGCATACAGTGAAGTATTATTTATCCATAAAAAGGAATGTAGTACTGCAGCATTCATAATTCTCCAGAGAATTAGATTAGGTAGCTATATAGCTAGCTAGCTAGCTAGCTAGCTAGATGATAGATAGATGATAGGTAGATAGATAGATAGAGATAGAGAATTTTTAAGAAAATTTGCTCGCACAATTACAGAAGCTGGAAAACTCAAAATCTGCAGGTAGGTTGGAAACCCAGGGCAAAGATGAAACAGTTATTGAAAAGCATGGTGGTAATGATTTCACAACAATGTGGATGTTTTTAATGCCACACAGTTAATTGTTCTACTTATGTCTGAAGACAGTCTGCTGTCAGATTCTCCTGTTTCTCAGGATAGGTCAGCCATTTCCTTAAGACCTTCAACAGGTTGGATGAAGCCCACCCATATTATGAAAGCAATTTACTAAAACAAAATCTACTGATTTAAATGTTTATCTCATTTAAATAATGTCCTCTCAGCAACAAACATATGATACTATAATCTATCCAAGTTGACACAAAATTTACCATCACAGGTACTTATATACACTGTAACTTGGATGAATCTTAAAAATATTATGATAAATAATAGAAACCAGATACAAAGGTTACATATTGTGTGATTCCATTTTTATGAATGCAAAGAGTAGGCAAATTCAAAAGATAGAAAACAGATTAGCGTTCATCAGTGGAATAAGGAGTGATGTCAATAGGCACAGAGTTTCCTTTTAAGGCAATAAAAATATTCTAGAAATAGATAGCAGTAATGATTGCACAACATTGTGAATGCACTAGATACCACTGAATTACACACTTTACAGTTTAAAATTCTCAAAAGTTTAAAATATCTCAAAAATAGATACTACTTCACAACCATTAGAATGACTGTTATAAAGTAACAAACAAACAAAAAGAAAAAACAGAAAATAAGATGTGTTGGTAAGGATGTGGAACCTCTGTGCATTGCTAGTCGGAAATTAAATGGTGTAGCCATTGTGGAAAATGGTATGTAATTCCTCAAAATATTAAACTTAGAATGACCATATCATCCAGAAATTCCAATTCTACATATATAAAAGCAGGAACTCAAACAGGTATTTGTACACCCATTTTCATAGAAGTATTATTTATAATAGCAAGAAGGGGAGGCAACACAAGTGTCCATTGATGGAGGAATGGATAAAAAATGTCTGATATATATATATATATATATATATATATATATATACATTTCACCATATATATATATATATATATATATATATATATTAATGGAGACATAAGTAAAATGGTGGTTGCCAAAGGTTAGGGCAAAGGAGAAATGGAGAGTAATAAGTGTTTAGTAGTATAGAGTTTGACTACCCTAGGTATCTAATATAAGTGGAATGACACAATATTTATTCTTTATGACTGGCTTATTTTACTGAGCATAATGCTGTCAAGGTTCATCCATGGTGATGGCTGTTCAATAATGTGAATGTACTTGATGCCACAAAATTGTACACTTAAAAATAGTTAAAATGGAAAATGTATCATGTGTATTTTATCACAGGTAGATGTTTTTAGAATGGTGAACTTTTTATTATGTGCATTTCACTCTTTCCTCCCCACAAAAATGTGATATAGCAGGATATTGTTGAACAATATTTACATGTGGGAAGTGGAGGAACTCAAATAAATAAGCACCATACTGATACTTAAATGACTTAATGTCTAAGCTCTGACTCTGCTAATTGACACAAGCCGAGCACAATCTCACAGACTCAGCAGCAGCCTTTGTAAAATGCTGATAGTATCTGTGTGTGTATCCTATATTTGGCACATGGAGACACTCATAATAAAAGGTAATTGTTGATGCTTATTGTTATCATCACCACTTTCTGGTGGTACTGTCATTATGTCAATTCATTTGGATGACAGAGTATATCATATGACCATATGATGACACATCCCATAGTAGTTAACTGACTTATTAAGGAAACATTTTCTGACTGCCTATTCTCTACCACACACATGATGGGTAGAGTCTACCTTGGGGAAAATAGATACGAAAAAATAAATGGCTAGATTGCTGGAATGAGTGAATGTAATATCATGAGGGCAAAATAAAATGAATTATCATTTTATTCAGGCACCAGGGATTTCAGGGAAGGGTGATGTTGATGTGGGCTGGGGCTATCAGAGATGCCTTCAAGGAAGAGGCTGAACCCAAACTGTGCCTGGCAGGACATGGAGGAAGCAAACTAGGTTGTAATAAAGTTAGCAACAGCAATGATCTGGGGTACTACAAATGGGTAGGAGCCTGGTGGTGGTGAGTCTTGGAAGAAAGAATGGAGACCTTCAGGTCATGAAGAACTTTGAGGGCCGTAATAAGACATTCTTTAGGCAGTACAGAATGATGGAGAATTTGTCCACAGACGAGAACCCTTAGTAAACCAGGCTAGAAGAAGATCAATATTAAATGTGTCATGATCCAAAGCATTAGACTGTTTATATTTGATCCCCACTCTACCTCCTACTACCCATATGAACTTGGGCAAATTACTTACTCTATGTACCTCTCTTTATTGATATGTAAAATGAAACTAATAAAAACACCTGTCTCAAAGGGCTGTTGTGGAGGCTTATTGAGATCATGAATGTAAAGCTCTTAGTCCTGTAAATAATAAGTGCTCAATAAATGTTAGCTGTTATTGTTATTGCATGCAGGAAGAACTAGAAAGAGGAAATATTTAAAGCAAAGAAACCAAACTAAGACATTATTTCTAAATTGCATTAGAAGAGATCTGTACTTTTATTTTGGGCAGTGGAAAAGACAAAGAACAGAAAGAATGTTTCAGTTTTCAGAAGAGAGGGACTCAGGACATCATTCCTTCATCTTCTTTTATTTTCCCCATCC
The DNA here is from genome assembly GCA_028646485.1 of Cryptoprocta ferox. Taxonomy (NCBI): domain Eukaryota; kingdom Metazoa; phylum Chordata; class Mammalia; order Carnivora; family Eupleridae; genus Cryptoprocta; species Cryptoprocta ferox. The sequence continues at coordinate 1,267,719 of CM053578.1, read as the reverse complement.
CTCTATTTTATTGACCACAGCTCAAGTGAATTATTCATATTCCTCTCCCATTCTTTGTGTCTTAAAAAGAAAGCATAGTGATAATATGGGTGACAAAAGGCAGATTACCCAATGAATAGAGCATGGTAACAGTTGAGTTTTCATTCTGGCTCTACCTGTATGACCTTGGTGAGCTAATGCACCTTCTTATAGGTCAGGCTTGGATTTTTGACCTATAAAAGTACAGGGTTGGTTTATCTAGCATTTTCCATGTTGCTCTTAGGGGATGCTAATGGGACTGCCAGAAAAGTGGCCACTGTTCAAATAAGTTTATAAAATGTGTGATATTTTCTTCCTAGAGGTTTAAAATGCACAATGGCATGCTAAAACATCTAGAAATGTATGCAATAAAATGCCTGTGGAACTGTACTCATATTAACTTCTCTTGACTTACTTGAATATGGAGCATACAATCACCCAACAGAACCATACGACAAGGAGCCACAGGTTAGGAAACTCTGGATTAAGGTGTCTCATGGGCTTCCCAAACCAAGAAAGCCTCGATCTATAATGCAGTAGTACCCACTATGGTTGTAAACAGGTTGCAAGTGCTACAGAGATAGAGAAAGTAGCTAATGTAACAGCTTCTCTCCTTCCTCTTTTACTTCTGCATAATGTTCTTACAAGTGAGGAACAGAGCATATTTAATACTTTCAGAGTTAAAATGCAAGAAGGGCCCAGAGTTAAAATGCAAGCAATGCTTAATTGATGATTTTTGAAAGGGGGGAGGAAAAAGTCCTTACCTGCAAATGTCAAATGCATCGTACAGATATTTTCCCACCATTGAGGTTGTTTTAGACAGTTTCAAAATCTAGAAGTCAGGGTGAAAAGGAATCTCTCTAATTTCTTTTCATTTTCCCAGGTAATAACACTCCCAAATGAGTTACTCAACTGCCTCCTCTTCCAGGCTATTAACCTATGAACACTCTTGCAAACTGCCTCTTTTATCTCAGGGAAGGAACTCTGGATGGACTAGGCACCAGGCAAACAGTGCCTCTCTCCACTAAAGAGCTGCCACTGATATTACTTCTCCTTACCTTTAGACCAAGGGCTTATTTCCTAAAATGAGAAATAGGCATTGAGAGAAGACCTCTCTGAGAAGGTTACCGAAAGGGCCTCATTCAATCTGGAGGGAGACAAGAAGTGTGACAAAATAACTGACTATAAGGGCCAAGAGAGGATAGACAAGGTAAGGGCTGCCTGTTCTCATTAGGAAATTGAAATGGACTTGTGAGGACTGGCTTTGAGTGAAGAGGTATGTTTTAAGATTAAATATTAAAAGAAAGTGAAAAGGAGAACCCAACAAATATTAGTACAATGATGGATGGATAGATGGGTGGATGTATGGATGCATGCATGCATGTGTGTATGGGTGGGTAGAGAGCAGATGGATGGAGGAGAGATGGAGACCTCATCTGAAACTGACAGACAACTGACTATGCTCAGGGATGACAACAAAAATTTAGGTTAACAGTAAAGTTGTTAGAACTGTCCCTATCAACAATGGGACTTTTAAGCTTATCTGCCATGTCAGTAACATTCACTTCAATAATTATGATATTGAATACATAATGATAATATGTTTTTGTTTTTGGCACATATATAATCTCATATATTATCTTCTTTTTTTCTCTTATGGATTCTGTGAGCTAAGTATCATATCTCATATTTTATATATAAGGAAATTGAAATTAAGATCCCCTATTCATTGAAATCAATATCAACAATTTTAAGGCATACTTTTATGGATGAGTAAGAAACAAAAAAATCAGGGTTATTATAGTAGTAAGATAGACCCCATTTTGAAATGTTTAAAAGAGGAGGGGAGAGTGTGTTCAAATGAATGCAATACTGCAGCTTGGGCAATGTGACTACAGCACTCAGCAGGTGTAAGAGAGGTGCAGGTTTTGAAGCTGGGTATGCTTGACTCTAAAACCTATACCCCTGAACTTGCAGCAGCTAGCTGAGCCGCTTCTGCCTGGCCTCACCTGCCCTGACCAGTCTGGTTCTGTGTCCTCTCCAAGGCTTGACACCTCTCTGGTTCACTGTTCTACTCCTGACCTTGCACATGGCCTTTGACACTTCCTCCAGGTTTTGTGTTTAGTCTCTTTTCCTTCAAACCACCTAAGAACTAAACCCCATGGCTGGACAATATCTTGGACATGATTAAAATTAAATGTACTAGCCGGGTCCCCTGAGACATGGATGAGAAAGTAAAAAGTTTACTGGAAAGTTAGCATTAGATCTGAAAAGTACTAAATAATATCTCATACTTAATTCTCTGTAGGTCTTAAATACAAAAACCAGAACATTTAAGCTGCATATAAACAGATTGAGTTTGGACTACCCACGCCTACATTTAACTGGTCCTGTCAGTTAAAAATCCCATCTGTGGGTGGGGCAGAGAAACGGTTTATATAAGACTTCATGTGGATGCTCATGACTCATGCAGCAGTTTAGGAGTCTAGCTCAAACACAAACATTTCCCTGAACAATTATGGATAGTTCAGTTATCAATTTGTTTAGAAAAATAGCTTAAATCTCAATGGTTTCAGGCATCTGCAATTTCTTGTAAGTAATTATTTTGACAGGTTCAGAATTACCAATACGAGCACTAAGATTTGGGACAAACCCATGTCTTCTTCTTTATGTTCTGCATAATTCTATAAACCTCATTCTTATTCCTCCTCATGGACTGAGGAATCTGAATTAACTGTTCAAATATTCAAATCTTCTCCTACCAACCCTAGAGAAATATGGTGAGGTAGTGGAAAGTTGGAAAGAAATTTAAGAGACCCTCCCACTAACTGCCTTTGCCATTGGAAGCATATAAAAGGGACTGTTCAAACCTCAGGGTTACCACCTATAAAACCAGACTAGTAATTCTTGCCTGGAAAAGCTATTGTCAGTACTTAATGGCATAAAGCATATAAGACATCTGGCATGTGACCAGTAACTTCACTTACTGGGATTTCATTTCTTCCTTGAGACTTGAACAAACAAAAAAAATTCTAGGCATGGTTTTTCCAGATTTGTATGAGGCTAGACTTGCATCTCTTCATTGAAAAATAATTTAGGAATGTGTCATTCCATAGGAAGACAATTTTGGGAATTGTTAAAGTCTGTTATTTATGGAAATCACTTGAATACAGTATAATGTGATCTTGTCAGTCTTTTTCTTGGAAGTATTTGAACTAAGATGTGATTTCCCTCCTATCTCAAGCCACCACCCTACCTCTGTGCTCTCTTTTCAGTCAAGCGTTGAAGGGAGTTGCTCATACTCTTCTCTACAACCTCAGCACTCTTGCTGCATTGCCTTTTGCAATCTAGCTCCCACCTTTGCCTGTGAAGCAGCACCCCATTGTGTCATGAGGGAGCTCCTGATTCCCACATCCCATTCTCCCTAATAGACACTGGATCCCTCTTCTGATGGACTGAACTTCTTGGGTTCCAGAGTGAAACAAGTTTACATAGAGGTCTTTGACAGAATTTTAGGAGAAATTATCTTCACTATGCTATGGAGTTGAGCAGTGTTTTCTTACTCCAATATTTAGTTAAGTGTCTCCTATGTGTCAGGAAATGTATTAGACATATAGCGTTCATTATCTACATTTTAAAAAATTTAATGTTTATTTTTGAGAGAGAGAGTGAGTGAGAGAGATACAGTGTGTGAGTGGTGGAGGGGCAAAGAGAGAGGGAGATACAGAATATGAAGCAGGCTGCAGGTTCTGAGCTGTCAGCACAGAGCCTGACATGGGGCTTGAATCCACAAGCCACAAGATCATGACCTGAACCAAAACCAAAAGTCAGTCTAAGCCACCCAGGAACCCCATGTTCATTATCTACATTACTTCCATCAGTTCTTCGCAGCCTTGTTACTGTTGTGGAGACATTATCTCTAGGAGACAAAGAAGGTGAGCTTTCAGCCTTTGCCCTCTGTTCTGAGAGACTCCTTCCCACCTCTGATTTGGGAGGAAATGGAGGTGCTATGCATTTCTTATGTTAACTACCCATTGTGAGACCAGACTTCATAGGTTAAAAGCTTAGTCCTCCATGACACTCCTCTCACCATAGACACCAGCCTCAAACTCACATTTCTGACCAAATGGCTACAAATGTGGAGCTCCTACCTCTCCTCAGGTTTGATAGTATGCTAGAACAATTCACATAGCTCAGGAAAGTAGTCTACTTAAAAATACAGTCTTATTACAGTAAAGAGAGGCACAATGTGAGGTCTGGGAGGATCACAGACACAAAGCTTCTGTGTCCTCTGTGCGTGTCACCCTCCTGACACCAATACATTTCATGAATCAGAGAAGCTCACCTGTGTCCTGGTATCCAGGATATTTATATGGGCATGACTTATTGCATCTCTGGCCACAGTATTGAACTCAATCCCCAGCACTCCGCCTCTCCCCGTGGGACTGATGTTAGTGGCTCAAAGCCCCAACACTCCAATCACATGGCTGGTCTTCACTGTCTGGCCACTTTCCATCCTAAACTCTCTAAGGGCCCACCATGAGTCACCGCATTAGCATAAACTCAAGTGTCCAGGGATTGAGGGGACCACTATGAATAACAAAAACTCCTGTCACTCATGTAATTCTAAAGACTTAGAGGTTACCATTCAGGAACTGAAGACAGGCCAGACAAATTTATTATACAACAGGACATTTCTTTTCTTACCCTGTTCAGTAACTTTATCTCATTTCTTGATGTTCCACATAGACTATGATTATTCTGCTTGGTGTTTCAAGCCAAATCTAAAAAGAACTTTAACTAATTAGATGGTTAGTGATACATTTTTAAAAGCTTTATTTTCCTTGATCCCACAAGACTGTAAACAACTTAAAGGAATGTTTCTGAAATAGAAATATGCATGTACAACTGAGAACAAAGAAATAAGAAATGCATGCAGAAATGAAAAAAGTGATGTAGACATGTGCCATTGCCATCCTGGGACATTGCACATTCTGGAGCATCAGAAGTAAGTGGAGGAGAGGCACCTGGGTGGACCAGTTGGTTAAGCATCTGAATCTTGGTTTTGGCCCAGGTCATGATCTCATGGTTCACGGGTTCAAGCCCATCTCTGACAGCGAGGGGCCTGCTTGGGATTCTCTCTCTGCTCCTCCACTGCTCTCTTGCTCTCTCTCTTTCTCTGTCTCTCTCTCTCTCTCTCTCTGTCTCTCTGTCTCTGTCTCTGTCTCTCTCAAAATAAATAAATAAACTTAAAAAGAAGTAAGTGCTGAAGAAGGTCCTGGATTTAACATCTTGAGTCCCAATTTTCTCATTTGTTAAAGATGCATGCTACAGGGCTGCTCTGAAGACTGAATTAGACGGTATATACAGGGCCCTGGTGTACAGCCTGCCATATCAGGATATCAGCAATAGTGGCTGTTATTATGACTATCAGTACAGCACAGCGGATACAAATGCAAGTTCTGGTACAAACCACAGGAATAATCCTGGTCTTCTTACTGTGCACCACCTAAACATGGGCAATCGCTTTAAAATTTCTGTTTTTGTTTCCTCCTCTGTGAAATGAGGTTAATGCATGTGGTTACCACAAAGGATTCTTAAAAAGACCTATGTGGTCCAATATACTTAGCACAGTGATTCTATAAAGTGAATATTTTTTAAATGTTAGTTATTTTTATTGTTTTCAAGTATCTTTCCTACACTTGGAGTGTGGAGATGGTTTCAAAACCAAGGGCCTCATCTAAGCAGCCAAAGAATCTTGGGTTTACCTCTCTCTACTCTAAACCCCAGATTCCATGTCTGTTAACAGAGGCCATTGGAATAGACGGATTAGAGGATTTCTAAGAGTCTTTCCACTGCCATTAAAGAAAAAAAAATCTGTTAAAGAACAAAAAATATTCATGATACCTGTTCAAGCACAAGAAGGCTGACTTTATTAAAAGGAGGCCATTGTGGTAGGTGCAGGGACCACTGCAATGGGGTCTTACAGTTGGGGAGAGAGACTGGGCTCAGCCCTGAATACAGCCTGGGCAAGAAAGAATTTATAACCTAGGATCAGGGTGGAGATCAGTGGATAGAAAATTTCTATAAGAAAACATCAGGGACAGAGGGAATTCTGGCTAAAGCGACCTAACAGGACTTTTGCTAGAGACAGGCCACTGTAATCAGATCTCACCTGGAGGATAGTGGGCGATGAGGAAACTCATTAGACATCAAAGGTAATCAGATGGGGGTTGGGGTGGAGGATCCTAGGTAAAAACAACTTAGCAGGATTCTTACTAAAGTTTAACAATGCAGAGATAAACATGGAAGTCCAAAAGTCGATGCCTACTTGAAAAGTTCAGAGGGGCCTGAGTAGAGTGTGGTCAAGGAGAAAATCTTCATTGTTGCTCCCTGGGGTCCAGACCAGGAAGGTTTTGAGAGTAAGGGAGTCACAGCTGGGTGCCTACCTGGAAGCAAGAATGCTGCCTGGACTTGTCTCCTGTGGCTGCCCAGTTGGGCCTGGCATTTTCTTGGCTATGTCTGTTAAAAGTCTGGAGCTTGGCAGACTTGCCTCTGCCCATCTCTATCTTCTTCCTGCAACCCCCAACCCAACTAAGAAAACAAGACAATAACAAATCAACCAAAACAACTGATTCATCAATTCCTTGTTGCTGTCTCAGTTCTGCTTCTGTAGAAAATGTTTTTTCAACAGAACCCCCAAAAAGATGCTGTGAGGAGAATAGGACTGGAACAGGAGTTATAAAAGGTAAAGGGCATGCATAAAGTTCTTATTATGAAAAAGTACCATTGAAGACTGGGTTGCTTTTTCATTAAAATTCCCATTTTTTAGTTCTCAGGCCTTTTAGCTTGAGAACTGGCATGCTCAGCCCCCAGGGAGGTAGTTAAAGAAAAAAAGGCATTTATTCAGTTGAGAGATAGACAGAGGGGCTGGCAGCTCAGCCTTGGATGTTTTCACTGGATCTGAATCCCCCCGAGGATGGAAAGTGCCAGCTCTTTCTGCACTGGGATCCCAGTAGCTTTCTTTATGGAAAGAAAGCCAGAAGCTTTCTTTATGGAAAGCCTGTGCAATGTGGGGCTCCCACTGCCCCCCTCTCAGGGCTCAGGGGTGGTGCTGGTTGCAAATAATATCAATAGCTCCTACTTCCAAACCAGATCCCTTAGCCACTCATTTAATTCACACAGGAAATCCAAAGGTAGGCATTCAGGTTTTTTTTAAGTAAGTAAACTGAAATTCCAAAATGTTAAGTTACCTGCTTGAAGTATGTTCATTCTTTTTCCCATTGAATTTTATTTCCATGGGCTTCTTTTCTCCTTCTCCCTCAAGCCCTCTCTTTCCCCTCTTCTTACTCAATCCCCTCTGCATCCTCCAACCCCTCCTCCTCTTCCTCCTTCTCTCACTCTCTCTCTCTCTCTTTCTCTCTGTCTCTCTCTCTGTCTCTCTCTCTCTCTCTCTCTCTCTCTCTCTCTCTCACACACACACACACACACACACACAGACACACACACTACGGGGCACACCACAAAAAAAAAAATGACCTGCTCAGTACTCTTTGCCAAGAATTCAGAAGGGAGGGACTGACAACACAGGCCATAGGCATTTACTGTCATTGTCTGAGAAAATGTCTCCTCTTCCTCATGTATCAAATTTAGGGTCAGAGAGTTATGGTATGTCAAAAGTGGCAATGAGTAAGGGTATGTCTCTTTAGATTTGATACCTGTCCTCCACACAGATGCCTCCTGTCATGACCTTCAGTTCTGTATGGGTTATACAGAAGACCATTTAGCCACTTAGAACATTTTCGGCCCCACTATCAACCTTGCCAAGGAAATCAGCCCTCTGCTCACTTCCTGCTGCTGTGCAAAATATGGCAAATAGTGGAAGACACACATTTCTTTTGCCTTATTAATGATTGGGAAAGTGACCACAACATGAGCCCAAACAGACCTGAGTGAGGGACCACTGACATGACCCCTGACATGTTTAACGGCAGCCTTTGCATTCTGTAAGATCTTGCAGAAAACACAGATCTGGTGATATCTGCAAGTCAGGCTCTCTAAATATGTACATGCTGGGAGCACAGCCCTAGCCCTTGACCCCATTTTGATATCCTTATGGAGGTACAGTGCACAAGGCTTTTTAAAACCTGTGGTGATATCAAACTGTGTCTTAGAATCATTTAACACATCTCCCTACATGAGATGGAGTCTAAATTCCCTCTCCTTAGGGCCACCTGGGTGGCACCGTCAGTTAAGCTTACGACTCTTGATCTCAGCTCAGGTCATGATCTCACCATTCATGAGTTTGAGCCCCGCTTTGGGTTCTGTCTCTCCTTCTCTTTGCCCCTCCACAGCTTGTGCTCTCTCTGTCTTTTAAAATAAATTAAAAAAGTTAAATTCCCTCTCCTTGAATGTGGACTGCCTCAGCGATTCACTTCAACTGAACAGAATTTGATGATGCTGGGTGATGTCTGAGGCTGGGTCACAAGAGGAGGTATACATTGGCTCTCTCTTTTTCAAAACTTCTCATGGAATCCAGCTTCCAGGCTGTGAGAAAGAAAGCCCTTGCCACACAGAGAGGTCATGTGAAGATATTCTAGGCAACAACATCTCCCTGAATCCCAGAATTATCTCCAGACATGTGAGTCAGTGAGGAAGCCTTTAAGCTGACTTCAGCCTAGAAACCTCCTGACTTCACTTGCTTATGAGACCCTTAAAACCACCCACTGTGCCTATCCAATTCCCAGATATTTAGTTTTCCAAGCCACTAACTTTGGAGTACCATATTAGAAAAAGGGTGTTTGGAGTTCAGGTGGCTGGAGGTGCATGATGTATGAACTACTTGTGCTACAAGAAAATTGCCTGAATAAGTGAAATAATCAGCTATGATTAAATGTGGTTGATTAGGATTGTTTGAACCCACATGGCCAATTGAGGGAGAATGGATCAGAAAGCTTGTCTGGGACTTAACACCTTACCCTCTGGACTGACTTACATGGCATTATTTCCTTTGGATAAGAAATCTCCCCCAGGTCACCCTGGGTGCAGTGGGTGAGCCCCACTGCCTGATGTTGGCTGTGTATCTAGAATGGCACACCACCACTGAGTTTCCTAGCTCAGATTGAAGGAACAGCAGGTGCTCCTTCAGTCTGAAAGCACAGAGTTCTCACGTCAGCTGCTTTTAACTCTTTCCAGAAAGGTCTGAATGTCCTCAGGTGGTGGCCAGAGAAGGGATCTCCTATCTGATTACTTTGTGGTGGTATCATGTTTTTCTTCACTATCTTCTCAACCCCAGATGTCTGGTGGATGCACTTCCTGCTGCCCAGAATGCCAGAATGAGATGTACTCTGTCAGGTCTTCACAGATCAGGGTGGAGGGGGGTCTAGCTCCCCATAGCACTGTAGCCCCAGGATCAGAAAATAACATCACGCCTCACATTCAGTCGTGGGATCTTCAGAGAGTCCACAGAAATGCACTGTTTTCTGCATTCTGGGCCTTTTGGAGGTGTCAGTCTGAGAATGAGCATTGCTGCCAACCTCTTCTCCCTCTGACTCAGGTATAAGTCTAGAAGGGCTGTGTCAGTGGGTGGTTTATATGCCAAAATGCCCTACTATTTGACCCTGACCTCTGGTCTCATGCTAGACTTTTATGCTTCAATGTTCTAGACCAGATGGGCTTGCCTACCTCCACCTCATGTTTCCCATACTGAGCTCATGACCTCAGGGTCAAAACATTACTACAGGATGTGAACTTGCCATGTGAGCAAGGGTCCTATTCTTTGAGGTCAACCCTTACTGCAGCCTGATTGGACAAAGTTCCTCTTCTCCCTTTGATCCTGACACTTCTGTCCTAGTAAATCAGGAATGCCATATTTTATTGATTCTAATATGCACATTTCCCCTACATTTAACATCTCTGAAATAGAGAGGACTTTGCAATTAACACCTTCTCAAATCATCTTTTTCTTTCAGAGTGATACACATAATGATTTTATAATTAATAACATCTTAGATTTAATGGCATAAGCTAACAAAAGATCAAATTACCCAAGGTGGGAAAGGTTTAGACTTGAAGCAGAAGTTCTAAACCTTGAGTCTGCATCAGAATCACCTAGATGGCTTGTGAAAATAGACACTGCACCCTACAGTTCCCCTGGGTCTGGGGGGGTGGTGCTGAGACTGTCCGTTTCTAACATTCCAAAGTGCTGCTGCCGCTGCTGCTGCTGCTGCTGCTGATCTGGGAACCACCCTCAGAGCCACTAGCTTAGAGCATCTCTGCTCTGTGCCCGATCCCCGCCCCCACGTATCAACCTCAAGCCTCTTACCCCAGTGTTGTGCTTGAGAGAGACGGAGTGCCTCTGCCTCCCCCACCCCATGTTCTCTGCTTCGTTCTCCCTCTGCTGCCTCATGGAAGACTACAGCTGGGTTAATTTTACTTTATCTTCAATCATTTCTTGAATGAGCAACATCCTCAGCTCCTCGTTACCCTTATGACTTTTCAGTGTTTCATTTTTCCATTTATACCTTTGATAGAGTAATGACTACAGATTTTTCAATTATGTTCCTAACTTCCAGAATGCCTCGGGACTCTCTTACATGCACTGTTCCCTTCACTAGAATGGGAGGGACGCTGAGAATATGACGACGTCCCACCGCACACTGTCGCGATGCAAGGAAACAAGACGGCGAGGCTGCGGAGAAACCACACTGCTCCCATATTGTCAGTGGCAGGGTAAAACAGAATGGCCACTTTGTATTTTTTTAAAGAAGGAGATACTGTGATTTCTCCTAGAGTTAAATATTACCTACTCAACCCGGCAGTTCTGATCCTGAGTTAATTTTGAATTTCAGGGGGGAAAAAAGTTGTTTTATTTTTGTTTTGGTTTTGGTATAAGAATATTCTGGTAAAATGTTGCATGAGGGTATTATCTTAAAAAGTATTATTGTTTATCTGAAATTCAAATATAACAGTTTTGTATTTTTATTTGCTATATCTGAAACCCTAATTTTACCCAGAGAAAATGAAAACATGCCCCCCCAACACACACAACAGGCCTCATACAAAAACTTTCATGTTAACTTTATTCAAAATTGCATAACAATGAAATAGCACAGATATCTATGAACATAAATGTGGATAAACAAACTGGTATATTCATAGAGTGAAATACTACTCAGAAATAAAAAGGAACAAACTGATAGATGCCACAATATGAACTATTCTCAAAAACAGGTGCTGAAGAAAACGTTCAGGTTCTTATTTTGTCATAACAAAGAATGTTTTCCCTCCGTGTGAATGGGGGGGCTGCGGGGGTCAGGAGGGTGGCGTATGCTCCATATCGTAATGAAGACTCGCATTACAGGGCTGTATGCATTCGCGAAGACTCATGGACCAGTATCCTTAAAGTCCCTGCGTTCTATTCTGTGTAAATTCTAGCTACGAAAAAAGAGCCACAAACAAATATAGAGCCCTCGTTAGTGATACACACACTGAACCTTTTGGGATGACCTGTCAAGATATCTCAACTTTGAAAAGAATTTAAAAAAATCAGATGGTTTAATGAATAGGTAGATGTAAAGAAATTGGTTAAAATCAATAAAGCAAAATTTTGATTGTGGAATTTAGGTGATGGGTACACAGGTGTTCACTATAAAGTTCTTTCAACTTTTCTATATGAAAATTTTTGTAACGTTGGACAATGGGGTGGGAGAACACAAGCTTGGCATGTTTCTTTACTTATAATATTTTATTATTTATTTATTCATTCATTTATCTTAATATTTATTTATTTTTGAGAGAGAGAGAGTATGCACAAGCAGAGGAAAGACAGAGAGAGAAGGACAACAGAGGATCCAAAGCAATGTGGGGTTCAAACTCATGCACCATGAGATCATGACCTGAGCCGAATTTGGACACTTAACTAACCCACCCAGGTACCCATCAATATTTTATTTTTTTAAGTAATCTCTACACCCAGCATGGGGCTCGAAATTACAACCCTGAGATCAAGAATCGCATCCTCTACCAAATGAGCCAGCCAGGCACCCTGGCATGTTTCTATGTCCTCCATCTCTGGCATAATTTGTGGAAATGAACACTTTAAAAAATATTTCTAAAAAGGAAAGGCACTCTGTGCATAACTGTCAGAATTCTGAATCACTGGTAAGTTGTAAGTATATGTTCAACTATGGGGTGGGATGGGTGTTTTCTCTCTGTGTATCTAGCTTCACAATTAGACCAGTGGCATCTCTTTAACCACACGCAGGTACTCACAGGCAGCAGCTGCACACTGCTCTGCACCCTGCTCAGGAGATGGCAGAACACAGGCTCTCATTTCCAAGCATACTTGAGCAAGATAGCAAAATCCATAGAACACATGTGCACTCTATGCCAGGGTGCTGATGAAGAATTAGGAAAAGCCATATTTTGAAATCAACAAGGGAATAAGAAAAGATTTTTTAGGAGGTTCTAATTGTGCCTTCCTGTAGGCTTATTTTGTAAACCAATAAGCCATACTAATATGACAGAACCTAAATGGGGAAATCAACTGAAAATGCTTTACAGGGATTTATTTTCATTATGCTCTAAACCAAATGTCTGTGCTCATTAAACAGACTTGTTGTGTGATAATTTATCTTAGGTTTTGGGCATACAGTCACTCCACCAGAAAAACTGACCCTCGGTGTAATTGACTATGGAAACAGGAACACGTTAGTTCAGCCCCGAATCCTACCCAGTGTTGACCTGTCTCCAGAGGGAGGACTGGAGGCAAAGGTCCCACACTGGGCTCTGCAGGACAGTCTGCCTCCCTTCCCTTTGCCCCCTCCCCGCTGCTGCAACCAGGGCCTCAAGGCAGGCCAACTCAGAGCTGCATCACCCCTGTTGGGGGTGGGCCACTCCAATCACTTACAGGACACACCTCAGCCCCAGGGGCAGCCTGCTCACTGGCTGGAGCTCTGGCTCTGAGGTGGACTTGGGATACAGTCACAGCTCTGCCACACACTGTTGGCTGTCATCTCTACTGGGGGAGGGAATCCCTACCTCATGCTATTGAAAAGATCAAAGGAGAAGTGAATACAAGTTTCTTAGCACATTTCCTGGACATAACTCCTGTCTCTATTGAATCTTTACTTGGTGCCATTTACCATTCCTTTGCTGGGGCAAGTTTTCACTGCTGCTGCCTTGCAGAACAGCCAGCACTGAGTTACAGGTTAGCCCCTCTCTATCCCCACACGTTTGTTCTACAAGGAAAGAAGTAATTAGGTTTGGGAGCAAGAACTGGGTTCATGTGTCTTGGTTACTGTCTCCTTATTTCCTGGGATCTGCCTACCCACAAGAGTCCTCATTTGGCTCTGTCCCTTCATGTTATGGGCTCCCAGACACAGGTTCTGGGAAAGGAAGGAAGTCCTCCTTGCCTGTGACTGAATGGGTAGGTGCAGCTGGGGTGCAGTGGGAGGATGGTCCTCATCAGCAGCTCTATCACTGTGCATGGCTTCCCTCTAATTATCTGAGTCATCCCCCTAACGCAGAGAACACAAGACCAAGGAACTCTGTACTAAAGAGGCAAGCAGAATGGTGGTGTGAGCTCTGTCATAGCAAAAGTGTAGTACCGAGATGACCTTGCCACAGTCCCTACGACAAATGGGTGGAGAGCTAAGTTGCTTTTGACAAGTGGGAATGGAGCAGACACTTTGGAGACTTAGGACAAGGGAGAGGCTTGCCAGGCAAAAAACAATTTCACAAAACAAACAGGACTTGGATTGAGCTTTGCTGGATGGTACATTATATAAATTGATGATTCCAAGCCAATTATGATAGAGGTAATTTTCTCCATGTTATCACCAAGCTTGGCCAGACTATTCACCACCATGTGAATTTCAGCCAGATGAGGTAAAACCCTCACAGTGGTCTCCCAGCACACACCAGGGGCAGACGCCAAGTAGTGTCCATCCTGCCCATACTTTCCCTGCTGCTTCCTCTTGCACCCCCAGACTCTCCCAAGGATTTCATTCAATAAAAGACTAAGATGTGCTCTCCAGCCTGCTGCATCTGATGCACCTACAAGGCATGATCATCACTGACATGCTCACCAAGACCTTCAACCCTAGAGTCAGGTGTTCCAGAAGGTTTTACTTCAGAGGTTTTGAAAACAGAGCATTAGACACTTTGGCATTTGTATTCATATTCCTTCTCTTCATTGTTTTCTCTTTTTCACTATAAGACATTGTAATCATACAAGAAATTGTAGAGAATAATATAATGAACATCATTTACTCACCACCAGCTTTGGCAAGTTTCATTATATTTCCCATTATCTTCAGATTTTTTAAGAAATGATCTCAGGGCCATGCATATACCTGCCTGAGGTATAGTAACGTCCGTGAATGTAGTGTTTGTGTCAAATAGCAAAAGCAACTTTCCTTCATATATTACTATCCTGAAAATATAAAGTACTAATATGTAGTTTAAAATTTTTTAAATATATAGTGTGATACTCTCTTTTTTTACATTTACTTTATACAGTTACTAGGATATTTTTGAATACATAATAAATTTAAATATATTCATAGATACATTAGGTTGAAATCTTTGAAATTCCTGTTTTTGTATCCTTAAAACTGTAGAATATTGGCATTTGCATATTGCAAACTAATGGCTCTAGTTAATTAATTTTAAATAATTTTATATTGTATTGGTATATCATATCTTATTTATACATTTTAATGATGATGCATTTAGGGCATGTCTAATTATCTCCCATTCTGTTTTTAAAACAACTTTTATATATGTCAACTGGGGGATATTATACAAGATTATTCCAGAACTGTGCTGTCCAATGCAGCATCACATAACTGCATATGGCTGGTTAAATTAATTAAAATCAAATCAGATAAAAATTCAGATCTTTGGTCACACTAACAGCTACATGTAAAGTGTCCTATAGCCTCATGTGCCTAGTAGCTATCATAAGAGCACAGAACATTTTCACATCACAGAAGGTACTATCGGATAGTGCTTTTCAAATAACCAACACTTTTTTCTTGAACCCCAAATTTCATCCATTTATCTTTTAACTTTTTTCCTTTCACTTTTTCTGTTAGTTTAATCTGTCATTTTTATCACTTCTCTTCTTTGACCCATAATTTATTGAGAAGTTATGTTGTTGTTGTTGTTTCTGAACATATGAATCCTTTAAAGTTTTTTTTAATTGGTTTACTACATAATTTTATATTGGTCAGTGGAAATGGTCTATAAAGTTTAAAAACCATTTTTTTTAGTATTTGTGGGGCCTTGTGATCAAGTGTATGGTTTAATGCAATCAAATTTTGCTAAAAAATAAGCTGCGTTATAACATTATTGAGGTGGAATGGTTTTAAATTAGGCTTTTAAATTGAATTTTTAAAAAATTCTATAATTTTGCTACTTTTTTTCCCCATGAGGTAAATCAATTACTGAGAGATTTATGTTAGAACTTCTCACTCTGATTTTGGACTTGTAATGTAAATTAATGAATACAAGTTCAGAACTGTTATATCTTCCTGAGTATATTTTCCTTTTATCATCTAGCAAGCTTCTTTATCTCTAATGGTGTTTTTCCCTTAAAATATATTTTGCTGATATTAGTATCACTATGCAATTTTTGTTGGTATTTTACTTGACATTTTTGTCCATGTTTTTTTCCCTAAACTTTCTTTGTCTTTATGTTTTAGGCATGTCCCTTATAACTAACACATAATTAGATATTTTTTATTTTTAAATTTATTTCATTTTTATTTTTAAGAGAGAGAGAGAGAGAGAGAGAGAGAGAGAGAGACTGCAGGCAAGTGGAAGAGGGGCAGAGACGGGGGGGGGGGAACCTTAAGCAGGCTCCATGCTTGGCACGGAGCCCAGCATGGGGCTCGATCTCATGACCCTGAGATCATGACCTGAGCTGAAATCAACAGTCAGATGCTTAACCAAGTAAGGCACTAAGGCGCCCTAGATTTTGCTTTAATATATAATTCGAGACATTGTTTTCTAACTCTAATGTTTAATCATTTTATTTTGTAACTATTCTTATGACTTTGCAACTTATTCTTTCTCTGAGCTATTTTCCCTGAAATTTTTGTGATTTTTTTCTCCTCCCTCCTTTTCGGCCTACCAGATTAATGAAGGTTCTATATTTACTTTATAGTTAAAAATCTCGTTTTTGGTTTCTATGGTGGTCACACTTAAGCTTTGAAGATGTATATTTCATTTGAAAACGTGTAAAGTTGATATATAACTTCTACCTTCAGTCAGAAAAAAAAATGGACGAACTTCAAACCCTGCTTCTTAAAACTAATTATTCACCTCTCCCATTTTGCACATTCTTCTTAATATTTTTCCATTCGACCTTGTTTCAATGGTTTCATCTTATCAGATATATCCTGTCTGAATCACTTCCTTCTTTCTCTATTTCCTTATTTTTCTTCTTTTCTTTCAAGATTTAGGTTTCTTTTCATATATTTTATTAATTCTTTCAGTCAATTGATGGTTAACTTTCATTTTAGTTTGTTTGTTTGTCTGTGTGTTTGTTTTAGAAAAAGTCTTTATTCTAGTAACCTTCAATTACTCATGATCACTTTGTGGATACTATCTTGTGGTTCCTGATATTGTAAAGGGACGTCTGTCAGTCGAGCTGTCATTTCACTGTAATTATTCTCTCTTTTCCCCATTGTGTGTTGCAGCTTCATTACAGTGTTACTTGGTCTGGGTTTCTTATCACTCATCCTGCTTGGGGCTTAGTGTAACTCCCACAGATGCAGAGGAAATGTTTGGGAGTAAGCTGCTGGGTCACCAGCGACTGTGATCGAAAAGCAAGCCATGGCCTCTGCTTCACACACATGAGCTCACTGCATTGTAGTCATTTCTGTTCTACTTCATCAACCCTTTTTCTTTCTTAAAATTAAGATTACATTATGTAAGCAAAATAAGTAGGGCGGAGAAACAAACATATGATTTCACTCATATGTAGAATTTAAGAAACAAAACAGATGAACATAGGGGAAGGGGAGGAAGAAACAAAATAAAAAGAGAGAGGGAGGCAAACCATAAGAGATTCTTAAATACAGAGAACAAACTGTGGGTTGCTGGAGGGAAGATAAAAAGGGGGGTGAACTAAATGAGTGATGGGCATTCAGGAGGGCACTTGGGATGAACACTGGGTGTTATATGGAAGTGATGAATCACTGGGTTCTACTCCTGAAACCAATACTACACTGTATGTGAACAAATGTGAATTTAAATAAATTTTAAAAAATTCAGATTGCAATCATTATTTTCTTTTTATCCACAAATAGGAAAGTGACCAGCAATTGACCTAAGCTGTTTGGAGAGCCTATAAATCTATTTCAGAGATGAGATTGGGGGCACCTGGGTGGCTCAGTGGGTTAAGCGTCCGACTTCGGCTCAGGTCATGATCTTACAGTTAGTGGGTTCCAGCCCCGCGTCGGGTTCTGCACTGACAGCTCAGAGCCTGGAGCCTGCTTCGGATTCTGTCTCTCTCTCTCTCTCTCTCTCTCTCTCTCTCTCTCTCTCTGCTCCTCCCCCACTCGTGCTCTGTCTCTCTCTGTCTCAAAAATAAACTATATTAAAAAAAAGAGCTGAGATTGGACCTGTGCCATCTATGGATCTGGGGAGAAGGGGCTGGTCCTGAGCTGCTTGGTCAGGCTGAGATGTGCTAAGATCTCAAATTAAGACTAGCTGCTCAATAATGCCTCTTAGACAGGACACACTCCACTCTATCTTGTACAGAAAGAACTGAAGAGAGAACCTATGCTGCTCAATCAGGGACTCCCTTAATTGAATTCTTGCTTTCTTGAAAGGAAGTTGACATAAGCTCATATTCAAACTTGACCAAGATATACCTGTGACTCTTCTGATTTCAGAGCAAAAGTACTCCCTGCCCCTGGCTGGCAGGATGGCCCCTATTTCTGATCCTGTCTCAGTTTGGAAGCTGAGGCTGTGCTTGATCTGAAGTACCCAATTTCCTTCACTGACCTGCACTATCTGTTCTGGAAAAAATGTGGAGTGTATTTTACAATCTTCACCTTATCAGCCTGCATGCCTCAGCTCCAAGTGAATAACAATAGCAAATATTTGTATATTTCTTTGTATATATTTACTTATATATAAGTACAAATACATACATACAAATAAATATATAGGCACACACAAAAATAATCTAAAAAATCTTTTTTAGAAATTATTAGTGAAAAATCAATCTTTCAATTACTAGGACATCTGAAATTTATTTTTTCTATTTATATTTTGTATTAAAATTTTAAGGGAATTAATCAAATTGCCAAAGCTACCCAGCTAGCAATGTGTGAGCCCAGTTTTTACTCTCACTTCCAGTCTCCCTCTTCTAGTTAATTATAAACTTTCAGGAAAAACAAAAACAGGAAATATTTAGATAAGGGTAAGAATTTCATTAGATCAGTTACAAAGTGTTCAGCTGCAAAGAAACAGGAAGCCAAGCATCTTGAGCTTTAGGAATATCAACTGTTTGCTTTTTTCTCCCTTTATCTTTTCTTTCATTCTTTCTTTTTTTTTTTTTTAAATTCCAGTATGGTTAACATACAGTGCTATATTAGTTTCAGTTGTACAATATATTGATTCAACTCTTCCATACACCACCCAGTGCTCATCACAAGTGCCCTCCTTAATCCCCATTACCTATTTCACCCATCCTCCTGCCCACCTCTCCTTAATCCCCATTACCTATTTCACCCATCCTCCTGCCCACCTCTCCTCTGGTAACCACCAGTTTGTTTTCTACCATTAAAGGTCTGTTTCTTGGCTTCTCTCTCCTCTCTCTTTCACCTTTGCTCTTTTTGTTTCTTAAATTCCACATATGAGTGAAATTATATGCTATTTGTCTTTCTCTGGGTGACTTATTTCATTTAGCATAATAGTCTCTAGATTCATCCATGTCATTGCAAATGACAAGATTCCATTCTTTTTATGGCTGTGTAATATTCCATTGTATACATATAGCGCATCTTCTTTTTCATTTAATTATTTCCAAAACTGTTGAAAATCATGTGATAAAATTAAATTTCCATTTTTGTTAAAAGAAACTCTCTTAAAAATAATGCATTGATACTTATAAATGTCAATACATCATATTTTTTCTTTCTTTTTTAATTTAAATTTTAGTTAGTTAACATACAGCACAATATTGGTTTCAGGAGTAGAATTCAGTGATTCATCACTTATAAACAACACCCGGTGGGTGGGAGATGGGCTAGATGGGTAGGAGGGCACATATAATGAGCACTGTTTGCTTAATGTAAGTTATATGATGGACAATTTCAGGGTTTATTCAATGATTTCATCAAGTACTCAATTTCCTTCAGGTACGTTGGCTTTTTGTCCCCATGTTCGTCACTTCAGAGTCTCAAGATCCAGGTATTATATTTTCATACCAGAATCTTACACACCAAGGATGTAAATAAAGACCAGTCTCTTCTTTTATCAGAAAGTAAGTTATTCTCAAAGTCTCAGAGTAGAATTCCTTTTTTACATCACTGGCAAGAGTGGAGCTCAGTCATGTGGTCCAGCCCTACCTGCAAGAGGTAGGAGTGAACATATCTAGCAAAATTCCTGAGTCCAGACATCACAGTGCTTAAAAAAAAAAAAAAACTGGGGATCTATAAACAAAAAAGTAAGGGTTGCATTTAGAAAGAAACTGACAGAGGTGCTATAGCCACATAGTTTCCTCTGAAAATTGACCATTCTGAGTTGCCTCTCAGAGCCACAG
The DNA here is from genome assembly GCA_028646485.1 of Cryptoprocta ferox. NCBI lineage: Eukaryota > Metazoa > Chordata > Mammalia > Carnivora > Eupleridae > Cryptoprocta > Cryptoprocta ferox. Next base: position 1,247,915 of record CM053578.1, on the reverse strand, counting down.
CTTGAGCATGCTGTGAGCCCATCCAACATCAACTCAGGCTCCTGAGTTCTCTGCATGATCATGGGATCCTGCGCCTCTTTCCCTGAAAATGCCCTCTTCACTGCATTCTGTTGTCTTCCAACTTTGGTCACTGAGGCCTGACCCTCAGGTGCTCTTCCTCATTCGATGGCATTTAAAGTCTGTTTTGTACTAGATGCTTTGGTAGATCTTTGAAACTTTGTGATAAATCACCTTTATTTTTTTAATGTTTATTTTTGAAAGAGAGAGAAGGTGGAGGGGCAGAGAGAGGGAGACACAGAATCTGAAGCAGGCTCAAGGCTCTGAGCTGTAGCACAGAGCCCTATGCAGGGCTCAAACCCAGGAACCATGAGATCATGACCTTAGCTGAAGTTAGATGCTTAACTGACTGAGCCCCCCAGGTGCCTGTGATAAATCACCTTTAAATGAAAGTGGGGAAGACAGCCGTATAAACTGATTGCTACAGGTGTTTGAAAGGAAGGTACCCATCCGAAAACATTCCTTTAACTTTCATCTTTAAAAAACAAAAATCTCCTAAGCCTCACATCCTCATCTAGCTACTGTTTTTCTCTTTTTTATTTTCTCTTTATGGCAGGTTTTTTATTTTCATGTATTGAAACAGTCTTACCTCCAAGTCTTCAATTCAGTCTTTATTCTCTTCCAACCAGGTTTCTTCTGCATACACCTAAAAAAAAGCTGCTGTTCTCAAGGCTACATATGACTTGGAAGGTGGAAATAACAGGCACCCCCCTGGCTGCATAGCCCCCCTCTACTCAGCAGTATGTAGCAGTGAACATTCTTTTCTCTTGGAGACCATGTTTCCACAGTCCATCACAAAGGCTTGTCTTTCTTAGCCTCACTGAGAGCTTTTCTATCTATCCTTTATACTTCTAGTTCTCTGGGACTAATCTCATGCTCTTCTGTATTATTTTTCTGCACAGTCTATGTGATCACTCCCACTAATGGAGCTTCAAATCCATCTTCTTGTTGATGCCCAGACATATATCTCTCACCCAGTCTTCATCTCTAAGCTCCTGACTAGACTATCCAATTCCTCCCCCATCCCTATCTTGCCACCAAATATCTTAGAGGCATGAGACTCTGGCATTGTTATGTGTTTACTATTTCTTGGGTCAATATAATTCCTAATATATGCCTAATGACCCAGAATAATTATTAATAATACCCTTTTCATAGTGAAAAGTGCCTCAGTGGATGGAAAATTGTGTCACCCTGATCACTGTTTCCCTATACTTCTTTTTATATTTAGCACACAATGAGAGCTTCTTTAAGGGTCAATCAGATCATTTCACTAACCTACATTAACCCCTTCAGTGAGTCTATAGTGCCTACAATAAAATTGATTCTCTATCTTGGGGAGTCTAAAGCACCTACTGGGTTGAGTCCTGACTACATATCTAGCCTCATCTCATGCCTTCCTTCCTTTGCTCACTGCCACCAGTCACCCTTGTCCTCAGTTCCTGCATTCACTGAGCTGTTTTCTCCCTTGGGGCCCTTTGCACAGGCCCTTTGGCAGGATGCTTTTCTAACATGGCTTATTTTTTACCCCTCAGGTCTCAATACAAATGCCACCTTCTCAGAGATATCTTTCTTGACCTTCTTTCCTAAAATAAGATTCCATTTGTCTTTTGTTCTTTATCTCAGCCATTTACATTTGTCTCTATAGTGCTTATCATAATCTGTGTTTGTGTTATTTAATTTTCTTTAGTTGGTCTTTCATCAAGATATAAAATCCAGGGGCATCTGGGTGGCTCAGTTGGTTAAGCCTCTGGCTGTTAATTTCCACTCAGGTCATGATCTCACAGTCATTAGATGGAGCTCCACATGGGGCTTTACATTGAGTGTGGAACCTACTTAAGATTCTCTCCTCTTCTCTCCCTCTGCTCCTACCCTGCTTGCACTCCCTCTCTCAAAAAATAAAAATAAATGTAAAAAAAGATACAAAGTCCAAGAATAGTAGATCATTGTATCCCAAGGCCAATTGCAGTATCTAGAACAGAGTTTCTGTGAATCAAAAGATAAAGAAAGGAAATTACTGTTTCAGACTGGGAAGGGTCTAAAAACAGGGTATGGCCCAGATAATTTCAATAGGACCAGACAATTTATCCAGGTGGAGACAAAGAGAAAGACATTCCTATAAGACAGAACAATGTGCACAAGGAGGAGAGGTGTGAGAATTTGAGGAACAGGGAGTGGGCAGGTATGGCTAGAGTGACAGACAATTTTAGAACAATAAGCTGGAACTAGACTATAGATGTCTTTGAATACCCAGTTAGGCATCTGGACATCATCCTATAGACATGGACTATTACTAAAGTATTTTACTTGTGCTCTGAAAATTAAAGTCAAAATTAATCTCACCAAACCCTCCACCAAACTGGAGGGCTGTTGGCTGATTTCAAAACTTACTGTACAGATAAAGTAATCAAGATAATGTGGCTCATTTCAATTGCTTCATGAAAGAATAGACAGGATAATGGAACAGAATAGAGGGCCCAGAAATAGAACCACATGAATACAGTCAACCGATCTTTGACAAAGGAGCAAGAGCAACTCAGTGAAGAAAATGTAGTCTTTTCAACAAATGGAGCTGGAACAATGGGACCTCCACAAGCAAAAAATATATAAATAAATAAAACTAGACAAAGATTTTTCACTTTTCACAAAATTAACTCCACACAGATCATAGACCTAAATGTAAATTGTACAACTGTAAAACTCCTAACTATAATGTAGGAGAAACTCTAGGTGATCTTAGGTTTGGTGATGACTTTTTAGATACAACACCAAAAGTACAATTTATGAAAGAAAAAAGTAATAATTTGAGCTTTGGTAAAAAAAAAAAAAAACACCTCCATATCTGCAAAAGATATGGTTAACAAGTGCAAAGACAAACCAGAGACTGGGAAAAAATACGTGCAAAGCACCTATCTGGTAAAGGACAGTTATTCAAAATATACAAAGAACTCTTACAACTTAATAAGAAAACAAAGAACATAATTAAAAAGTGAGCCAAAGACCTTAATGGATGCCTCACCAAAGAAGCTAAACAGATGGGAAATAGTATTTGAAAGTATTAGGGAAATGCAAACGAAAACAGTGCAATACTACTATGCACCTATTAGAGTGGCCAAAATCCAAAACACTGAAAATGCAAACCAAATGCTGGCAAGAATGTGGAACAAGAACTCTCATTCAATGTCAGTTATGATGCAAAATGATACAGCCACTTTTGAAGACAGTTTGAAAGTTTGTTGCAAAACTAAACATAGACTTATGCCATCCAGTAATTGTACTCCTTGTTATTTACCCAAAAAGTTGAAAATTTATGTCCACCCAAAAGCTGCAAACAAATTTTTATGACAGCTTTATTCATAAATGCCAAAACTTGCTAATGGCCAAAATGTCCTTCATTATGTACATGAGTAAACAAATCATGGTGCATCTATACAATAGATTATTCAACAGTAAAAATAAATGAACTAGCCATGAAAAGACATGAAGGAAACTTAAACACATATTAGTAAGTGAAACAAAAGTCTGAAAAGCCTAAACACTGTATGATTTCAGCTATATGATATTACTGAAAAGGCAAAAGTAGAAGAATAAAAAAAAAAGTGATCACCAAGCTTTAAGAGAGAAGGAGGGAAAGATAAATAGGTGGAACACAGAGGATTTTCAGGGCATTTTATGTATTAGGGAGTGGAGCTTTTAGGAGTTTTGATTATTGTAAATGGTGGATACATGAAATTATACATTTGTCAAAAACCTGTAACTGTGTAACTATAAAACACAAATAGGTGATAGGGATTAAGGAGTGCACTTGTTATGATGAGCACTGGATGTTGCATGGATGTATTAAATCACTACAGTGTACACCTGAAACTAAGATAACACTGTATGTTAACTAACTGGAACTTAAATAAAAACTTAAAAAAAGTAAAACCAAAGAGTGAAGACTAATGTAAACTATATACTTAGTTAATAATAATATATTACTGTTCATCAAATGTAACAAAGGTACTCTACTAATGCAAGGTGTTAATAATGGCAGAAATGAGGAAGTTGGATATACAGGAGCTCTCTATAATTCTGCTTAGTTCTTGCTGTAAACCTTAAATTGCTCTTAAAATTAAAATCTATTACTTTTTTAAAATCACTAATAATAGTCCTCATTTCATGAATCTTGTACTGAGATTCACATATTGATGTTTTCTTACCATATTGTTCTACCATTATTTCCTTTGCCCAAGTTTCATTAGCTAGAGTAAGTCACCTTTAAGGAAAGATATGTTGATTTTGATTTTCTTACATCTCCCCCCACCACAAATACGTATTAGAAGTCCTGAGGTGCTGAATACATGGAGTTAAGACTTAAGCCATAATTTAACAATAATGAAAATTTCAAATAAGCTCATATTCTCCTTGGATACAAAGGCATTTTAGCCTTATGCTGGATGAAACTTTTGAGTTATCCAATATCCAGTGAACATTTATTCCAGCTCATTGAATCTGAATATCCAGAGTACTCACTGAATTAATTTTTGCAGGCATGATATTTTTAAGAGAGCCCATTGTAAATTCTAAGTCATAAGGATTATCTTGGCACTTCAGACAAGCAAATTCAATGATATTGTGAATGCAGCATTTAATTCTTAAAAGAATGAGCAGAATGCCTTTGTCTTCTTATGTTTTCTGGATACCACCATACTATAGGAAATTCTTTAAAAAATAAAACACATTCAGGAACTGAACAGAGATCACTAGGCCTGAAGGTACCTTCAGAGGTCATTTGGTTCATCTTCCACATTTCCATTGTTATTAAAGTCACTGATGCTTATTATATCTAGACCATGACATTGCACACCTTCCTTGTGTTTGAGGAAATCATGTGACTGAAGCGTAGCCAATGGATTATTAACAAAAGTGATATAGGGTACTTCCAGGTTTGGTCTATTAAATGTTCCTAAGGATACAGAACTGACATGGCAACAGAGCAAGAGAAGACTGAACTTTAGGGTCCAACATCCTGAAAAGAAGGCAAGTTTTAAGGTAAGTCTAACAGCTTACAGATTATGTTCTTTAAATGGCACTGGGTGAAAGGAGGAGCAGCCCAGGAGAAATTCAAGCAAAGATCAGCAATTTGGAAGATACTCTGAATTTAAAGCAGGAAACTGCCTCCTTGACCTCAACTGCAGCAATTTCTTACTCAACACATCTCCAAAGGCAAGGGAATCAAGAGCAAAAATGAACTATTGGGACCTCATCAAGATAAAAAGCTTCTGCACTGCAAAGGAAACAATCAAGAAAACTAATAGGCAACTGACGGAATGGGAAAAGATAGTTGCAAATGACATAATGGATAAACGGATAGTATCCAAAATCTACAAGGAACTCACGAAACTCCACACCTGAAAAACAAATAATCCAGTGAGGAAATGGGAAGAAGACATGAACAGACACTTCTCCAAAGAGGACATCCAGATGGCCAACAGACACATGAAATGAGGCTCAGCGTCACTCATCATCAGGGAAATACAAATCAGAACCACACTGAGATACCACCTCATGCTGGTCAGAGTGGCTAAAATGAACAAATTAGGAGACTATAGATGCTGGCGAGGATGTGGAGAAATGGGCACCCTCCTACACTGTTGGTGGGAATGTTAACTGGTGCAGCCGCTCTGGAAAACAGTGTGGAGTTTCCTCAAAAAACTATCAGTAGAACTCCCCTATGACCCAGCAATAGCACTGCTGGGGATTTACCCAAGGGATACAGAAGTGCTGATGCATAGGGGCACTTGTACCCCAATGTTCATAGTGGCACTTTCAAAAATCGCCAAATCA
>CM053578.1:1198527-1241529 GCA_028646485.1 Cryptoprocta ferox | reverse complement strand
GAATACTACATGGCAATGAGAAAGAATGAAATCTGGCCATTCGTAGCAAAGTGGATGGACCTTGAGGGTGTCATGCTAAGCAAAATAAGTCAGGCAGAGAAGGACAGATACCATATGTTTTCACTCATAGGTCTAACAGGAGAACCTTAACAGAGGACCATGGGGAGGGTAAGGGGGAAAAGAGGGAGAGGGAGGGAGGCAAATCATGAGAGACTCTTGAATACTGAAAACGAACTGAGGGCTGAAGGGGGAGGGGGAAAGGGGAAGGGGGGTGATAGTCATGGAGGAGGGCACTTGTGGGGAAGAGCACTGGGTGTTAATGGAAACCAACTTGACAATAAACTATAAAAGAAACTGACTACAATAAAAAAAAAAAGACCAACTGCATTCCATATCACATTGTTTCCTCCATCTTCAAATAAGCCACAGTGAGTCCTCCTCTCTCTTTGAATCTTAGACTCTGCAAGATACAATGTTGCTAAGATTTCTGACACTACATAACAAGGATTTCCCTTACTCTAGTTTCCAATAACATGTCCCTTGCCTTACTCTGGGCCTTCACCTTGTATCTTCCAAGTACAGATTTCTAATAACAGTGTGTTTACTGCAATTTAGGCTTTTTCTAAGATGAGGCAGGACTTTAAAAAAATTCTCATTTACTTCAGCAGTGTCCATATTTAAACACTCTATTCAAAATAACCTAAGATTTTTCTATCATGCTTTTCAAAATTCATCCAACCTCCACCCACTGCCTGATTCCAAAACCACTTCCACTGTTTTGAGAGATACAGAAGTAGTGGGAATGTCAAGTACCAGAATAGCAAAGGCAGGGGACTATGAAGGTCTTGAAAGTTTCCAAGGGCAGCCCACTGTTTCATCACACTCAATGGAGTATTTACTAGGAAGCAGGTTGTTGGGCAGGAAGATCTTGTAGAACCATGAAAGCCATTGTAAGGTGTTTTTAGCCTCTTCTACGGGCAATGAGGAGGCATTAGAAGCCTTACTAACACTAATAAGAAGGCAATTTTGAATAGATCAAGAAAAAAAGAGAAAGCTTTTTGAGGCAATCCTAATTAAAAACATAAAATTTATGAGTTTAACAGGCCGAGAGGCAGAGGGACATAGTAGAAAACATATACTGAGGCTGATTTGTCCTATTTCTATTCTTATGCATATAGACCTAGAAGTTTATTACTACTAGAGAAACCAGAGTACCCAATTTAGATATGCCCCATTGCACCAGATAAATACAATGAAGCTCAGAAGCATTAAGGGGTTGGCCTCAACTCACTGAACCCATAGGTGTAGTTGAACACCCCCTATAACTTTTGACTCCCCCAAAACTTAACTACTAATAGCCAATGGTTGACCAGAAGCCTTACTGATAACATAAATGGATGATTAACACATAATTTGTATGTTTTATGTATCACATACCATATGTTTTCTTACAATAAAGTAAGCTAGAGAGAAGAAATTATTATTAAGAAAATGATAAGGAAAATCCATTTACAGTGCTGTACTATAATTATTGAAAAACATCCACATAGAAATAGACTAGTGCTGTTTAAACCCGTGTTGTTAAAATGTCCACTGTACTTATAAAAAGGCTGGGTTAGTCAACAGGAGGCATGGCTGTGAAGGAACCACAAAACCAAAGTAGTGGAGACCAATGCAGGGAGTCCACATGACAGTGTGGTATTATGGAAATCCAGATATTTCAAAGTTGGTAACACAGACTCTACGCTGGCCCAGCTCAGGCCATTGTGGATATACTATTCTTGTCCTGAACTTACTGGTATGAATTCCAGCTGGCCAAGCACTTTCTCATCGCTGTTCTGCATTCCATGGTCTAAGACAGAGAAAGCACTGGTTACAGGGTGAGGTCTCAGCCCATTCACACTTGGTTTTCATGGTGGATTTATCAACTGATATTCTGGATGTCATTTCATGAGCTGATTAATGAAGTGTGCCCTCCTCATCCCACCCACTGTCTCTTTCTCATCTGTACTATTGTCTTTATGGCAAATGTTGTTGTCTGAAATGACCTTTTTATATTTGTGTCTGTATTCACTGCTGAAACCCCACCATGAAGACAACACCCCATTATTTACCAGTGAATCCTCAGAACTTAGATAGTAACTTGCCATAGAAGTATTCAACAAACATTTGTTGAATGAATGAATGTTCCATTCATTGGACTCAAGTCCTGAAGCTTCAGGCTGCTCACCAGGTTCTGTGCAGTAGGGAATCCACAAAGCCAAGACCACATGTTTGGTGGGCAGCTGGCCTTCTCTCCACTTTGCCAAGCATGCCTTTCTTAGTTTGATATACCACCTGGTTTTCAGGATCCGTATGAGAGTTGAGGAACTGAGATAGGGCATGTAAAAGGTCAAGCACAGTCCCTGGCACAGAGCAGGTACTCTGCAAAGGCCAGCCACTCTGATGGAGAGACTGCAGGCAGCAGTCTGAGGATATGGAGGTGGCTTGGGAGGCACTCCATCCTCTCCAGAGACTTCTGAAGTCCCATCCCATTGACAGCTGCCCTCTCTGCCCAGCCAGAAATCTGCCCTGTGTGTCAGAAATGCATTTTCTTTGACATTTTCCCATTTCTTTTCTTCCTGTAAATGGGAAATGAAGTATAAAAAGTTGTGCACAGCCTACTGCCTTCATCAAAGCTCTATGTAGAGATGTTGGCATTTAAATGCCAGACATCCTGGTGATGTTAGGATGAGGTCAGCCTCAGGCTTGTCTCGGAGTCAGGGGTAAGGGGCAGAGGTTCTCTTTGGTTTCTGATTTAATAAGAGGATTGCTTCCAGCCAAAAGCAAGGCCAGTGAGGTCAGTGCTGAACACACACAGCTCCACTGAGAAATAAAAGGGCCAGATGGTTATTACACTGTGTGTGTTTCTTGTAAAAGGAAAAAAAAATTCTAGAGGTGACTGTAACAGAAGCTGTTCATCGGGAGAGAGGCAGAGCTCATGAAGGCAACCTGTGGCTTGGCTCTGCACCAGAGGGCAGTTTCCTTGTGAGAAATTTGATAGTTTGATATGTGGTCCAAAACAGGCTCACAGACCCTTATGGCAATTTGGCTGGGAGCAGAGGCCATAGGGATGGAGAGAGACACTGCCATATTGTGGAAATTAAAAACACATCACCCTATCTCATAGTCTTCAGCTTTTCATTTTGATGCTTCAGAATGCTCTGGAAAGGGTTGCTGATGATGGACATAGTGGTTGATTGACTAGAGTGATGTGAGTCCAACTGCACTCTGCCACTTGCAAGAGTTGAGCAAGCTCCAGTTATTCTTCTGTTTTCTAAGTGGTATGTATAGACTAGAAGCATTCATTCTCCAGTAACCAGGTTAAATGAGATACCTTACCTAAGCCTGTTATACCTGTTGCCATCTAGAAAACATTGAGTCCCTCCTCCTTTCGATCTGGAGTCCACTGAAAGGGTGTTGGGCAGTCCTCAAGGACATTGTGTCTTCCCTTACATAGAAGAGGGATTAGTGAGAAGTCCACAAACTAAAGTGTTAATCCATTTAAATGATGCTCCAACACCACTCCTTCTCATTTACTGCGAGTGCATCCATCACCATGAGCTCATCCATGCTGACGTGGCCCTCCTAAGAATAAGCATGGCATTGTCACTATAATTCCACGTTAATTAACTGGGCAGTTATTCCAAACTGTTAATGGCCAAGACTGTAATTCAATCAAGTAAATAACATTTCAAGCAGTTAATAAAAGCAATGAAATTTGTAACTACCCATAAATATGATTTCATAAATTTGGGACAAGCCTAAGCAGTCGGTGGTCTGTCCTTGTCACACAAATATCAGACAATCAGCATCACTAATGCTGCATGGGAATCTGCTGAGAATTCTTCCCTCCATATGTTTTTAAATTATGTTTCTTTTTTCCTCTTCTCCCACTCATTAACTTTCAAAATGTGTTTTTCTTAAGGCTCCACCTTTGGGGAAATAGTCATTCTCGCCCACTGATGCTGCTTGTGAATTCAGTCTTATATGAGCTGAGATTCGAAACACCACCCAACTTGTTATAATTCTTTTTAATGCCCTCAGTTTTTCAGTTACAATTTATTTTCCAAAACTGAAGGTAATTACAGTGCTAGGTCCCCACAGGGTTTTCAGCATGTGGGTGAGAGCCTTACATCAGGAGAGGTGGTTCCTTTCTCCAGTGGATGTTCAGACTTTGGCAAGCTGCTTTCTTTAACCTCCATTTCACAGTCTCCACTTCCTTCCTTTGCCAGCTCTGAGCTGGGTCCACAGAGTCACAGGTGGCTTAGACGCCACCTCTGATCTCAGAAAACTCATGTCCACTGCCATCATTGGACCTGTGTATGTGTGTGCCCCTGCTATCTGTAGCTCCCCTTTGGTGCCACAACTGAGTGTGAGGGCATCTGCCAGACATGGGATGCCTGCTCTTAATCCCAGCCCCTCTCCCCTGCCCAGGCTGTGTGCTACTATCTAGCAGAAGCTGCCTTCCCCTACCAGCCTTTGGTCTGTAGAGGGTTGAAGGAGCTCCATTAGGTTTCCATGTTGGGACCTTCTGCCTCCACATGACCCTGAGGCACATTTTGGGGTAAACTGAGGAACAAGAAGTTGCAGACTGACCGAAGTCAGCACTCAGAGGGAAGGCTGGGACAGCACGGAGTGCTGAAAAGACCACCTGGCAGGGAGGGGAAGGCTCTGGTCTGGCCTGGAGCCTATCACATTGCTCTCTCCCCCCTTTCACTGTCTCCTCACCCTCCATATCCAACCCACTGTCCACCAGCCCACTCACTTACTCAGCTGCTGTGCAATGTATCCAGGCCTTCATCACCTTGATCATGCACTTACCAACAACCCCCGCTCACTCATCCTCTCATCACCCACTCTGTCACACTCACCTATGCACTTGCACCCCTCCCCACAACTTAGCTTTGACTGTCGCCCCTCCCCCACCATCCCAACTACCCACGTAGGCACTCACTTACTCCCTCACTACTGAGCTGACCATCATCCTTGGTCCCCTCAGGAAAGTATGCTGACCAAGGACTTTAGGAAAGGCAGAGATGAATCAGATTTGGTGGCCCATTGAGAGGGGCTTCCTGCAGGTGAGAGGCAGGCAGGGCAGGTGGCCACAGCACAGTGTGAGCAGGAGCTGGGGCAGAACAGGGGAAGGCAGAAGCAGAGGGAAAGCCAGAAGGGAGCCTAAAGTGAGAGTTCAGTGCCCAGTGAGAGAGAGCAAGGCTAATAAAGGCCTGAAACCACAGATGGAGGCAAAGGGAGTGCACCTTACCTGGAAAATGCCATATTTTAAATAAGTAGCAGAGGGATGGAAGGTGAAAGATGGTCTGGAGAGACTGGCTGGAGCAGGTCTGGCCTGCCTGAGATGTCTGAAACTAGGAGAAAGAGCTAGGACCACACATGGAGGCAGCAGCAGGTGATCAGTGCCTTCTAAGTGGAACAATACATCACAGATTTTTTGGCCCCTATCAGGGCCTCCATTTCATTATCTACAAAATTAAAGGTCTGGAATGCAGTCTCTCAGACCTTTCCAGGGGACAAACTTTAAAAATCTCCAAGTTTGGTGGGAGAATGGGGCAGAAGAGGGGTTGATGTGTTGTCCTCATTTTGCAGAAGACTATACCGGCGTTCCGGAAGTCACATGACTCCTTGAGATCTTACACACCAGGAAAGAGACTCTCAGCTTCCTGATCCAAGGCAGAGTTGAGCATGTGACTTTTTTGGTCTGTGCAGGTGTGAGCTCTGCCTTGGTCTGGGACAAAGCTATGATGCAGCCAGTTAGTTGGTTGCACAGCCATCTTTGCTGCTACCGTTGTTATCCATTGAGGTGATGCAAGAGAGCTTGATACACAGACACAATGACCAGAGCTGTGGCTGCTTCTGGTTAGCAAGCCCAGTTCTTCTGTGAAGGAGGCTTCAGGCAGAAGAGGATGCCAATGAATACATTATTCTCATCCCTCTATTAAATGGAGCACTGTTGTCTTGTCAGCGGTCCTTGCCACACCTTAGTCCAGGGCAGGCCACAGGAAATCTCTGACTAGATCAAGGTTTTCCAACTTCTTTATTGCAGGAACTTTCCTAGTTCTGAAGAAAGACCTAAAATAAAGACACGGAATGGAACAATTCGTAAGTTAATAAAAAGTTTTACATGCAGAGCCCAACCTGTCCCACCTTTCCAGCATCAGCAGCAGGCCCAGCAGCTCTTGAAGGGGATTTCTCTAACTTCTTCCTGTCCAGGCACAAGGTTTGGTAGACATTCTCTCCCCTCATTCCATAATAATTGTACTGGCGATGCTTTCTCAACAGGCATCTCATAATAATTTAGGTAATTAAAAAAATGAAAGTTTTGAAGAATATTAGTTATACATAGGTACTTATACATAAACAATTTATTCACATGCACACAAACACGATCATAGCCACGAATACTCAAAAATCTCTTTTTTTTTTTTTCATGGAAGGTGTGCCAAAGTCTTTCACTCTACAATCATTTATTGAACTGCCACCATATGGCAAGCCTTATGCCTGGTCCTGGGAGACACACAGCTGCACACCACAGCCCTGCCTTCATGGTAGCTCCCTCAGTTGACTGAAGAAACAGGGCATTGAAATGTTAATTAAAATATAGGTTGATAAATCCTTAACAGTGATTCACAAAAAGGACCACATAGGTGGAGCACCTGCCTGTGTGGGGCCACATTAAGCTTGAGAAACTGTTGGTATGTGAACTGGATTTTGAAGGATAAGGTAAAGAATGGATAAGGAGAACTGTATAAAGTAGAGAAGGCTTGTGTAAAGGCATAGAGGTCTTGAAGGTTTTTGCACACCTGCAATTCACCCCACATACACAGGTCTAAAGGGCAATATGGGGAGTAGAGGAAGATGAGATGGGGTCATGAGAGGGATGTGATGGAGAACTGGAGAGCTGCTTTAAGAAGTTTGGAAAGGAGCTCATACGCTATGGGTTTCTCAGAGTGCCTAGTGGCTTGGTGAGTTGAGCATCAAACTCTTGATTTCAGCTTGGGTCATGGTCCCAGTTCATGGAATTGAGTCCTGCCTTGGGCTCCATGCTGAATGTGGAGTCTGCTTAATATTTTCTCTTTCTCTCCCTCTGCCTTCTTGCCCACTTGCTCCTTCGCTCTCTCTCTCTCTCTCTCAAAAAAAACAAAAGCCTGCTATGTGGTTTCCCTAAGGAATTTTGAGAAGTTGAAAGAAAAGATCAGATTTTCAAAGAGACTCTTAAATACAGAGAACAAACTGAGGGTTGCTGGAGGGGTCTTGGGTCAAGGGATGGGCTAAATGGATGATGAACATTAAGGAGGCACTTGTTGGGATGAGCACTGGGTGTTACATGTGAGTGATGAATCACTAAATTCTACTCCTGAAACTATTATTACACTATATGTTACTTGGATTTAAATAAAATTAAAGTAAAATAAAATATATATCAAGTGAAATAAGTCAGAGAAAGACGTATTATTTCACTCATATGTGAAATTTAAGAAATAAAGCAAACAAAAGATAAACAAAAAGCCAGACTCTTAAATACAGAGAATAAACTGGGGCCTGACAGAGGGGAGGTGGGTGGAGGGATGAGTGAAATAGGTGAAAGGGATTAAAAGTACACCTATCCTGGGGTGCCTGGGTGGTTCAGTTCATAAGTGTCTGATTCTAGGTTTTGCTTCAGGTAATGATCTCATGTTTCTTGAGATTGAGCCCTGCATAGGGCTCAGCACTGACTGTGTGGAGCCTGCTTGGGATTCTCTCTCTCCTCTCTCTCTGCCCCTCCCTTGCTTGCTCTCATGCATGTGCTCTCACTCTCTCTCAAAATAAATAAATAATTTTTAATGTTTATTTATTTTTGAGAAAAAGAGACAGTGTGAGCAGGGGAGGGGCACAGAGAGAGGGAGACACAGAATCTGAAGCAGGCTCCAGGCTCTAAGCTGTCAGCACAAAGCCTGATGTAGGGCTCAAACCCACAAACTGAGAGATCATGACCAGAGCTGAAGTCAGTCACTTAACCAACTGAGCCACCCAGGCACCCCAAATAAATAAACTATTTAAGAAAAAAAAGAGTACAATTATCATGATGAGCACTGAGTAATGTATAGAATTACCAAACCCATATATTGTACACTTGAAACTAATATAACACTGTATGTTATTATATTTCAGTTTTAAAAAGACTTAAAAAGGATAGACTGGAAAGAACATGAACATAATAGGTGTCATCTAGCCAACAGGTGATGAGGATTCATTACAAATTAAGGACAAAAGATGTATACCAAAGCCCTTTAGGGGTGGAACCTACAGGACCAGTTTTCCTAGCCGATAGGGAGAGTAAGAGTTGAGGAACAGAATGACTCTTTCAGAATGCTAGAATGGGACAACATTCACCAAGACTGGTTGTACAAGAGGAGGAGCAGTTTTGGGGGCTGGGACTATGAGCTGGGTTTGGAATCAGTTGAGTTTGTAGTATTTCTTGTACATCCATGTGGAGAATTGCAGAGGGCAATAGGTTCTCTGGGTCAGAGTTCAGGTTTAAGGTTTTTATTGAAGTATATATGCAAAATAGAAAAAAGATACATAAAAGTAAATTAAATATCTAAAATTTTCAATTCAAAGATGGACACTATTAATGTTTTGATGCTTATTATCCCATAAGTTTTTACTATTCATATGTATACCAGGAGTCTGTCTTCAAGTATCCTTAGGTCTCCACAATCCTCTCACATTAGACAAAGATGGTTTGATCACTCAGATCACATGTTATGGGAAAACCAGCATTTCACCAAATAAATATATTAAAACATTATCAGTTTACCCTTGCTTGCCCTTCATACTGTGAAGCCCATTCTCTTCTCTCCCTACAGTTTCTGTCCTATTTTTCCACTTAGGCCTAAAATGGACCTCATCTCACTTCCTGACTATATACATAATTATCTCAAGAAAGACTATCTTATGCAGCAGATTTCCTGGAAGCATGAAGAAGGACTCCTTAATCATTAGCTGGCATAGACAGCAGCAGTATGCGAGCATCATTCTGATAATATTTCGTTAGCAACAAGGAATTTGTTTCTGGCTCCTGGTCTGTTCTCTCTGTCTGCCCCTAAACTTGGCTTACTGCCACCACCTTGCTTTATCTCTCTCTAGAAAGCCTTCTCCTTCTTTCCTGTTGCCTGAAAAAAGCAACAAGAATATTATTTCTTTATTATGAAGAGACATGTATTTCTTTGCCTCCAACTCCAAACAAGGCTCAGGTGTGAACATAACATTGAACAACTAGGCCCACATGTGCACATAAATAAACAAACAAAACAAAGCAAAAACTTGTCAATTTGAGGCTTTTCTTTTTTATATTAGACTTAATACCTTGGTAACGGTGTTAACACAGAGGTATTTTCTCTATGCCCCTTTGTACATTGAATCATATATTCCTTATTATGCAATTTTTAATATTTGCACAGCACTCCATTTTATAGCTGTACCAAAGTTAAATTTAGTATTAATTTATTATTCTGTTTAAAATTATTTTTCTTTTTTTGCCCTATTATTCTCTATATTTGATAAGAATCTGTCTTCATCTTTGTCATCTGTCATCTGTCTTTGTCCTGCTTATTCCTGAAAAAGTCAGGAGTAGTCAATAAAGATTTCCATGTGTCCCGTCTAGAATACTCTGCAGTCATCTGTGCCCTTTGTTGACCCTGAGCTACTTTATAATGGTGTATGTTGTAGAAAATGGTTAATAATGCAGATACATTTTTTCTGTAGAAATAAAAATGAATTTGTGGAATGCAACTGAGTATCATTCTGTGGAAACTGACCAGTTTTACATCTCTTTGTAAATTAATTTAGGCTTTTTTGATGCCCTGAATATGTGTGTTCTCTGCATTCTCTTTTAAACCAGTTGTAACATCTTATTTATTCCTTCATTAATAATGACATGAATAAAATCTTGTTATATATTCATTTTATTTTCATAAGATGGTTGTGATTTTACCTTTATTTAAAAAATCATTTATTATTCCCCTGTGGTAAATTTCTATATGTAAAAATACTCAGCCAAATATTACACATGCTAATGCTATGATTTTTGATGTGTACTGCTAAATTTTTCTTCAGAAATATCTTATTAGTTTATACTCTTCCTCAACAGTATATAAGATTACAGTTTTTAAAAAAATACTGTTGACATAGATTTATTGTTATCTTCATTGTCATCCTCATTATCATCACCATAATCTTAGGATAATAATATGGAAAAAAGGGAGTTTTATGGTTCTATTAAGTTCTATATTTTTGTTTCAGTAAGTTGAATATATTTTGAAGACTTCTCCATTATCCCACCCTTCTGGTTTCTCTTAAAGAAGACTTTTCTCTAAGTACACCTGTTCTTACCTACCATTTACTGCTCTCATGGAAGTACAAGGAGTTAATTATTTGGTAGGAGACAACTTTGTGCTCGAATTTCTCAGTTAGGTAGAGCCAGTGGAACAAAGATTTGGCTGTTTTATATTTTACCTTCTCCACTTGGGCCAGTGCAAGGCAGTGACCTGGATAAATGTGATGCTCTTTAGATGTGACCTCAGGTGAACCTTCCCTTGTTTTAGACTAGGCACTGGGGAGACAGCAAGCTCTTTCTAGCTCTCAGTCTGGTTGTGTCCTTCAACCTCATATATCACATAAACCTGCTGATTTTATTGTCTTTTGTCTTAAGTGATTCAGATGATCCTGCTTTTTGTTTATGTATGTGTTAGTCATTCCCCTTTCTCCGTGCATTACCTATCTATGCATATCCTTTGCATGTTTTGTTCTTGAGATATGTATATTTTTCTTTGTGATTTGCAAGAACTCTCAATATAATAATGATAATTCATGTCTATCATGTGTTTTGAATATTTTCCTACATTGGTGTGCTATGCATACACACAGACACATACTTACATATATGTTTACTGTTTTCTTTTTCAGTGAAGTATCAGCTTTGTGCTCATCCTAAACTACAAGTTGAAGTGAATTCTGTCAGAGATTGGGGTGGTCCCAGTTTGAATTTCTTAGGGGAGAGTGTCAAGTTATTTTAACATTACTTCCTCAGATAAAAGATTCAGTATCCTATATGCATTAGAAAGATGTAACTTTTCATCACAGGAAAAAAATTATATGTGGTGATGGATGTTCAGTAGACTGTGGTGATCATCATGGAATATATACAAATATCAAATTAGCATGTTATACAACTGAAATTAACATAATGTTATATGTCAGTTATATCTTAATTTAAAACAAAAGATGTTACAACTGAGAGCTTTTGGGTCTTGAGAAATAGCCATGGGGAGCCCTCTACTGGGCACTCCTTTCTTTGCCTACAGGGCCCTCAGAGCAGGCTGTTAATAACCTGGTGGGGAGCATTGTTGTTCTGGGCTCCCCTGTGGCTGTGACTTCTGGTGCACAAGGTTACTGCACTGAAAGTGGTAAGGGCCACTATCTCATCACTGGATTATCCTTCCTCCAGGACTGTTCTGCTAGGCACCATTGGACATTATTGGAATTGTGTGGGATTCCCCCCCCCCATTTGGATTCATAATGATTTACTCATGTGGCACTTTATTAACTGACCAATTTTCCCCAAATTCAGCCCCATGTCATGAAGCTATTCTCTGGAGATCTGAGAATGTGACCACACTCTTCTCTGGTTTCTAGTGATAATGTAGATATTGCCTTTCAGTTTTATATGTGTTCAGTGAGGCTAATAAGTAAAACAAGATGAAGAATAGATAAATGCATGTATTCCAGCTGCCATCTTTGCTAAAATGTCTTCTATTACCGGTAACAACTTTGATAGGAACCAGAAGTTTGAACGTTGGAATTTAAGTGCAAAGGCAAACCTTCACTTCTGTGCTCACAGTGTCCGGTCCTCCTGTCCTCCCCAGGTACACAGGGGCAGGCAACAGTCACCATGGCTTGTAGTGTGGGGGAGCCAGGGTCTAGTTCTGGCCAGGAACATGTGAGCATTAGTTACAGGTGTCACTTCTGGGGGGAGAGCTTCCTCCTTTCTGGAATGGATTTTGCATGTGTGAAACATCAACTTATGTTGTGCAGGTCTGAGGTCTGGGGGTTGTTGCTTACTACAGCATGATCTAGGCTTTCCCAGGCTTATGCTCAAAACTTCTCTTTTCATGTTTCCCACTCTGCTCTGAAGTGAGGATAAAGCAGGCAGGAGTTTTATGTAAGTGAACAGGTGGCCTACACCTGAGAAATTATAAATATGCAGGTAGTATTGAACCCCCCAAGAAGGAACAAAGGTAACAGGATGCTGCCATGTAGGGTTTCCACAGCTACCTTTCCCAAAGATCTGGAACTTGATCCAGATTCCCTTCATGGGGTGCATTTAAAGTGCTTTAAATCTGTTCTAACATATTCTGATACAAAAACTATGTTACCAATGATTAACAATTGCTGGAAATTAGTGGGAAAAGACCTAATTTTATCCAGGTGTCTGAAGTTCTGTTGTGCCTGTTTTAGGTAATCGGGCTTGTGGAACGGGGTGGGGGTGAGGAGATCCAAGCCCGTCTAAGTCCCCTAAGGAAAGCTCGCCTTATCTCTAGGCACTGACTCTTACTAGGTTATTACTTCTCCAAAATCAGATCTCAGAGCTCACTGCACACATCAAACACTATAGGCCAAGGCCAGCAAGGTTATCTAACATTGGTGTTGAGGATCACATCATGAAGGAATAAGAGAAGTAGACTGAGAGACCTAAATCACCTGTAGAAATTTGGACAAACCTTCCAAACTGGAAACTGGTTTAGCTTTGGTGTTCTTACTGAAAATCCCTTCTAGCCAAAGTATTCTGGGTTGAGATGGGTTGCTCTGTAGTGGTAGTTTAACTTGCAGCCAGCATGTACCCACTGAAGTCCAACAGCAACCTGGAAAGCAATGCACATGCCAGGTTGGGGGGGGCAGGCTTCTCATGAAAAGACACTGATTGTCACTGTCCACAGCCTGCCAGGCCTACTCTGGCTGCATTTTGTCAGCTCTCTCTTTACACTCAATATACTCTTAGGTTCTGCACTTTTCAAGACTGCAGTAATTTATCTTGTGCACAGAAAGGGTATAAAATGGGAACTAATTAAACTAGAACTACTCAATTAATGAGAAACTAACAGAGGAAACCACTGTAGTTTAGAGATTTTACAGCCACTGCATCAATAACCACTTCTTTTCCCGCATGACCCACATTCACTGGATGGGTTTCATTCCACAAATTATTTATTCTGTGTGTAACCACTGCAGGCTGAAGAGAATGTTGCATCATACTTTTATCTTTAAACTGCAGGTCTGAGTGTCCTTTTCATTCAATGTGAGTGCTCACTCCAATTTTCTTCAAATCAGGGTGCAGTTTTATAGTAAAGGAGTTGTTACAAAAGGAATTGGTAGATTAACAAAAGGCAGTGTTAACAGACATTTTTAGGTTTTTAAACCAAGCAATGAGATTTAGAATTTCCCTTAAAATCCCCAAAATGACATTTTGAGAGTTTTATTTGAAAGCTTTATTTTCTGGGAGTGCCTGGGTGGCTCAGTCAGTTAAGGGTCCAACTTTTGATTTTGGCTCAGGTCGTGATCTCACGGTTTGTTGGATCGAGCCCTGCATTGGGCTTTGCACTAGGCAGGGAGCCTGCTTGGGATTCTCTCTCCCTCCCTCCCTCTCTCTGCCCCTCTACTTCTCTCTCTCTAAATAGATTGCAGTAGGGTCTCCTCCCTAAGGAAAGGAAAGAAAAGAAAAAAAATAAACCTCAAGGCAACCTGGCTATATGCATACATGACAATATCCCTCATGACCTTGTAACATGAGACCACTTAATCAGACTACATGTTTGTGTGTTACCATATATGGGAGACAAAGGAGTAAAAAAATATATAAAAGACTATGCTATGTGGTGTTTGGGGCTCAGTTCTTCCAGTACGAACCAAACTGAGTGGTGCTGGCATGAATAAAGCTGCTTCCTGGAAAGAAAAGCCTCGGTGTATGACTCTCTGTGTGAGAATCCTGCTACAAAATAAATAAAACTTTGAAAGATTTATTTTCCAAATCTATGTCTTATGAATACAAAATATTAATTTAAGTAAGAGAATCACTATGCCCATACAGAGATTGACATTCCAGAAGCTCTACAGACAAGAATACAGACTCACAAGTAGGAAAGACACCGGCCAGTAACACAAGAGACAGAGAACACAGCCCACAACAAGAGCACGGGCTCTAGAGCTGACCAGAGCTTTAATTTCTGCCAGCTCTGGCACTCACTTACTAGATGCTCTGAGCTTCTTGATTTCTCTGTGTCTCAGTTATTTTCAACTCTAAAGGGGGTGAATGATACAACCCTCCTAAGGTTTAAGTATGCACATATCTGGCACATATACATGCTGTATTGGCCAGGACAACTGTCTTTGAAGAAAGTCACACAAATTGACAGCAGTATGTGATGGCCTATAAAGGTGGCCCACAAGAATAAATAAGAATTTTTTTTTTTGCAATTTATTGAGCTTCTCTACATTATAAATATTCACATTTTAAATCAACTCTTTGTCTCAATCCTTGGAAGGAATGTCATCATGAGAATATTAACAGAAAAGGAGTTTGGATCCTGCACAGTAAGTTAGATTGGAAATGGTTGCCAAGAGGTGTAAGGAAGCTCTGCAGACGTTGTGAATACCCTTGCAAATACATGACTGAGACATGCTAAGGTGTGACACAAGGAGGGAGGTTGGAGTCATAATGCCCTGATGTTATGAAAGGTGAAGGACTTAAGGAGCAAGGAAAGTTCAAAGGCCTGAACCCTAAACCTCCCATAATGCTCCAGAGACAAGGAGAAGTTTGCATTAAGACCATTTAATTCCTTTTCCTTTTTGAACATGAAAAATCCAGCTCAGACCCAGGAGTGTGATGGTGCTCTAATCTGCCCTGGATTGGCTAAAGAATCTAAACCCATTTAGAATAAGGAGATTTTGAAGGTGGCTTTCCAGGTGTGGGTCTCAGCTGCTCTCACCAATGTCAGTAAGGATATGGTCTTGACAGGGTGAAATGACCTTTTATTGACATTGGCACTTAACTTTACATGCTACTGTTTAATGCCAACCAGAGAAAACAAACAGCCTTTAGCAAAGAAGACTTAACCAATAAGGATCTGTGGTTGTCAGTCTTTCACTTTAGATACTGAGAAAAATCTATTTATTCTTTCCTTTCTTTGTCTGAACCTCTTGTCTCTTCAAGTACTCTGCGGGGCAGAGAGATCACAGAGATACCCTCTGTTCTAGAATAGACGACAGCTAACAGAGACGTATACAAACAGTAGACCAAGGAGGAAAATGACAAACAATGTCAGCAGCTAATGTTAGTGATTACTTTCCACTAGAAAGTAAGCTCCAGTTATAGGGCACACGCCTCCTATACACTTCCACTGCCAGTACTGTGCATCCTGTCAGGCTCTGGTGGCAGATCTTCCCTGTTCCTCTCCCCCATTCTTCCCCTCCTTTCCCTTGCCCTTCCATGCAACTTACTCCTCTTTTCCCTTATCGTTCTGTTTCTTCTTTCTCCTCTTATTCTTCATGTTGATCTTTTTTTTTTATTTGTGCTTCAAATTTTGATAGCCAACCACTTATGTTCAAATTTTCTACTCTCAGAGGCATTTTAAAAGAAACACTATTAAAGAAATATATTCTTGAACTTAGAGAATGAATGAGGAGATCAAGTCCTCTTTTCTCCACCCTTCCTCCTCCCCTCCTCCACCCTTCATCATCCCCTTCCCCTCTTCCTCCTTCTGTTCTCTCTCTCTCTCTTTCTCTCTCTCTCTCTCTCTCTCTCTCTCTCTCTTTCTCTCCGTGCCACCCACCCCATTGGAACAAGCCTGGCAATCTTCTGCACTTCCTCTTGCCTGCAACACTGACATGCATTCTGGATATGGATCCTCTAGAAGTAAGACTTCAGCAGAAGGATCAAGAAACCCCAATTAGAACCTAAGTGATGTGATCCAGCCAGACTTAGCTGAGATCCCACAGTGGGTATTTGGAACCCAACTGTGATTAGCCTGCCACTGCTACCCTTGTGCCTTTGTTATTTGAGAGTACCTCTCTTGGGGGTTTCAGGAAAAGGGACATTAAACCTGAATTATCTTACTGGAACAACATCCCAATGCTTCAAACATCCACCCCTATTCCCTAACAGCATTGAAGATGACAAGGGGAATCATAGACGTCTAGGAAGGATCTTGTGATACTCAAGGAGTATCTTTTCTTCATATTTACTGAGAACAAAGCCAGTAAGAAGGGGTGAAGCTTCCAGGGAAGGCTTTCATTTATTCTTTTGCACATTGCCTGATCATGAGAGGTGGGTGGCATGTTGCTGAGGAGATCCAGGATTGAGGCGATTTCAGTTATCATGCTATGGAAAAATTAACTGGGATGGGAATGACTGCACTCAGGAAGCAACAACTGAGCAAGGGGAAGAGGAAGCACAGCCATATCCAATTTGAGCTCACTTTCTGGAACTTTGTACAGTCCATGAGTAAATAAAATGGGAGAAAATATTTCATAACCGGCAAATCCCCAAGTATTAATTGATTATCTTTTATAAATGTAGGAAAGGAACAGGCTTTGTCTGGTGAATGCCAAGAGTGAAGAAGGCTGAAAGGGTCTAGACCCTGAAACAGCACTTCACCCTGGAGTGCAGCTGGTGGTAGGGTCAGCACTAGCTGGTTATGGCTGCCAAGAGGACGCCTGGCCCTCTGCAGAGACCTATGATAAAACCAGAACAGGGTCAGCATTGAGGGTCTACAGCAGGGTTCTGGGGGTTACTGAGCAAGGTGAGTCACTGATAGGAGGAGTGGAAGAACTTAGTGTTCTAAGATAGCCCCCAAGAAGGGCCCCATCAACCCGGGTGCATGCTTCACCTGTTCATAGGGAGGGCTGTACTCCAAGTCAAGCAGACACTGGAAAGAGGGGAAAGCCCTCAAACACGGGCAGTGTGGCAAGGTTAGGGGTGGCAGAACAGGGACCCAAAGCCAGTGTTGAATTCCAGGGAAAGGGAAATGAATGAGCATGTACTCCTGGATATTATGTATTGTACTTCAAGTAACACAGAGGCTGCCTTGCAAGTCTTTTCTCACAAAACCCTTACACAAACCTGAGTGCACTGTTGTACATTGTATTTTTCACTTGAAGTAACTGAGCTCAGAGAGTGTAACAAGCATCTGAGATTATAACAAGCACTTTAAATGACATTCAAACTTCTTTGAGCTCCAAAGTCTGTGCCCTCGTATCAGCTTTCCTGAAGTCCCTTATGCCTGCTGGCTAGATGGCTTCTGTGGACCAATGAGGGAAGAGCCTCTCAGGAAGGTCTGGGCAGCAGGAGATTGGGAGGCTTATTACCCGTCATCACAAGAATGACAATATCAACATACAGGCAAACAACTAGCAGCCTGTAAAAGCCAGTCCAGAAGCAAACTTCCAACGCATAGTCTGTGCCGCAGCTCACATATCCTGTTGCTGGTCTGCTGGCCAACCAATAGCAGCAAGCTCCCCAGCCCCTGTGAGCTCTCCTCCCTCAGCTGCTCCCAATCTTGGGGCCACAGCTGGGCCTGAAGCTCTGCTAGCTCCTCCCAAGTCTCTCCATTAAGCTTCTGGGACTCCTGGGCCAGGTTCAGACATAGCTCCATAATAAGGGCACCAGCTATTTGTTCCTCATCATTGAAGTTGGAGGTTTGGTAGTGGCTTACATATCATCCTCCTGGGTTCCAGTTCAGGAACAGGTTTCTGTCTGTCCTGGATCTCCAATATTATGTCCATCTCTCCTTCCCTACTGCTGGCTGTAGCTCTGCTGACTGTAGGTGCAATGTCAGATGTCAGATAAATAGCCACACACAAGCTGCCAATCAGCTTCCACAATAGCATAAGATAGTCTCCATCTCTAATAAATTCCTTATTTCACATCACTCCTAGTGGTTCTGATTCTTAGGTTGAGCTCTGACTGGTTTCATTTGTCACCATACACCTCTACAAAGAATCAGAGGGGCATTAGCAATAAAATAACTGTTTATAGTTACTGCAAAGATTAAAAAATATGTAATGCATATGAAGACCTAACTCAGTGCCTAGCATACCGTAAGTTCTCAATAACTGAAGTTACAGTTTTGTCATTAGGAAGCTGGATTGAATCCTACTAGGGGTTTCCACAAAGGCAGAAATATTTCATAGTTTTTGGAATCTGAAAGCAAGATCAAAGATTCTCTGCACAATTCCCATGATAACGAGTTTAATTATGAACAATGGGAAGGATAATGCATCTGGATTGTTTACAGATAGCTAATCACCTAACATGCTAAATATAGCTACAGCTCTCTAACTGAAAGCTTTATCTGCTCCTTGGAAACAGATTGAAGCCCCTACTGCTGGGCAATGTTGGTGAGAACAGCTGGAGCAAATGTTCTCCTCCTTGCCATGGAATGATAAATCACACCTGTCAATGAATAAAACATCCAGTCTCAGCAATCGAGCAATGGATTTTTAAGGAGCCGTCCCATTTATCAGTTCAGCTATTGATTACCTGTGAAAGGTCATTGCATCAGAGGGATAATAAATGGGAGAACTGAGCCCCAATGCACAAGGCAATGTGGGTTCATAAGTTTCCCTCCAAGAACTTGATGATATAAAATTGTCCCAAAGTACAAAGTGTTAAAGAACTAATTATATATATACATATATATATATGTATATATATATATATAACCACATGCCATTGGATTTCTCATGACCAGTAACATATATAAATAGCAAGAAATTGATTAAAGGAACCAAGGACAGTTGCCTACAAAGTATTCCCCAGAGTCCTAGGATGCTGATAAAATAAGATATTGTTTTACATGTTTATAATAGGAGGTGAGCTCAATAGTTATGAGTTCACATATGAGGTGCTCCCCAAAACCCAGACCAGCTTGGTATTGTTTTGTTCAAATTCTCTTCCTCTTTTCATGTTTGAAAACATGATTTTAATCGGATGGACTGCTCAAGAAGTGGTGTGGTAGTAAACGTTTAACAACAGGCTTTCAGAGGAAAAGAAGAGCATTTTTAGTGTTTGCCAATGTCTATGATGTCAGTACTTTCACTACAGATGATGTCAAGCTCTCAGTGTGACACCACTGAACACAGAGCAGGGAAGAAATGCTAGCAATCAGTCCTGGTGAGTCAGCATTAGCCAACTCCAGCACACCATGGTGTACAACCTCGCACCTGGCAGTATTCAGTTTATCTGTATTGTCTCCACTTGTGTCCTGGGAGTTGCTCTTACCTCCTTGGTAAGAGATTAGAGAGTAGGTGACTTGGATTCCCAGGTTTCATGAACTCCACATTTACACCACACCTTCCACCAAGAAATCTAATTATGTCTTATTTGTAGCAGAGTTTAGAGAGCAACATCAAAATTAAATGAATATCCTAAGCCAGGAAGGTTTGAACTATAAAAATGGTGATGTACAAAACTTACCTAGACATTCTTATATGAAGTGTAATAATGGTAGTCAAAGGGAGTGTGTCTATTTGACAATGGTCATCCACATCATGATGACTTCTCCTTTATTAACCTAAACCCAGATTACTCACATCTGTGTTCTCTGAAAACAGTAACCCAAGATTTAGGGTTTTTTTTCATTATTGATGGTGAATGCTCTAAGGTAGTGCTGAAACCTATTTCTATTATCTTTGAAATAGAAAGGAGTACTAAAATGCAGGAACTAAAGAAGTAATATAGCATAGTCATAAAAGTGCAGACTATACAAAGTTGAGTATGAATACTAAACTCATTGCTTACCAGTTGTAGTGCAATTAGTTAATTGCCCTAGTTTTTTCATCTATGAAATGGATATGAATTTCGGAGTTGCACGTAGCAGATAATGTCTATGAGCTAACCAGACATTCCCAATTCCTGTCCTTTCTAACTACAACCCACCTCACTGTACTCTAGCATCTGAGGAAAAAATGCATATTTTGCCAAACCTTCTTGCCAAAAGAGATATCCCTATAACACAGTTTTGGCTATAACCTAGTCAACCAACGTGGAAGTGGGAGTTTCTTGGTGTCTTCTGAAAAAGGTTTTACTCTGTCTAATAAAAGAGACAGATGTAGCTGGTAACAGTTATTTCTTACTGTCGTGAATCAAATGTAATGCCTGGGGAAACAGCAGCCATCGTGTAGCCATTGGGTAAGAAGCACATGGAAAAGACCAAAAGAAGCACAGACCCATGAAACTAAGGTCAGCAATACTCTATCTTCAGGTTTCCTAGGAATAGGATGAAAACATCTCTGATTTGTTAGGCCACTCTGTATCAAAGTCTTCTCTTCCTTATTGTTGACAGCATTTCTGATAATAGACTATGTAACGGGAGTGGTATGGAGATTATATTGAAATAATGCGTGTTGTGTGCTGTGGTGGTACATTGCCTAGCCAATAGGAAACGACTTCAAAATGTGCATTATTATTATTTATTACTATGCAGGATTAATGTCTTCTGCTTCAACCCTGACAGCATGTAGCACTGGTCAAGTACATCAAAGCTACTAGATAAAGATCACCATTTGATGTTGTAATCCAGCATCATTATATTATTAGGATATAATATATATTATATAAAATATTATATGTTAGGATATAATAATATGCATGCATAATAGTCTGAAGGCATTTATAGGCAATTATTAACCACATAAATTTGGTTCAGAGAAATACTATAGGATTCTGAAAAGGAGAGATGCATGTGAGTCAGAGTGGTCTAGAGAGACTCCATGACAGACGTCGGTCTGAAGATGGATGAGCTCTGAAGGGCGATGATGGAATGGGCTGCAGGCACCAAACATGAGCACTGATTGGAAATATGTCTGTAGATCTATAGTGGTTTATGCCTTAGGAGTTGCTATTGGTTCCTGCTGATTGCCTTTACCCCAGTAGTGCACCTGTCCCCAGCTCCCCTACATGTTAGCTGTTAATGGCTCACAGCCGTTCTTTCTCTCGAGCATCCCCTTTGGCTGATAGAAGCTGCCTTGTTGAGAGGTTAAGGCCCTTTCCCTGTGGTGGTCACAGCTAATGACTGATACAAGTCTGGCTCCTGGCCTGATTGCACTCTGTGGTACAATGCCCACTGCAGAGCTCCCTGTGGTTTCTGGCTAAATTTAGAGACCACATCTTTGTTTAGTTCTTTGCCATGCTTCATCCTTCTTCCCCCATCCTCTTCCTCCTGAGATCATTCTCTCAATAAATCAATTGCATGGGAGTCTCTGTCGCAGGCTCTCCTTCTAGGGACACAGGCCTAGCTCATGACAGATATTCAAAAATGTTGAGTAAGTTATGATTGAGGCAATAGCAGCTTCACTTGTTCATTTGCTTATTCATTTTTTCCTACTTTCAATAAACCTATGTTGAGTATCTGTTGCAGGTGCATTGCACAGTTATTTATGAATTGGAGCAAAGAAATGATCCGTGCTTTCAATAGATACCATCAGATACAAATAACTGCATGTTATGAAGAGACAGGATGGGACTAAGGGCACAAGAGCAGATGCACACAGATTTGGGATGAATACTGGTTTATTGCTAACAATGTTACCTTGAGCAAGTCACTTGACTTCTTTGAGCTTCTTTATATTCCTCTGAAATATAGGACTAAAATATTTACTGTGTAGTTGATGAAATTAAATGAGATAATGAGTATAATTTCCGCAGCTCCTAGTTGGGATCCAATGTATGCTAGATATGCTATTGTGAGTGCTAAGATCATATGTCTTTACCTTAGGGCACAAGAGGAAGAATGTGGGGAAAGGGGAATAGCTAGAAAAGGTGTGTTTCTATCTATTTGTGCTTTCTATTTCTAAAGTATTTTGAAGCTTACACCTCTAACAATGTCCTAGATGTTATGGAAATTCAACCTGAATCTTTCTCTCCCTATTCAATTTTTACCCACATGCTAAATTTACCAACACAGGTAGCTTATATGAAGAAGAAGGAAAGAAAAGGGATGGCGGGGTGGTGTGGAGAAGAGAAGAAAAGAAAATGAAAGAGAAAGAGAAGAAAGACAAATATTGTTATCTAACCCAGAGTCTGTGTCTGCTGATTTATCAAAAATTTCCTGGCAAGAATGACCTTTCAGAACAGCCTCTGGAAGTATTCCTCTCCTGTGGGAAATGGGGATTCAGTGAGCCCGGTAGCAGCTGCAGTACATAATAAAATGAGAAATTATCCTAACTAGCTTATTTTCTGGAAAAGTACCGATTTGGAGCCACCCCGTGTTATGTGAGATATTTTTCACTACATCATGGATTTCAAATATCCTGGAAAGAATCTAACAATCAGATCACGTGGCTTGGATATCTAGCACAGATATTGGTGATCTAATCATTCTTGATCCTAAAATTTACCTAATGGGAAAATTGGTAACTTAGCCTTACAAAATGCTATTAGTTCTTTTCTCATAACTACCAAAAACAATAGTTTTTAATGTGAATGAAAAGGCCAGTTTTATGGAATCACCTGAGAGTGTGCCTTATTTTTTGCAAGGTATTATATATCACTAGTAGCAATTACCACACATGGTTGTGATCTGTCACAGTAATCTGACAAAACATGGACATTGAGTGTGAGAGTCCCAGAATGCTAATTTGTAAACCTGTCAGATTTGTCACAGTGGTGAGAAATGGTGTTAAAATTGCTTTCAATATCTTAATTAGTGGTGGCCTTCCAGAGAAATGCAATTACTGCAGCTCATTTTTTTAAATTTCTTGATTTGTTTTTCAACAAGATTATTAAAATTTAAATCATGATGATCATCAGAAAATGGTGTGCAATTTAACAATTCTAATGCAAATGTACCTGAGGGAGAGGGGAGATTTCAATGGCTCCAAAATGCCAAATGGGGGTGATGGGTGTCTACTTCTGTGCTCTATGCTTATGTCTAAACTTTGGGCTTTGGATAAAGAAGCCCCTCTGGGGGAACTGTAGAAGCTTCTAGTATGGAAGAGCAGGGAGCCCCTTTGATCCAGTATGGAAAACTATGTTCAGAGATGCCTGCATATAGTGACACTCTGGTGATTATTTACTGAGTACTAACTGTGCATTAGGCTTTCTGCCATAGTAGACTGAATCTCTTCTTGTCTAATCCTTCCATAGCCCCACAAGATATATGCCATTAGCATCTAGATGTTACAGAGAAAGGAGCAGAGGCTGAGCGGTAGCATGACTATCTGTGCTCACACAGCCAGCAAGTCATTCCACTGCCAAAGTGTGCACTTGTACCTGCTGCTTTGGTCCTTAGAGGAAAGGTTCTGCACAGCTTCACCAGGAAAACAGACCTTGACAGCAGAATTCCTCGTGTCCTACAGACCTTGGTCTTTCACCTCTGAGCCACAGGTGGCTGGCAACAGATCACCTGGGCCGCTGGATCTCTGTGTTTCCCCCCATTTCTCATTCACAGGACCTGCAGCAGGTGCTCTCACAGATGCCAGTGTCTGCTGACACAGTGTCTCAGCTGCCTCACAGTTACCCTTCCCTGCACCTGGTATTTCCCTTCCAAAACAAGTCCAGAACTTTCCTGGATTCTCCATATCTGATGTACATATACCTTTTCAGGGCCTCTATAACTCACTTCTATGTTCTGTGTTGAACACATAAACCTGTATTCTACATTCTTTTGCATATCTGTCTAACCCCACAAAACTTTCTACAGAGTTCATTGAGAAAGAAAGAAAATTAGTTTCAGTGTTGTCACACACTCTCTCCCTGGGGTTGGAACATTACATCATAATGTATATGTTTGATGAAGGAAGGATATCTGAGGCTCGGCTTTCTCTAAATTTCTGCCTAGCAGCTGCTCTTTCTCTGCAAAGTATTCTCCCAACATGGGAAACACACACACACACACACACACACACACACACACACAAAGCAAACATTAAAAATAGCTAGGCAGTAAGAGGCACTTATAGCCCCTCTAGGGCCAGGATTAATTCCTTTCTTTGTATGAAATATTTCATCCCACGAAATGATGCCAGACGTGCTGAAGTTTCTGTTTGCCATGAGATCCTTGCCCTTTCTGTGGTCCCCACCCCTCGTTGCACAGTGCACACTCCAAGCTGGCATCCAGAGAGTGCATTTGACTGGTTTGAGGCAGAGTCTACGTGGCAGTTTTTAAGGGTCCCTCACAATGTGCAGCATTATCTACACATGTGCATTTTGGTTAATATTTTTCTCAATTAATTTTATAGGAGATCATTGGTTCATTGTATTTCATATGGGTTCGAAAATATTACCATGTTAATCTAGGGATTAAGACGTTTTGAATTCATGGTGCCAAACAGTTGCTCACAGTGGTAGACTGAGCAAAACACAGAATTAATATAAGAAGAAAAAGTAAATTCAATGCAGTCAACTAGGTTCATTGTCTGAAATGCTAGGCACAGCCATGGCCCAAGTAAAGGCAGGGTGGATAAAACGGGGTGTGCTGGAGTCTGACCAGAGTACATATTTCAGCTCTGCCACAGACTTCCAGGAGAACATGGGCACACAATCGAATCTCTATATTTCATAATTTTCCTCGTCTCTAACCAATATCACAATATCAATATAGTAGGAGTTAGTATAATGATTAATTTTAAAAATTTAGTACACTTTCTGGTATCTAACAATCATTAAATATAAGTTATTCTTTGTTGATATTGTGATTATCCTGTTGAAATTACTTTATCTCAAACTGCTTAATTAACCTCAAAACTATACAACATACTTGGTAATATAGGACACTTGCAGATAAAAATAAATGAAAACCAAAGCAATAAATACACCAGGCTGCAGAGAACACCTTCTCCTTGGACATTCTGATGAGGGAAAGAGCATTCTGTGTTGATCAAGGAAGAGTTCAATGTGCTGGTGGGGCTTCTCCAGATGAGAGTGGGAACCAGATAGATAAAACTGATGAGGTGTAGAGTGAGCCTTGCAGGTAGAAATGATGGTGATGCCAATGGGTGTGGGTGGAGGGGTACAGAAATGCTGCCAGGAAGCCAACCTACAAGATCACTGGGGCACACAGGAAGCAGCACACCCTCCTGTTTCCCCCATCTGTGTTCAGGATGTGGATCTTCCCAGCCAAGGGAATGGGCTACACTGAGAACACTTGGGTCTGAAAACCACTCCAGGTTCCCTCAGACCAGGGGATCCTAATGGCCCTGACACTTCAAGAGAAGTTGTGTGTGCATGGTAGAAAGGACAACGTGTTCCTCTCTGGGGAGAGGCAAAAGCCTCTGGGAGATTTCTAGAGGCCTGGATTCTGAGAAGCTAACAGACAGAGGGAGAGCCCTAAGACCAGGAACCCCAACATCTTCTGGGTTTTGCAAGTGGAGAAAGTAGCCAGAAAACTTATTAGGCTGAGGAAGTATTCATTAAAACTTATCACAAACTGAACTTAGAGTAAACCTTGAGCAACCATCACAAATAGAAATAAAACTTCACATATTAGTACATGAACAAATGGGTGGAGCATGACAGGTAGGTGAGCATATAATCTTTGGTCCAAACTAGGACACTTTTGAGGGAGAGAGAGGAAGCATCGAAAAGAAATAAAATCTGATAGCTTTTTTATTGGTTACAAATTAGTTGTATTATATGGTTGGAGCCATAAAATTGTCCTATTTAAAAACTATGTTAAAAATAAAACTTTTTCCAAAAAAAATAATCAATACAAATTAACACTACGGCAAAATTTGAAAACACTTTTATGTTGATCATCTGGACATTTAAAAATAGTCATAGAAAGAGCCTAAATATCCATCAACTGATGAATGGATCAAGAATATGTGGTTTATATATACAATGGAATATTACATGGCAATGAGAAAGAATGAAATCTGGCCATTCATAGCAAAGTGGATGAGCCTCTAGGGTGTCATGCTAAGCTAAATAAGTCAGGCGGAGAAGGACAGATACCATATGTTTTCACTCATAGGTCTAACAGGAGAAATCTAACAGGCCCCCATGGGAAGGGGAAGGGGGAAAGAGTTAGGGAGAGGGAGGGAGGCAAATCATGAGAGACTCTTGAATACTGAGAACAAACCGAGGGCTGAAGAGGGAGGGGGAAAGGGGAAGGGGGTGATGGTCATGGAGGGGGGCACTTGCGGGGAAGAACACTGGGTGTTATATGGAAACCAATTTGACAATAAACTAAAAAGAAAAAAAAATATCTGCAGGATGCTGAAAGATCATCTTCTCTGGCAACTCCCTGACATTCCTGCCACTGTACCATCCTCCCTCCCTCATTTGAGAAAGAGGCAAGATGCCTCCAGGGATCCACCGTGACAGGACATTTAGGGTCACCTGGCTACAGTGGGACTATATTAAATAAAAGTCTTCTGTAAAGCAAATGAAACAGTGCAATGGAAAGCAATCTACAAAACGGGAGGAAATATTTGCAAACCATATATTTTATAAGAGGTTAATATCCAAAATATATAAAGACTTCACACAACTCAGTAGGGAAAAAATAATCTGATTTAAAAATGATGAAAGAAAGAAAAAAATCTATAAGGAACTCACCAAACCCCACACCCAAAAAACAAATAATCCAGTGAAGAAATGGGCAGAAGATATGAATAGACACTCTCCAAAAAGGACATCCAGGTGGCCAATAGACACATGAAACGATGCTCAGCATCACTCATCAGCAAGGAAATACAAATCAAAACCACACTGAGATACCACCTCACGCCGGTCAGAGTGGCTAAAATGAACAAATCAGGAGACTATAGATGCTGGCGAGAATGTGGAGAAACGGGCACTGTCTTACACTGTTGGTGAGAATGCAAACTGGTGCAGCTGGTCTGGAAAATGGTGTGGAGGTTCCTCAAAATATTAAAAATAGAACAGATACCATATGTTTTCACTCATAAGTGGAACAGGAGAAACTTAACAGAGGACCATGGGGGAGGAGAAGGGGGAAAAGTAATTGCGGAGGGGGAGGGCGGAAAACCATGAGAGACTCTTGAATACTGAGAACAAACTGAGGGCTGATGGGGGAGGGGGAGAAGGGAAGAGGGGTGATGGGCATGGAGAAGGGCACTTGCGGGGATGAACACTGGGTGTTATATGGAAACCAACATGACAATAAACTATAAAAAAATAAAAAAAATAAAAATAGTACGTCTTAAAAATTTATTCTTCATTTGTATTTGTATAGCTGAACCAATTTTTAGTCATATCTCCAAGTCACTGTCATTTTTATGAAGAATGTATTTTCTTTCATCATGGATTTTATATTGTTTTGTAAATGTTATTGAAGTATAACATAAATACACAAAAATTATACACCTGAATCTAATATTATAATCACTGTATGTTAACGAACTAGAATTTAAATAAAAACTTTAATAATAATAATAAAACCAGGCCACTACCAAAAACCAGGCCACTATCAAATTATCATTTTTATTTATTTTAATTTTTTAAATGGTTATTTATTTATTTTGAGAGAGAGAGAGACTACAGGGTAGGGACAGAGAGAGAGAGAGGGAGACAGATCCCAATCAGGCTCTGGGCTATCAGTACAGAGCTCAACGTGGGGCTCAATCCCACAAACAATGAGATCATGACCTGAGCTGAAATTGAGAGTTCGACCCTTAACTGATGGACCCACCTAGACACGCCATGTATTTATAAAAATGTAATAAGAAAATATCATTAATCAGTTTTGTTTTGTGTTTTGTTTGTTATTTGTTGTTTGTTTGTTTTACTTCAAGTTAGTTAACATACAGTGTAGTAAAGCCCAGTGATTCACCTCTTACATGACACCCAGTCCTCATCCGGAAAATTGCCCTCCTTAATGCTCATCACCCATTTAACCCATGCCCCCAACCCCCACCCATCCCTCCAGCAACCTTCAATTTGTTCTCTGTATTTAAGAGTCTCTTGTAATTGGGGCATCTGGGTAGCTCAGTTGGTTAAGCATCTGACTTCAGCTCAGGTTGTGATCTCACTATTTGTTAGTTTGAGCCCCACACTGGCTCCCTGCTGTCAGTGCAGAGCCCACTTTGGATCTTCTGCCTCCCTCTCTCTCTGCCTCTCCCCTGCTCACGCTCTCTCTCTCTCAAAATACATACATACATACATATATCCATAAATAAAATATTTTTAAAAAGAGTCTCTTGTGGTTTTAAAAGATAAAAAATGATTTTTAGAATACAAACCAAAATTTTAAATACCTAAAACCATTTAAGATGAAATATATTAAACTTAAACTTTCAGAATGCTAAAAGCCAGGACAATGGGTGCTTTCTGTAAAATAGAGTTATTCCTTGCAAATAAACTTTCTCCTATTAGAAATGCAAAAAAAAATATGCACAGATCATAAGTATATAGTTTGGTAAATTCTCACAAAATAAATACATCCCCATAACCAGCATTCACATCAAGAAAGAGAATATTACCAACATCCCAAAGCCTTCTTGCATTGCCTTCTCCTCAGTATTTCATGCAATGACTCTCCTTGCTGCTAACTCCAGAGACTATTTTTGCTAAGTTTTGAACATCACATAAATGCAATCATGCATCTTTCTTGTAACATCGTGTTTGTGATACTGGCCCATGTGGTTGTGTGGGGTTGTTTGTTCTCATGACTATATGATGCAGGGATATGTCACAATTTACTTCTTTATTTGTTTTACATTAGATGGATATTTGGGTTGTTTCCAGTTTTTATTTCATGAATAATTCCCCAATTAACTGTCTTATGTGTGTTCTGGGTGCATTTATCTTGAGAACTTACCTAGGGAGTATAATTCCTTACAATATGTGTACATTCAGCTTTGATAGATATTGCCAACTCATGTTGCAAAATGGCTGTACCTGTTTATACCACCTGGGTATAAGGGTTCTAGATGCTCTGCTTTGGGGTTAACATTTGGTATTGTCTCTACTTTTCATTTTAGCTATTCTTGAAGGTATAGAGAGCTGTATCACTGTTTCAGTTAGATGTTGCTGTATAACAAAACACCAAACCTTAGAAGCTTAAAATAACCACTATTTTACTACATGGGACAATTACGTGGGTCAGTAGTCTGGCCAGGATCAGCAGGACAGTGCTTTTGCAGAGTCTTTCCAGAGGACACTCATGTTGCTGTAGTCCTCCAGAGGCTAACTTGGATAGTTCAGGGTGGCCACGCTCACATGGCTGACATCGGACAGCCAAGCTGTCTATATGTTTCCTCATCCCCAAGGGGGTTAACCTGCGTTGCTTCACCTGGTGACAGCAGAATTCCAAGGAGGCACGCAACATTACTTCTGCCACATTCTCCTTCCTGAAGCAAGTTGTAAGGCAATCCCAGATCCAAGTCCTCTGAGATCTTGTATGTAAATATGTTGTACTTATGGAAATAAACACTATTTTTTATGGGAGAAAAACGCAAATTCTCATTTCAAAGAACAGTGCCTGCAGAGACATAAAAGGTCAATGAAGTCATGATTGCAAGCAATCTAACAGAAGTTATTGTTTATTAATTTACATTCCCCAAGTGATTAATGGATTTTAGCACTTTCTCACAAGTTCATGGGCCTTACCTTCTTTTGTTAAGTGCCTATTTAAGTCTTGTGCCCATTAAAATATGTAATAGATATCTTGGACAAAGGTCTCTTGTTAGATATATCTGCTGTTACATATTCTCTGCTCTATACACTGGCTATTTCACTCTTAAGAGTGTCTGTCCTCTACTAAATGTAAATTATTAATTTTAATGTACTCCTTGTTAGCAATTTTTTCTTTAAAAATAGCACTTTCCCCATTTGAGAAATATTTGCCTACCAGAATATCTGAGGATATATTTTATATTTTATTCTTAAAGTTTTATATTTACATGAGCAATCCACCCAGAATTGATTTTTGTGTAAACCAAGAAGTAGAGAGTCAAGATTCATTATATTTTCCATAGATAACCAATTAATTCAATACAATGTATTTATACAGTACTTCAGAGTGTCACTTTTGCCATACAGTAGATGAATGCATATGTGTGTGTCTGTTTGTGGACCCTCTATTTTCCCAATTTACCTATCTGTTTATGACAAACTTATTTATTGTACTTTTATAAGGCTCCTTATCTGATATTGCAAGTCCTCTAGAATAGTCCTCTGCCCTTGAAGAGTGTTTCAGTTATTCTTGGTTCTTTGCATGGCCCTAAACATTTTAGAATTAGTGTGTCATTTCCTGAAAACAACCTGCTGAGATTTTGATTGAGCTTGTATTGCATAGAACAATTTGTGAAGAAATAGCATCTTTGCAATATCAAGTCCTCCGGCCCACAAATATGCTATATCCCTCCATGTATATCATTCATCTTTAATTTATAGTTAACAACATTATATAGTCGTCTTTGTAGAGGTATTGAACATCTTTCATAACACTCCTAATTATTTCATTTTTAATTGAAATTTTATGAGATTATTGTAGAATAACATGCATTTACAAGAAATGATAATAAAATGATCCTGTCTATAATTAACAAATCCTGTCTAAAATTAACAAATGTAACATTTTACAAAATTATAATACAATATGACAAACAAGATACAATCTACTGATCTTATAAGTATTCCCCAGTTTTACTTGTACTCTTTTGTGTGGGTGTGTGCATTGAGTTCTATACAATTTTATCATAATTATAGGTTTGTGTACACACTGCCAATGTCAAGATATATCAGTTCCATCACCACAAGGATCCCTTGTGTTGCCTGTATATAACCATATCTGCCTTCTTCATTCCATTCACCCCCTGTCCTTAATCCCTGATATTAACTAATCTGCTCTTCATTTATAAAGTAATGCCATTTCAAAATCTTGCCATTTACAATAATGTGGATGGAGCTACAGAGTATAATGCCAAGTGAAATAAGTCAGTCAGAGAAAGATAAATACCATGATTTCACTAATATGTGGAATTTAAGAAACAAAACAAATGATGATGGGGTGGGGAGAGAGAAAGAGAAGCAAACCAAGAAACCTACTCCACTATAGAGAACAAACTGATGGTTACCAGAGGGGAGGTAGGGAATGGGTGAGAGAGGGTATAGGAATGTAAGGAGGGCACTTGCTGTGATGAGTACCATCATATATGGAAGTGCTGGATCATTAAATTGTACACCTGAAACTAATATTACTATGTTAACTAACTGGAATTTAAATGAAAAGTTTTAAAAATGTCATTTCAAAAAGTTATATAAGTAGAATCACACATTTTCAAATTAGCCTTTTTTTACCAAGCAAAATTTCATGGAAATTCATCCAATTGTTACATCTATCAATAGTCCATTCATTTTAATTGCTGAGCAGTATCTAATGGTATGCATATAACACAGTTTGTTCAACCTGTTTATTGCAGTTGTTGGTTATTATGACTAAAACTACTATGAACATTTATGTACATTTATGTACAATTTTTATAACCCTGTTTTCATTTCATTTCATTTCATTTCTAAGGGTACAACTGTGGGATTACATGATGATTACATATTTACTTCTATAAGAAACTTAGCAACAATTTTCTAGGGTGACTGGGTCATATAATATATCAACAGCAATGTAGGAGGGATCCAGTTGCTTCCCATTCTCACCATTTTGGGGGTGTTGCCACAATTTTATTTTTAATTTTTAGCTTCTCTGATATGTTTGTACTGCTATCTCATGGTGGTTTTAATTTGCATTTCCTTGGTGACTAATTATGCTGAACATCATTTAATGAGTTTATTTGCCATCTGTATATCCTTTCTGGTGAAATTTCTGTGCATGTCTTTTGCCCATTTTCTAATTATTTTTTCTTTACCTGTTAAATTTTTACAGTTCATTATATAGTCTAGATATTAGTATTTTGTGAGATATGTAGTTTGCAAATAGTTTTATCCAGTCTGTAGCTGGTCTTTCATCATTTTTACATGGGCTTTTGCAGAGCACAAGTTTTTGAGGTTTCTATACTGTCAAATTTATCAACTTTTCTTTCTTTAATCATTTCTGAATATTGTGCTATTTTATATGAATTATTTAATCAATTTATATTTAATATAAATATTGATATGTTTGGTCTTTCATCTTACTATTATTTTCTATATTACTCAATTGTTTTATTTCCCCTTTTGTCTCTTTACCTTTTCTTAGGTTAATTAGGCATTTATTATTTTTTCTATAAACTACTACTCATGCATTCTTTCAGACTTTATCCTATATATTTTAAATGCATTCTTGACTTATTGCTAACTACAATTAGTCATTTTATCATTTCTCCAATAATTCTGAAACTTCAAAACACTTTACTTCATTTACCAGCCCCTATTTTTCCCCTACTGCTCTCAAAAATTTTAATTCTCATATATTATAAACTCATGCTACATCACCACTGTTGTTCATGCAGCCAATATACCATCATTATCAATATATATCAATATTTCCATATATAGATATATATTTATTTATTCCTCTTCTATTGCTCTTAATATATTTTTTCCTGTAATTCCTGTGGAGTCATCATCCCTGTGCTTAAAAAAATCTTCATTTGGGGTTACTGGGTAATTCAGTTGGTTAAGAATCCCACTTTGGCTTAGGTCATAATCTCATGGTTTGTGCGTTCGAGCCCCACGTTGGGTTCTGTGCTGACAGCTCAGAGCCTGGAGCCTGCTTTGGATTCTGGGTCTCCCTCTCTCTCTCTGCCCCTCCCCCACTTGCCCTCTGTCCCTCTCACTCTCTTTTTCTCAAAAATTGAAAAAACATCTTAAAAATTTTAAAAATCTTCATTTGGATTTGTTTCTTTTTTTTTTTGGTACAGTTCTGTTAGCAAGAATTTCTCTCAGTGTTTAATATAATTTAACTGATAGAATAGTTTTTCTCATAATTGAGCCAATTCATTTTTAGCTGTCACTTTACTTTTAGCATGGATGCAAGAAATATTGGAATTAAAACTTAGACTACTTTAGGGGCACCTGGGTGGCTTAGTCAGTTATGCATACAACTTCGGCTCAGGTCATGATCTCATGGTTTCAGCCCCACATCAGGTTCTGTGCTCACAGCCCTGAGCCTGGAGCCTGCTTTGCAGGTTCTGTCTCCTCTCTCTGTCCCTCCCCTGCTCATACTGTGTGTGTGTGTGTGTGTGTGTGTGTGTGTGTGTCTCAAAAATAAATAAAAAACATTAAAAAATAGATTATTTTATAAAATGAGTCAATTGGCCTAAATGAAAAGTCATGCTTAACTGAGTAACATGTAAATTACATTCTTCAGATACATTTGTTAATACATCATCTTCCAGTGCAGTCTTCTTAAAATAATCACTAACTTTTGAAATAGGTATTGATGCGTCTTCTGCCAACTTTTGTCTTTTGGTTTTTATGTGACTATTAATAATATTATGGTCCTAATGATTGTTTTGTAAGCAGTTTGTGCATGTTTATTAACAATCTTGAGAAATTAACTGGTACTTTGTCCTTATTAATTTATTCTGATGTTTTGAGGTCATTGGTTCTGAAAGCGTTTTTGCTCCTAAAACTTTTTCTGAAAGCATTACCAAGCAATACAATTAAGCAGTTTTAGTGGCATCTGGGTGGCTCAGTCAGTTAGGCGTCCAACTTCAGCTCAGGTCATGATTTTGCAGTTGGTGGGTTCGAGCCCCACATTGGCTCTGTGCTGGCAGCTAGGAGCCAGGTACCTTCTTCAGATTCTGTGCCTCCCCCTATTTCTGCCCTTCCCCATCCATGCTCTGTCTCCCTCTCAAAAATAAGTAAAACATTTTTAAAAAGAAGTAGTTTTAGAAGATGTAAAAAAAATAGTAAAAGCCTTCAGACCATTGTCTATATCCTCAATGGCCAGTCTCATCATTGTCTTTTATTTTTTATCATATTAGAGATACATTCAATTTACTGTTACATCTGTTTCCACAGAGCCTACTGACTGGCAAACCTAGAGGTTTGTACAGCTCCCAGGGTGCTAAGCACTGTGACACATTCAAGAAACTAGCTGGAGCAGCAGCTTTAAATATGTCTGCAACCACCATACAGACTGCAAAAAATTAATAGTCTCTTGCCAATGCACCCCATTTTGTCAGCATGCTTTCTGCATACTGACCTCAAAAAAGGAGGTATTTGTTATGGCCTGAAAAAGATGAACAAAAAAGGGCACAGGTTGTTGCTGGTGGTTTTAGTATTAATCATGTATTCAATTGGAAAACTCTGTTTACTGCATATACTTTGCATACCTACATTTCATAGATGCATTTTATTCATACAATGAAACCATGGCAGAAACAGGAATTACAAAGTTCAGGTTTACCAAACCCAACCTGAGTTATTTTAATGAAACTATTAATAAAAGGGGCTGTTAAAATCTAAAATATAAATTCTAACCCGACAAAATGCCAAGATAATGGTAGTGAAGATTTGTGGTCACCAAGACTCATAGAAGAGGTTCAGCAGAATCAAACAAATACATGGAAAGAAGTTCCAAGTAGTAGTAAATAGGTAATTGTCACAGTGATAAGGTGATCAAGGATTACCACTCAATGCAAGTGGAAAGGACTCAAAGGTTCTATTAATTACCCACATATCAGATATTGGTTTGCTGTATATCACTCTTTAACAGTACAAGTGTTTCATTTTTTTTAAGGTTAAGCCATTCTCAGCAAGTATTCTTAATCTAAGAATCCATTTATCAGCTACTGTTATGAATAAGCACTTAAGTATCTCTGGTGCCTAGCAGGATTAAAACTATATGAGGAGCACTGTCTATGGAGTATTGAAATGTCAAGGTCTGCCACATATTATCTCAGCCAAGACAATGAGACAGGAATATTACATGTGTGGTCACAGATTAGAGTTTTAATTCCTGAAATAAGGGTGTGTCTGAATAAAACAGATTATAAGATGTCAGGTTGGAAAGTAAATTAGAAGAGTATCACATGGCAAGTGAAAGTATTGGAACATTGACCCTTAGGCACAACGAGCTGTTGAAAGATTGGGAGCAAGAAGTGGCACTAGCACAGTATAGTGGAAGAAGATTAATCTGGTAGAGATGTAAGGACAGGATGGAGGGCAAGATGGAGGGAAATCATGAAGGCAGTGTCACTCATTAGGAGCCCTAACAATTGT
This sequence comes from Cryptoprocta ferox, assembly GCA_028646485.1. Taxonomy (NCBI): domain Eukaryota; kingdom Metazoa; phylum Chordata; class Mammalia; order Carnivora; family Eupleridae; genus Cryptoprocta; species Cryptoprocta ferox. Next base: position 1,206,308 of record CM053578.1, on the reverse strand, counting down.
TCAAGAGTGAGGCAACAAGATTAAGGAGTTGCTTTTCCTCTGATGTTGGATTTACTTTGTGTTTTTAAATTTCACTACTGACTAAAAGTTTTGTGACATAATAAAAATCTGCAGTCTGGGGCTCATCTGATATGAACAGATTGGACTCCAGAAGTTCTCTCTGTCTACAATTCTACTATTGGATCATCAGTCATTTCAGGGGTAAAGGCTTTCACCTGCCAATCGTACTACTCTGCCAACAGCACTGATTTTCCCTGGGAGGTAGAAAACCACACTGAAACTATGAACAGTTCTTATTGAATTGGATGACTTCCTCTTAGGGCTCTTACCCTGGGTGAGTTCTTTACCTTAGAAGTTAAATGACTCAATCTAAAACAGGAAATGTGAGTAAGACCCCAAAGCAGAAAAGAGAAGAAAGAAGCACTCTTTTTCACTTTATGCTGGTTGCTTTAACATCTCATTTAATTCCTCAATATTAGAACATGGGTATTATAATATCCATCAACATATAAAGAAATTAAGATTTGGCTTAAATTAAATAAAATAATAAAGCTAATAGTTGGCAGAGCAAATATTCTAGGCCAGATGTAATTAACTGTGGAGTTTATATATTTTCCATCACTGAGCTGTCTCTTGTGGACAAAAACAGGAGAAAAGGAAGAAAAGAGAATCTTGATTTTCATGTAGTCATCACTGTAATTATAAACCAGAAAAAGATATGTCTTTTTCTTCTTGCACTTAGGTATAACTTAGATTAACTCATTTATTGTTACCTGAATATATAGAGTATGCCAGTTTAGAGCAGGAATAAATAAATACAACATTTAGGCCTAAGATATATATATATACCTATATAATACCTATATTATACATATAATCCTCTGTGATTAGTCACTGCCTATACCATTCTGATATTAGTAATTATATTCTAAGGAAATAATTTTTCTTTTTCAAAGGAAATCATAGAATTCATAATCAGCTTCACCAAGCATAAAGAAAGCATAAGACACTCTCATCATGATGACATGAACACAACGATGAAATATGGTGAGTGGGACCATGAGTGGGAACCAATGAGCTTCATCAACACAACACTGTCCTGAGGATAGCAGCACAGAAGGGTCTTCTCCCCTCCCTTGTCTGCCTGCCTGCCACCAGCATACCAAATATTCTCTGGCTCCAGTGGTGCTAATATACTTGGAATGCCTGACTTAGATACTCTCCATACCACTGCCCTTAGAAACTGATAGTCACATTGAGTTCTCCTGTTATGACACTGGGTGTTCCCCCAAAACACTGGTTTATTAAGCTGGTCCCTCTCATTCTTCACTTTTGGTTGCCTCTAGTAGGACCTTACTGAAGGTTCATTGTAGATCTCCAGGAGAATGTTCATTCAGAACCCACAGGCCAGTATGGTACATAAAGAAAAAGAGGGTTAGTTCATATGTCATATTTCATCATCAATCAACCAAACAAGTTAGTGCTTGCCATAGGACAGAGCTGAAGAACTCACAATGTGTGAGAAAATCTGGGGCCTGGTGTCCTCAAGCCCACAGAAAGGAGAAGGACTGATTGTTAGGGCACTGAATGATGAATGGAGAGTTCAGACAGAGCTGAGCCCCATTAATAATCCACCTCCATGCCATTGGGAGTGTGACACCTAATGATTGAAGACAGTCTTCTGCCAGAATTCAGTGAATGCACGATTTTAACAGAATTCATGATTTTTCTTACAATTCATTCAATTATGTTCTTTTGTCATTCATTTTATAAACATTCCTTAAACTATTCACATATGCTGGACAATTTTCCATCCGTTTAGAGTTACCAGGAAAATATGACAAATCACAATGAGATATCACTGCACAACTACCAGAATGGCTTAAATTAAAATTTTAAATATGGGAGCATATTTTCAGAAAAATGTATTCACTGCTGATGAGAACTAAAATTGATATAGTGACTTTGGAAAACTGACATTCTCCATTAAAGCTAAGTGTCTGCATACCATATGATGCAGAAATGCTCCACTAAAGTAGGTGTCTGCATGCTCTATGACGCAAAAATTTCACCCCTAATATGTATTCAGTAAAAGTGGATAATTATGTCACTAAAAGACATATTCAAATATGTTCCAAAGTGGAAACAACCCTTAAAGGATCAATAAATAAATTGTGGTATTTTTATACAATGGAATACTATTTATCAAGGAAAACGAACAAAATAAAACTACCCTCTACAATACAGGTGAGTTTCACAGACAGCATTCCTTGAAAGCAGACAACACAAAGGATTAAATACTGAATTATTTCGTTTCTGTGACATTGAAAATTAGTATAACTAATGTATGGTGCTTGATCAGGACAGTGTTTTCTATTGGTAGGACAAAGGGCTTAGTGAAGGGACAAGAAGGGGACTTCTGGGATGCTGGTGATATTGTTTTCTATATTGGTTACATGGATGTGTTACTTTATGATAACACTCTGAGCACTTATAAATTATGCAATTTTCTTAGGTATTAAATTCAAAGTTAAAAATGCTTATTAAAAGGAAGAAATGAAATGAAAAACAGAAAAGGCAAAGGATATGAAATGTTTTATTATTTAAAAAAGATAGACAGTGTTTGGATGTGTGATGTCAGACTTCTCAGAAAGATGTCCTAGGATGGACTCAGAGATCTTTTTCCAGTGGACTCAAAGTCACAGACAACTTTTCTCCCTGAGTTCTGGAGCCTCTCTAAAAGTTTTTAAGTAGTCCTTATCTAGATTCCTCACCCCACAAAATGTCTGCTAGAAGGTTGTCAACTATCAGAACATACAGGCCCCTGCTTACGTTGTTCTAAGTATTGGTGATAATGGGAAGCAGGGCTTCGGACATCTACCTGTTGAATCACTGACTACCTTCAGAATTTCCTCTTTATCTTTGGTTTTCAGAGGTGTGAAATATGTTGTGCCCATGGCCAGATATTTCTTTATTTTTCAATTATTTATTGTTCCTGATTTCTGGTCTTCGAGGGTCTCTTACTTTATTGTATGTTACTAATTTTGGAACATTCTCAGTGTTATTTTCCCAAATATGTCTTCAGACCCATTCTTTTCTCTTTCTGGGATTCTAATTGTGTAAAACCATTTGATATTGTCCCTCAGTTTTTGGACTTACTCTGTTCCACTTTTATTTCACTTTATTCCTCATTTTGTTTCAGCTTGGGTAATTTCTATTGGCCTGTCTTCAAGTTCTTTGAAGTTTCCTGCTGAGCCCATTGAAGGTATTCTTCATGGAAATCATCTGTGCTTCTGACTGCTCACATTTCCAAGTGATTCTTAGTTGCTATCTCTTGCTGAAATTGCTTATCTGATCTTGCAAGTTTTCTATCTTTTCCATTTAGTCATCGTTACTTTAAATTATCTGAGAGCTCTAACATCTGTGTCATATCTGAGTCTGTTTCTGCTCATTGCTCCTTTGCATCCCTCCTCATTTTTGTTGAAATCTAGGCCTGTTGTACAGGAGAGTATATACTGAGGTAAATATTTTTTATACTTACTGATGAGTGCAACTTCTCTTCAGCTAGGCCTTAAGTATAGGTGTGTGTGTTAATCAAGTTTAAAGCCAGTTGGGCTTGGTTTAAGATTTATTGTTAGTGTTAGTGCACTAAAGGTTCAAATCACTTGATTCCCTGTAATTGTCTCTCTTGGTTTAGGGTCCTCTTGTTATACTGTTCCCCAGAGACTGTCTTTCTCTCTCAGCTTTTCTAGCTATTATTATAACTTAACACTTGTTAACATGGTGGTGAAGAGTGGACAGGGGGTGGGTATGCTGTTAATGCTTTTCTTAAGCCTCAGTCTAAGGCAGGAGGTATAAATCTGTTTTAGGATGTGGACTTCACAAGTGATCTTTCCCCCACTCGATGAATTCTGGTCCTAGCATACATACCTGTCCTTCCCCCACGGGAAGAATTTTGTTTCCTTCCCCAATCCCTCTTACCTTCAGCAGCTAAAGTGAGTTGACAGGAGTATCCTTAGGCTACAGTTTGGTTATTTTTCCTCTAAAGTTTAATCCTGTCTGTCCATGGTAGTGACTGGTTTGGGCAGATTTAACTGTGGTTTCTATTTCCTTCCCTCAACCAAACCACAGGGAAATTTCTCTGGGGTCTTCACAGTCACCCCAGCAGGATGGACTCTGAGGACCTGAAGAGTTCTTGGAGAAAGAGACCACAAGGGGGTATGACAATCCTTATGGCCTCAGACCCTAGGCTCTTTCACACTCATGCTAGACCATAGTTGGTCTTTAGAAAATGGTTAAACTTTTCTAGTTTAATGTTCTTACTGGCACGGTTTCTGAGCCAGGAAAATTATATGGCCTTGTCTACTTTAAGGTACTATCTCTTTCTGTAGATTACAGGTTAACTATTTGCCATATGGCCTCAGTTCTCTGACTCAAAAAAAGGCATTAATTTGCAGTTTGTCCAGCTTGTCTCTTGTAGTAAAGGAAAGAGTGATATGCTTTTTAGCATATCTTTATAACTTAACACTGAAACTTATTAAGCCTCAATGCATGTGATAATTCCTTAATAGTTGAGTTTGATCAACTCCAAATAATCCACGTACTTTCGACCAGAGAGTCTTTACTTACTATAATTATATGTAGAAACATATTGTTTCTCTAGAGTGGGTCATCCTTCCAGAGGTGGCAAAATAAGTTGAAAAAGCATAATAGACTCTGTAACAAGCATTCTTCTATAGTAATAAATAATTTTACCTACCCATAGAGTATACAAAGAATTTTCAATAACATATCAATTATTAATAAAATCGATCTCAGATTTGAAAATAATGTAAAGGACAATAAATAAAAATTAAAGTATAATAATTAAATAATTTTCAAGTATATTTTAAAGACTTTTAGAGGAAAGATATTAGGAAAAGAAAAAGGAACCATTATATATAAAACTTAAGGTATCAAATCAAAGCTATATGTAGAAAACAATTCAAGTCCAGGAATACCCTTATTATTAAATATGATAGAATGAATATAACTAAAGTAACTTTTAATAAAAAATTAAAAAACAGATTATCAAATAAGATCCATGTACTTCAGCACAGGAAAAAGTGATACCACTTTCTTCTGTTCTCCATACTGTCAGATGTGAACTCTGCCATTATTTGAACTGGTGAACTCTGCCATTCCTGTAGGGAATATGTTGTTTCTCTCTAGTAGCTTTTAGGATAATTTCTTTAGTTTTCAAAAGTTTAAATATGATGTGTCTTGGCATGAATTTCTCTTGGTTAATCCTAGTTGGGGTGTGCTCAAGTTTCTGACCCTGTGAGTTTGTGTGTCTCATACAAATTTGGGATGTTTTAAAACATTAGTTCTTCAAATACATTCAACCCCTCATTCTTTCTCTACTCTTTTTGGGACCCTAAATACAAATATTTGGTCTTTTGTTATAGTTTCACACATTCCTGAGGCTGTTTTGGTGGTGGTGGTGTTGTTATTGTTCTTTACAGTCTATTTGCTCTCTGTTGTTCAGATTGAGTACATTCTATTATCTGTTTAAAGTTCATAAATTCTATATTCTTTCATATTCACTCTACCACTGAATACTTCCAGCAGGTTCTTTATTTTGGTTATTCTATTTTTCAGTTCTATTTTCTATTTGGCTCCTTTTTCATAACTTCTGTGACTTTGCTGAGCTCCTTTTTTTAAATTTCTTCAGAGAAAATTCATAACTACTTGTTTAAGTGACTCTATGATGGCTGTTCTAATATCTTTGTTAAACAAATCCAACTTCTCAGGTTCATTTTAATATAGTGTCTTTTTTATATTCTTTTTCATTTAAGTCATGATTATCCTGGTTCTTGGTACGATTAGTGATTTTTTATTATATTCTTCATATTCTACATATTATGAGAAATGGATCATGGTTAAATCTTCTATTTTAGCAGGCAGTCACCTAGTTTAAGTTTAGCATGCAGATTCTAACATTTTGAGAAAACCCACAAACATCACTAGAGAATTGGTGTAGATGGGGCCCAAAATAATGAAAGCTTGCAATAAATGCAAAATATAATTACTTTAGACTTCTAGGATAGATAGGTACAGGGAAAATGAATGGAGAAGAACAGGACTGCATCAGTGCTGCATCAGTATGAGATTTATAAAATGCTTCCTCTTTCAGTGGACTTCAATTTCAAGGGGAATTAATAACCATGTCAATCTTCAGTTAAATTATAGTTAATAGAGTGCATGCATGTTACGTGTGGCTGCAATATCAGGTACTCAGGTTACCAGTGAGGGATGAAATTTCCACTGTGTTCAAATCCCTGGCCAGAGGGATATATATATAATCAAATATGCTTTACAGGACAAGTGATTTCACAAAAATAAGACAGAAAAGAAAAAAGAAAAGTAAAGAAAAGAAAACTAAAGAAAAGATGACAGGGAGGAAAGAAAGGAGGGAGGAAGGCAGGAAGGCAGGAAGGAAGGCAGGAAGGAAGGAATGGGGAGAAAGAAGAGAGGAAGAAAGAAGAAACAAAGAAAAGAAAAGTCCTTGATCTATAAGGGAAGACAGATCAGGTTTGCAGCAGACCTATCCACAGAAACGCAGCAGACCTATCCATAGAAACGTGGCAGGCCAGACAGGAGTGGCAGGACATATTCAATATGCTGAATTTGAAAATTATGCAGCCAGGAATTCTTTATCCAGCAAGGCTGTCATTCAGAATAGAAGGAGAGATGAAAAGGGGCACCTGGGTGGCTCAGTCAGTTAAGCGTCCAACTTCAGCTCGGGTCATGATCTCATGGTTTGTGGGTTCAAGCCCTGCGGCGGGCTCTGTGCTGACAGCTGGCTCAGAGCCTGGGGACTGTCTTTGGATTCTGTGTCTTCCTCTCTCTCTGACCCTCCCCTTCTCACACTGTCTCCCTCTCTCTCAAAAATAAAAATAAAACACGAAGAAGAAGAAGAAGAAGAAGAAGAAGAAGAAGAAGAAGAAGAAGAAATGAAAAGTTTCCCAGACAAAAACTAAAGGAAATCGTGACCACTAAACCAGCCCTGCAAGAAATTGTAAAGAGGACTCTTTGAGTGGAGAAAAGATGAAACAAAACAAAAAATACCAAAAGCAACAAAGACTAAAAAGGACCAGAACATCACCAGAAACTCGAACTTACAGACAACACAATGGCACTAAATTCTTATCTTTCAGTACAGACTCTAAACATCAATGAACTAAATGCTCAAATCAAAAGACATAGGGTATCAAAATGGATAAGAATACAAGAGCCATCTATATGCTGCTTAGATGAGACCCATTTTAGACTCAAATACACCTGCATATTGAAAGCAAGGGGATGGAGGTGTGCCTCGGTGACTCAGTTGGTTAAGCGTCCAACTTCAGCTTATGATCTCATGGTTTGTGAGTTTGACACTGATCCAGCTCTGTGCTGACAGCTCAGAGCCTGGACCCTGCTTTGGATTCTGTGTCTCCCTCTCTCATTGCCCCTCCTCTGCTTGTTCTCTCTCTCTCTCTCTCTCTGTCTCTCTCAAAAATAAATATTAAAAATTTTTTAAAAAGTGAGAGGATGGAGAACCATCTATCATGACAACGGTCATCAAAAGACAGCTGGAAGACAGCTGGAGTAGCCATACTTTTATCAGACTAACTACATTTTTTTTTGCATTGCTCATCCCCACAAGTGCCCTCCTCCATGACCATCACCCCCCTTCCCCATTTTAAAATAAAGGGTGTAACAAGAGATGAAGAAAGACATTATATTATAATTTATTT
>CM053578.1:1168901-1198027 GCA_028646485.1 Cryptoprocta ferox | reverse complement strand
GAGCCTAAATGTCCATCAACTGATGAATGGATTAGGAAGATGTGGTTCATCTATACAATGGAATACTACATGGCAATGAGAAAGAATGAAATCTGGCCATTCGTAGCAAAGTGGATGGACCTCGAGGGTGTCATGCTAAGCGAAATAAGTCAGGCGGAGAAGGACAGATACCATATGTTTTCAGTCATAGGCCTAACAGGAGAAACCCATCAGAGGACCATGGGGAGGGGAAGGAGGGAAAAGAGTTAGGGAGAGGGAGGGAGACAAAACACGAGAGACTCGAATACTGAAAACAAACTCTGGGGGGAAGAGGAAGGGGGAAAGGTAATGGGGGGTGACGGTGTTGGTGGAGTTCACTTGAGGGGAAGAGCACTGGGTGTTATATGGAAACCAACCTGACAAGAAACTATAAAGTTTAAAAAAAAATGGTCATCATCTTCTGAGAAGATATAATATATACACATTTCCCTATTCCTCCCACTAAAAAGAAGTAAAATTCTTTGACATTTTATATAGAAAAGAAACATAAGAGAATTCTAAATGGTGAAGAGAATAAAGCAGACCATTTAGGAAATTTTCAGGCCCCAAGGAACAACATTGGAATGTGTTCCCTGGGCTTCCTTTTGCATTATATATTTACTTGGATATATATACTTTATATATATATATATATATATATATATATATATATATATATATATATATATATAGGAGCGGTAGAAGCCAACAACCCAGAAATGCAAAGAGGTGAGACAAAAAAAAAAGGCATATGCACACACACACACACACACACACACCCTGCTTACTCTACCCAAAGCACCAAAAGATGGGTCAGCCAAGCAAGAGAGAAACCTTTTAGATACTACTCAAGCTAAACACAAAAGAAATAGAAAGCATAACCCTACTTCAACTCAGGCTCCGAAGGTCAAGGGGGCCTCTAAACATCTACAATTGCCAGATCTACTAAGACACTCAACAGCCTCTCCTAGTACCATGATAGTGCCATGCAAGGTCAAGTAGGGGGTCAGGTTTTGTCCCCACTGAGCAGTGATGTGTGTTCTCCTGCTATGGTGGCAGAGGAGACCAAGGGACATGCTGGACTTTTATCACTATACAGCAGCCAGCCACGAGGTTCTGCTTCTGCACCCCTATCCCCACCCCTGCCTCCACTGGAGTAGTGTTAGAGGAGGCCTGGGAGAGAGTCAAGACTTTCACAACCACTCAGTGGTAACAAGGCAACACACTTTCCCAATGCCAGTGGGGGCAACATGGGGAGAAGTAGACTGGAAGTCCTACCTCTCTCTGCCAAGGAGACTTCAGTGGAGGCCTACAGGAAGGCCAGAACTCCCATCTTCCTTCACCTGTAATCATGAATCTTCCAACCTCAGGTATCAGTGGAAGTGAAGTGGAGAAGCTGGACTTCTCCTCCAACCTGGCAATAATGAGATGACATTCCCCTCTTTCCCCAGCAGAGTGGTGTGAGAGAAGACCAGCTTAAAATAAAAAGCAACCAAAAATATTTTTAGTAAAGATAATTAAAAATAAAGATTTTCAGTAAAGATATTAAAAATAAAAAGAGGGGTGCCTGGGTGGCTCAGTTGGCTAACTGTCCTACTCTTGATTTTGGCTCAGGTCATGATCTGATGGTTTGTGAGATCGAGACCTGCCTCAGGCTCTGTGCTGACAGTGTAGAGCCTGCCATGGATTCTGTTTCCCTCTTTCTCTACCCCTCCATCACTTGCTCTCTCTCTCTCAAAGTATGTAAAAATAAACTTAAAAAAATAAAAATAGAAACCAAATGGAAATCGTAAAATGAAAAACATTATATTTGAAAGACAAAGCTCAGTGGTTAAAATCAATAGCAGGATGGAGGGGCAGAAAAAAGAGTCAATTAGAAAATAGAACAATAAAAATAAAAAGAGAAAACAGGCTGAAAAATTAAGATCCTAAGGAACTTGTAGGAGTGTAACAAAAATCTAATCATTTCACAGGAGTTGAAGAAGGAGAGGAGAAAGAGGGCAAGGCTGAAAATGTACTTAAATTATTGGATGAAAACCTCCCAAATTTAGAAAGAGAGATATAAATCTATAGATTCATGAAACTGACTCCAAACAAAATTAAACTAAGGAAATCTACATCAAGATATATCATAGTAAAATTTCAATGAAAAGCAAGAAAAAAAATCTTTAAATTGATAAGAGAAAAAAGACGACTAGCTTATAGGAGAAAAACAATATCACTCATGAACGCAGGCGCAAAACTTCACAAAATGTACAAATCAGCAATAAACTTAAAAAATTACACACTCTGAGAAATGTGGTTTATTCCATGGATGTGAGGCATACAATGTATGAAAATTAATCAACATAATCCACATATTAACATCCTACAGAGAAAAATCATATTGTATTAATCTGTATTAATCTGTATTAATCTGTATTAATCTGTATTAATACAGAAAAAGCATTTGACAAAATTCAATAATCATTATGATAAAAATTCTCAGAAAATAGGAATAAAATTTTCTAAACTGATTAATAGCATGTACAAACAATCAATAGCTAACATCATATTTAATGGTGAGAGACTGAAATTTTTTCCCTTTGGATCAGGAACAAGGCAAGGATGCCCAGTCTTACCACGCTTATTTAACACAGTGCTTCATGTTCATGTTGTTTTAATTTATTATGAAATGATATATGAAAAGAAAAGGCCACCAGATTGCAAAGGCATAAATAAAATTATCCTTACTTGCAGTTGTCATGATTGTCTACATAAAAAATCACAAGGAATCTGACAAAAAAATAGAATTAATAAATAATTTCAGTGAAGTTGCACTTTACTAGATCAACAGAAAAATAATCATATATGTACATACATATATATGAACACATAGAGACTAAAATTAAAAATGAAATATCACTTATAGTCACTTAAAACTGTGAAATGTTTAGGTATAAAGTTAACAAAACAGGTATAAAACTTGTCACCTCAAAACTATAAAATGTTGATGAAAGGAACCAACAGGAATCTCAATAAATGGAGAACCATACCATGATCATGAATTAGAAGACTTAACATATCAAAGATGTCAACTCTCCCCAGATAGATATTCAAGTTAAAGACAATGTCTTAGGAAAACCCATTAAGATTTTTTTGTAGATACAGACAAGATATCCACTATTATTAGACGTATTGAAAGACCAAAGAATGAAAATAGCTAAAATAATTTTGAAAAATAAAAACAAAGTGGAAAGAATCAGTTCACCTGAAGTCAAGCCTTCTTATATAGTATGACACACAGCGTCAAAACTGTATGATACCATGGCACCTGGGTAGTTTGGTTGGTTAAGTGACTGACTCAATTTCAGCTCAGGTCATGATCTCATGGTTGTGAGACTGAGACCTGTATTGGGCTCTGCACTGAGTGTGGAGCCTGATTGGGATTCTCTCTCTCTCCCTCTCTCTCTGTCCCTCCCTGCTCTCTCTCTCTCTCTCTCTCTCTCTCTCAAAATAAATAAATAAAGTAAAAAAAAAAGACTGTATGGTGTTGACAGAGGGATAGGCACAGAGATTATTTGATCCATGTGTGATCTAGAAGCATACTATTCAGTTTCCAAATATTTCCACAATTTTCAGTTATTGATTTCTAGCTTAATTCCATTATGATATGAGTACATACTTTGCTTTCTACTTTTTAAAATGTGTTATTATATGGTTTGAATGGGATGTATCTCTTTTTTAATTTTTTAATTTTATTTAAATCCAAGTTAGTTAACATATAGTGTAATAATGATTTCAGGAGTAGAACTTAGTGATTCATCACTTCATATAACAGGGAATGGGCTGTATCTTAGTGGATGTTTCTTGTCGACTTTAACGGAATGTGTATTCCGCTGTTGCAGTATGGGATAGTTTATAAACGTCAGTTATAGAACACTGATTAGTCATGCAATTCGTTTTTTTCTTTGCTTTACATAGGTGAAAGAGAAATTCAATAGAGGAAAAAAATAGTCTTTTGACAAATGTACTCAAAGCAACACGGCATCATAAGCAAAGAAAAATGAACCTCAACCTAAACTTCACACGTTATATAAAATTTAATTAAATGTATCACAAACTTAAATATAAAGTTTTAATTTTTTAACTTATATATATAACTATATATTATGTAGAGATATATCTATCTGTATTTATATCTCTATCTAAATCCATGTATTTCTCCCCGCCAAACTCAAGTTTAAAGAAATAATCCAATCCAATTTACCCATCTACAGATGAATAAAAAGTATGAAGATATATTTTATCACAGAGGATATATAAGTAGAAAATAAACACATGAAAAGATATCCACTATTATTAGACATCAGGAAAATAAAAATTAAAATCACAATGGAATATCACCAAATACTGGCAAAAAAGAAGAGAGCTCATATACTGTTGGTAAGAATATAAAATGGCGCAGTAGCTTGACAAATGTTAGGGAGTTTCCTGTAAACAACTCAATGTTGCAACTATGGCATAACCCAGAAAATCTGCTGCTGGGCACTTATCCCAGAAAAATGAAGACTTATGTCTAATGTCTATATATAACAATCTGTGGTAAGAGTAAAGATGCGAAAAAACTGAGAAATAACTTAGAACCAGGTTAATATTTTTGAATAGGGTTTCAGAATGAAAGTTTTGGATAAGCAGGAAACTAAAGGGTAGGTTCTTAGGAAGTTTCCTTAAAAGGATAGAAGTTGAGGGTTACAACAATGTAATAAAGTCTCAGCAATATTCCTGAAGAAACTTAAAAACTTTCTTATATCTATCTCCGTTTCTGCCCTTGAGTCAGGATATGACCCTGAGCAAATGATTTAAGTTCATCGCCTACATGTTCTCCTTCACCTAATTGAAGCATCAGCCTCACTAATGATTTTCCTAGAAAGAATGACTACAGTTTGAGAACTCCTGTGCTCAAAGGTGCCAAAAAGGCACACACTATCATTATCAGGATGAAACACAAAAGGACTTCTATCTTGGAAAAGTATGGGTGACAGGAGCTGTGTGCAGAAGGCCCCAAGGCTGCTGCAAAGAGGCGGTACTGAGGGACTGTAGGACAAGGGAAGAAAAGAAAAGGGTAATGTTTGAAAGTTCCTTTTTATTTAATGATTAAAAGTGGGAGAAAGAAAAAGCAGACAGATCAGAGTGATGTGATTATAAGGATCCTGGGAAGAAGAGAAAGCCAGAGCTGCCTATTATTTAAAAGTTACCTATTATTTAAAAATAGAAAGAAGAACAGAGAAATATTGAAAAGAGTGATCATCTTAAATATGTGCATCAAACTCTGCTCTTTTCAAATTCCTTTTGCAAGCACTATTATTCCTGAAAATGTGTGAAAAGTGGGATAGATATCCTGAGAGTTTACATCCGTGAAAGAACTTTGTCCAGTTGATGGTGGAATGGGCATTAAACTGAAGTATTGCCCCACTGGAAAGATCACAGTAGATGCACCTTACCAGTATAGAGTCCCCCACACTGCTCTTCCTCACACACTAGGGAAAGGCACAAAGGTGAGGCAGGAAGGATCCCACTCCTATCTTGTTCTAAGACACTGCTGTGGTGGAAAGGAAAAGGGAGGCTGAGACCTCCAGAGATCCACTGGAAGTGGGAGAAGTGGCTGAGGGGAAAAAGAGCAAGTGTGGATGAGCTGGTGTCTTCATCACTAATTGCAGGGCAACCACAGACTAGTGTAAAAATTAAATCATTTTTAAATTACATAGTAGAAATAAATAACCATTTTTTTCCATTAGCTTTTTCCTCTCCTTAACTTAAGAAGAGTGTTTTAGAATCTCATATATCCTGTGGTGAAGACAATGTTCAACAATGTCTCCCACTTAATGTTTGATTCAACACTATTTTAAGTATGAGTCCATTTATATATATTATTATATACTAATATATGTTAATTTTTATATGTTATATAAATATCGAATATGTTTTATATATTTCAGTTAATCTCATGGGGTAATATCTGGAATGATGTTTAAATAAACATTAATTAAATTAATGTTGGATGGCGGCACCTGGGTTAATGTTTTTGGTTGTCTTTTCACTTTTCCATGTTGCTGGAATTTTAACCCAAGTGATAAAGTCATTAATCTTTAAAACAAAGCAATAATATAACCACTACTAAAATAAAACAAGACAGGAAACTGCCAAATTTCAAGAGAACAAGCAAGAATTCTTTTTGAAAAAGACCAATTTAACAAAAGTAAGGGAGGAAAGAAAGAAAAACAAACTAAAATTATTATAAATGGCAGCTGTGACATAAGGTAGAGGGGATACATCTAATCATGTAAGTTATAAAATGAAGCTGACTAATTGAATTGCCTTTATGAAGACATAGAAACTTGTATGTGTTTACAAAAAAAATACAGTAAGAGCAGAAAAATGAAAAGGATACAAGAAAATTTGTAACAAAGTGACATAGATTTATTCACAAATAGAAACAAAAAGGCAGAATTTGTCAATATTACTATCAAACAAATTATAAACTATTGGATATAATTATTAGAAAGATAAAGTAGATGTACTTATCCATATCTTCAAATACAAGAAAAAAAAAAACAAACCAGGAGTCTATATAAAACAAACTTAAGAATACTCTGAAAGTATAGAGTAGAAGCAAAACTGTTAGAGACATCAGGATCCAAAGACTGGCAGGGGGTGTGCCAATGGAAACTGAGTAGAGAATTGGAACTTCCATCCTGTATAACCATAACAAGGAAGCAACCCCTTCACCCAAAGCATTGTGCCACAGTAGGCCTCCTAAAACATAAGGTTTAAATAGAATCCATAGTCTTACACATTCAAAATGCATAGGTTATAGCTGAAAATCCCTCATCATACCAAGAAACAAGACCTCAAACTGAACCACCAGATGCCAACATTAAGAGAGCACAGCTGTTAGAATTATCTGACAAAAATTAAAGTAGCCCTTATATTAAAAAAAAGTGCTTTAGCAAGCAATTGTGAACACAATGGGAATAAATTAAAATATAGAAATCTTCATAAATAAAATAGAAAATCTCCAGATATGAAGGAGAATCAAATCCAGTCTGTAGAATTGACATATGCTATAACTAAAATAAAACCTCAAAGGAGGAAGGCACAGAAGAAGAATGGAAAATACAATAGAAACTTAGAACAATATAAATTACCCAATCTAAAAAACCACAAAAAAAATAGCCTGTAGGATATAAACAGAACTGGGACCTGTGAAGCTATAACAAAAGATCTTATTTTTTTATCATTAGAGTCCCAGAAAGAAAAAGGAAAAAAATACTGAAAGGTATTTGAGGTATTTGAATAAATAATGGCTAAACAATGTCCTAAATTTGACCAAAATATAAGCCTGCAACTTCAAGTACCTGAACATACCAACTACACTAAGTATCAACTATACTAAGACACATCCTAGTAAGGCTTCTGAAAACTGAAGACAAGAAAAAGTCTTGAAAACAGCAAAAGAAAACATAAACAATATCCTGAAAAGAAAATAAATTCAAATGACAGTACATCTCTCATTAGAAACTACAGAAGTGGCACATTTTTCAAGTGCTAAAAGAAAACTCTCAATCCAGATTTCTATATTTAGTTAAAATATGTTTCAGGAATGAAAAGGAAATCAAGACATTAGCAGATGAAGGGAAACCAAGAGAATTTTTCATGAGAAGACCTACCCTAAAAGCATGGCTAAAGAAAGATCTCTAAACAGAAAGTAAGTGATTAAAACAGGAATTTGAGACTATCAGAAAGGAAGATAGTAAGAGTAAAGATAAGGATAAATATAATACTTTCTTTTTTGTTTTTGAATTTTCCTCTTGAGATTTATAAATTGTGTTAGATGGTTGGAGAAAAATTTTAATATTGTCTGATAGGGTTCTCAATATATGTACAGGGAATGATTAATATGATCATATTATAATGGGGGAGGTTTAAAGGAACATAAATTTCCTCTAATTCATTTGAGCTGGTAAAATGTCAATACTAGTAGACTCTGACAAGTTATGTGTTTATAATAGAATATATATATATATATATATATATACACACACACATTTATAAAAAGTTTATAAAGAGGCACACTTTAACCACTTAAAACCACTATACATAAATAAAAAATTGTGTTTTTAATTAATTTTCTTTTATTTTAGAGAGAGAGTGTGAGAGTGGGGGAAAGGGGCAGAGGGAAAGAGAATCCTAAGCAGATTCCATGCGCAGCACAGATCCTGATGTGGGGCTTGATCCCATTACCTTGGGATGATAACCTGAGCTAAAATCAGAGTTGGACACTCAAATGACTAAACCACTTAGGTGCCTCCCAAAATTTTAGTTTTAAAAACTGTTGAACTAAACTACAAAATGGCAATAAAGGAAAACAGAACAAAAATATTAAGAACAAACAAGAGAGGGGCGCCTGGGTGGCTCAGTTGGTTGAGCGTCTGACTTCACCTCAGGTCATGATCTCACAGTCTGTGGGTTCAAGCCCCGCATAGGGCTCTGTGCTGACAGCTCAGCGCCTGGAGCCTGCTTCAGATTCTCTGTCTCACTCTCTCTCTGCCCCTCCTCCGCTCACTCTCTGTCTCTCTCTCTCTCAAAATAAAATAAAGACATAAAAAAATTTAAAAAAAAAAAAAAGAACAAACAAGAGAAAGAATAAAATCGTAGATGTACGCCTTAAAATAGGAATAATTACATTAAGTGTAAATGAATTAAATACAGTAATTAAAAGAAAGATTGTCAAGAAGAACAAAAATATGATTTATTTGTATGCTGTCTACAAGAGACTCACTTCAAACATAGTGATATGCATAGGTTGAAAGCAAAATGATGGAAAAGGTATGATCAAATTCGAAAGAAATATTAATATGTAAATTTTATTTCAGAGCAAAAAAAAATGCATAGAAAGTAACATTACCCAATGATGAATGTCAATATACCAAGAAGACATAGCAATTCTAAAAGTGCATGCATCAAGGGGTGCCTGGGTGGCTCAGTCGGTTAAGTCTCCGACTTTGGCTCAGGTCATGATCTCACGTTGATGGGTTCGAGCCCCGCGTCGGGCTCTGTGCTGACAGCTCAGATCAGATTCTGTGTCTCCCTGTCTCTCTGTCCCTCCCCCTCTCATGCTCTGTCTCTCTCTGTCTCAAAAATCAATAAAACATTAAAAAAAAGAAAAAGAAAAGTGCATGCATCAAACAATGATGATGTAAATTATGGGGAAAAAAACTTGAGAGGTAAAAGGAGAAATAGGCAAATCCTCAATTACAATTGGGGACTTCAGCACTTCCTTCTCAACAATTGACAGAAAACCTGCAAGTAAATAAAAGAACTCAGTAACACTCTCAACCAAGAGGAACTAATAAACATCAATTGAGTCTGATATCCTCAAAGAGCAGAATAAACTCTTTTCAAAAATACACCAAACACTTAATAAATATAGACTATATCTTTGGCCATGAAACAAACTTCAACAAATAAAAAAAGTGAAATCATACAGAGTTTTCTGACCATAAATCTTGAAATCAATACTAAAACACTAACATAAAAACCTCCAAATAATCAGAAACTAAAAACCACATGCTTAGATAATTCATGGCTCAGAGAGAAAGTATTAAGAGAAATTAAAAAAAAATGAGTTGAATGAAAACAAAAAGACAACAGACAAAAGACTGAAGATCACAGATAAAGCAGTGCTAAGAGGGAAACTTTTAGTGTTTTATATATATATATATATATATATATATATATATATTCAAAAGAAATATTATATATATATATATATGACAGTCCAAGGCTTGCTAGTAGCTTGTTCAAATAGCCAGGCCATTATCTGTAGCCCATGAATAAGGTATATAACTACAGCAATTCCTATTAATGCTTGGGGGTAAAGTCTAAGAAAGGTCCACATAGACAATATATCAATACCAATAAATTCAGTAGCAGAGACCTTAACAGAAATTTATAGAGATCCAACTCATAATCAGACTAGGTCAAGGATTCTGATGCTGGTGGCCACGGACCTAAAACCAGAGAGCTGTTTCCCCTCTCCTTGGTGCCAGGGGTTGTGTGTGCCTGTGTACCAACATCTAAAGGGTCCAAGAAGTACAGATTTATCATCTCCCCATGAACTTCTAACCTTGGCATAAGACCTCTGGTCTCTCCTGGGGATACCTACCAACCACTTGTCTTGTTTATTCCTGAACACTGAGAGGTCTGAGCAAAAGAGAGTGAGTTCTTCCAATGTATCCTCAGGTTCACATGGAGAGGCAGAGGACAACAGCTCCTTTTTCCATCATTGGGCCTGGCAAAGTGTAAACTTGAGTAAGGTCACCTGTCAGTATTTGGCCATGAGTTTTCTGGGGTAGAAGGCAGGAGTGGAGAGGCAGGCAGAGCAGTAGTCTGGATAAACAGCTGCTTCCCAGCCAAGACACCAAAGGATGGCACGGGTTGGGCTCATTCAAGCAGAACCTATGCTTCTCCTCTTAAAAGGCTATTGTAGCAGCTGTCTCGATTCTAGTTTCTTGACAATGGCTGCTGTCAGGGCAATTTGAAAGAGGGATTTCTGTAATACATCCCCTACACCATGCCACTCTCCCTTTCTAACTTAAGCAAGATTGTCTATGAAGGGTATTTAATTAAATCTCTAAGGTCTCCTCAAGGTCACTGGGCAAAGTGATCTGAAAGGGCCCTACCTTCTTCCTTCTGAATGTTCAACCATGTGGTGTATTCTAGGGAGTTTATTAGTGCAAGAGATCTGCTTAGAGTTACTCAACCCACCAACTACCTGTGGTCCCATTGTTAGAGCATTGCAACCACTAGCTAGGGAACTGGTCCTCTAGTTTTTTTCTGAACTCCTCTTTGGTATCTAAGCCAACCCACTGGGGGAGCTTAGCCAGGGAACTGGAGGCCAAAGATAAGTAAGAAATTCTTCCAAAACCCAATAACACATGAACAATCCCTTAGCATCTTCCACGAATGCCCTGTAGCTTCTGCTGACATTTCCCAAGACCTGTTGACATGGCGAACAAACTCTATGGAATCCTTTAGCACCTTCAATGACCTATGGAAAAATGCCCCGCAGGACCTTCACACTCTTGAAAATGATCTGCTAAGCACCCATATGGAATGTTCTATGTTCTCTGCTAGCACCTCCCAAAGGTAATGCATGGAATCTTCAAGTGTTTTGCTTTTCTAGAATAGTGTTGTGCTTAATTAACTACCTGCTTGATGTGCCAATTTTTCAGGATCTCAGCAGAGCTGGAGAGAACCAAGCTAGCAGTTGTCAAAGAAATCAGTTAACAAGCCAAAATTAAAGTAATTGTCAAATTTTTAAACACTGCAATAATATAAGCATGAGGCTTAGCCAAAGAAGGCGCTGGCTACTCCTTGCTTTATTTTCTACCATGTGATAACACCAATGCGGGCATCAGGGAGATCAGATGTAGGTACTGTCTCACTGCTAAGGGATCACTGAACAAAATGCTTGTACAGTTTACAAACCAGAGAGCCTAGGGAGGATTGATGGAAGACCTAGTAGTGGGAAAAGTACTGAGCTGAGGGGAGAAAAAGTGTCTTCAAAATTCTTTCTCTCCTTTCCTTGAAAAGGATGTCTCAGAAGAGGCACTTGAGGAAGTCATTGGCTGAAGGCCCTGGATTAAGAGGCCTCTGAGTGGAGGTGGCTGTGGGCTAGCAATAAAGCTGTGAGTAAGGGCACTGCCAACCAGGGGCCTTGAGTCCTGAACACAACTCCCTTCAGGGACTGTACTGCACTGGCTGTGCACCAAGTGTGCTCTGAGGAGAACAGGTAAATCCTTTATAATTGCCTGTGGCTGGGCCTGGAAAATTGGACATAGCTTAGTAACAAGGTGCCAATCTCCTTAGATACTAGGGAAAAATAAATACATAGATATATACATATCAGAACAAAGGAAATCTAAACAAAAGAAGAAAAGACACAATAAAGATAAGAGCAGATCAATTAAAATTAAAGCAGGAAAATAATAAAGAAACAATGAATTAAAGTTTATTTAGTTCTTTAAAAGAATCAGTAAAATTGACAAACTGCTAGCAAGCATAGCAATTTAAAAAAAGAAAAGACACAAATCACCAATATCAGGAATGAAACTAGTGATATTTCTGTAGATCCTGAAGACTTAAAAATGATAATAATGGAATACTATGAAGAATTATATATACATAAATTTATGAATTCAGGTGAAATGGACCAATTCCTCAAAATCTAACTCAAACAATAAAAAAAACTCGAAGGATATGAAGCTGGTTTAAGCACTCAAAAATCAAACAATGTAATCCCCCATGGCAACAGGTCAAAGAAGAGAAAATATTTAACAATATCAATTGATGCATAAGAGCATGTTTTACAAAATCTAACAACTTATGATTTTTAAATTCTCAGTAAACTATAAATAGACAGGGGACATCCTCAATTTAATGAAGATATCTGTAGAAAAACTATACTTTACATCATGTATAATGGTGAAAGACTGAATGTGCTTCCTCCTTAAATTGAGAACAAGGGAAGAATCCCTACTTTCACCACTGTAACTCAACACAGTACTGGGAGTTCCAACCAACACAATAAGACAGTAAAAGGACATTAAAGACATATAGTTTGGAAAAGAAAATAAAGTTAAACTGTTTCTACTTGCAGATGACATGATGATCTACACAAAAAATCCCAAGATGCCTGGGTGGCTCAGTTAGTTAAGCGTTTGACCTCAGCTCAGGTCATGATCTTACAGTTAGTGAGGTCAAACCCCACATCGGGCTCTGTGGTGACAGCTTGGAACCTAGAGCTTGCTTTCTATCCTCTCTCTCTCTCTCTCTCTCTCTCTCTGTCTCCTGCCCCCCTGCTTGTGCTCTGTCTCACTCTATCTCTGAAAAATAAGTCTAAAAAAGAAGAAAATAAAATCCCAATGATTCTACAAACAAGAAATTTTGAAACTAATAAATGAGCTCAGGAAATTTATAGAACACAAGATTAACATATAAAAATTAACTACATTTTGACAAAATTCTAATAGTTTCTTTTTGCTTTTGTTTTTCTTGCCCCAGGAAAATATCTATAAATAAGTTGCTATGGTCAATATCAAAGAAGTTACTGCCTGTGTTCTCCTCTAGGATTCTGATGGTTTCCTGTCTCACATTTAGGTCTTTCATCCGTTTTGAATTTATTTTTATGTATGGTGTAAGGAAGTGGTCCAGATTCATTCTTTTCCATATTTCTGTCCAGTTTTCCCAAAATCATTTGTTGAGGAGACTATCTTTTTCCTGTTGGATATTCTTTTCTGCTTTGTCAAAGGTTAATTAACTATATAGTTGTGGGCTCCTTCCTGGGTTCTATTCTGCTCTGTTATTGGTTTTTTGTTTTTTTTTTCTGTTCTATTGAATTGTATGTCTATTTTCGTGCCATTACCATACTGTTTTGATCACTACAGCTTTTTAATATTACTTTAAGTCTGGAATTGTGAAACTTCCAGCCTTGCTTTTCTTTTTCACGGTAGCTTTGGTTATTTATGGTCTTTTGAGGTTCCATATAAACTGAAATAAGTCAAAGAAATACAAATCTGTGATTTCACTCATATGTAGAATTTAAGAAACAAAACATGCAAGCAAAGGAGAAAGAAAAGAGAGAGAGAGAAACCAAGAAACAGAGTCTTAACTATAGAGAACAAACTGATAGTTACCAGAGTGGAGTTCGTGGGGGGATGGGTGAAATGGGTGGTGGGGATTAAGGTGTGCAACTGTGTGAGCACTGGGTATTGAATGGAAATATTGAATCATTAAATTGTACACCTGAAACCAATATTACATCGTATTCTAACTAACTGTAACTTAAATAAAAAGTTAAAAAACCCAGTATATTTTTTATAAACTCACAATTAACATATTGAAACTAAAATTAAAAATACAATTTACAGTTGATCAAAAAAAGAAAGAAACATTTAGGTAAAAATCCATCAAAACATATGCAGAACTTATATCCTGAAAATTATAAAATTCTGATAAAAAAACAAAATAAAAATAAATAGAGATGTCTTTGTTCACATCAAATAATTGAACTTCATCAAAATGAAAGCTTTTCCACTGCAAACAACCCTACTAAGATGATGAAAAAACCAGCTACCGACTAGGTGAAAATATTTGCGAAACACATATCTGGTTAAGGACTCAAATCAAAAATATGAAAAAAAAAAACCCTGACATTAAAGAAACAACCAATCCAATTAGAAAATGAGCAAAAGATACATAGAGACATTTCACTAAAGGGAATATTCAGCTGACAAATAAACACAAATAATCACATGAAAAGATGTTCAACATTACTAGGCATTAGGGAAATGTAAATTAAGATCACAATGGCATATCAATAAACATCTATTAGAACAGTTAAAATAAAACATAGTGGCAATAACAAATACTGATGAGGCTATAAAGAAACTGTATATCTCATATACTGCTTGTTGAAATGTGAAGTGTTATAACTACTCTGGAAGAGTTTATAGTTAGTGTCTTAAAAAAACTAAACATAATAAACAACTGCCCTACTTGGTATTAATCCCAGAGACACAAATATCTACACATGAATACTAATGAGCCTGACTCTCTGATGACAGCTTCCAAGTGGGGCTGCTTCCCCACTTTGACTTCCACCCCACATCTAATAAGAACTACTGAGAAAGCCTGGGGGGCTCCCTTATTAGGTCCTGCTGAGAAGATCAGAACCTGAGAGCTGAAGTAAAGGCATACCCAGGGGAGAACAGGAAGACCAAAAGTAAAATAACTAAGCTACACCAGAAACTAATAAAAAGTTCAAAAGTTAACAAACATAATTTAATAAAGTAAAAATCAATAATAGAGACATCTGGTTCTATGAATATCAAGAAAGTGAAATTGGCAAATGTAATTCAACAAAAATTGAGAAGAAAGACTAAATTTGAAAATTGGGATTGAGGAAGGAGGCAAAGACTAGAGTAGAGGCAATATAACATAGAAAAATACAAAATATTACGTATGACTTTATATATACATATTTGACAACCTACAGAAAATGGATGTTCTCCCTGGGAGGGCTGTGGGTGAATGATTTAAAATAACTCAAAGTGAAATAGAAAACTTGAAGACAGGCTAATTAAATTTTGAAGATATTGTAAAGATAGCTAAGGCCAGTAATACAATTTAGCAAATTAAAAAGAGAAAACATTTACTGAATGCGGTGCTAGCTCTCCAGATTGCTGTTTTCTTTGCAAGCCATGCCAGGCCCACAAGGAAGCAACTGTCTAACAGACACGCAGTTGACATTGATCTTGACACTACTTACTGTTGTGTGAGTGTCTTCCAGCAGAAGAAAGTGGAAATAATTTCCAGTGATCAGGGAAACTGAACCACCCTGTTATATCTCCTTTACTGACACTGAATGGTCGTGTCAGTGGGGCTACAAAGAATCAAGTTGCAATGAACCCCACAAACACAGTTTTTGATACCAAATGCCTGATTGGATGTAGATTTCATGATGCTATTGTCCAACCTGATATGAGACAGTGGCCCTTCATGGTGGTGAATGATGCTGGCAGGCCCAAAGTCCAAGAAGAATACAAGGGAGAAACAAAAAGTTTCTATCCAGAGGAGGTGTCCTTTAATGATTTTGACAAAGATAAAGGAAATTGCAGAGGCCTACCTTGGGAAGACTGTTACCAACGCAGCTGTCACAGTACCTGCTTACTTTAATAACTCAGCACCAGGCTACCAGAGATGCTGGGACATGCTGGAACTGTTGCTGGTCTCAGCGAACTTAGAATCCTCAATGAGCCAACTGCTGCTACTATTGCTTATGTCTTAGACAAAAAGTTTGAAGCTGAAAGAAATGTGCTGATCTTTGACTTAAGAGGTGGCACTTTTGATGTGCCCATCTTCACTATTGAAGATGGGATCGTTAGGATCAAATTTATAGCTGGATACACCAACTTAGATGGAGAAGAGTTTGACAACTGAATAGTCAACCATGTTATTGCCGCATTCAATCACAAAAGAAACAAGGACATCAGCAAGTACAAGAGGACAGTCTGTCACCTCCGTTCTGCTTGTGAACATGCTAAGCATACTTTTCTCCAACACCCAGGCCAGTATTGAGATTGATTCTCTGTATGGAGGAATTGAATTCAATACCTCTACTACTCATGCCCAATTTGAAGAATTAAATGTTAACCTGTTCTTTGGCACCCTGGATTCTGTAGAGAAAGCCCTTCATGATGCCAAGCTAAACAAGTCTCAGATCCATGATTTATTGTCCTGGTGTGTGGTTCTACCCATATCCCCAGTGTTCAAAACCGTATATAAAACATCTTCAATGGGAATGAAATAAATAAGAGCATCAACCCTGATGTAGCTGTTGCTTATGGTGTAGCTGTCCAGGAAGCCATCCTTTCTGGAGACAAATATGAAAATGTTAAAGATTTGCTACTGTTGGATGTCACTCCTTTTTCTCTTAGCTTTGAAACTTCTGGAGGAGTCACGACTGTCCTCATCAAGTGCAATACTACCAAACAGATGCAAATCTTCACTAGTACTCTGACAACCAGATGTGCTCATTCAGGAGCTGTTCAATTCAGGTGCTCATTCATCTTTATGAAGGTGAACATGCCATGACTGAGGATAACAGACTGCTTGGCAAGATTGAAGTCACAGGCATACCTCCTGCCCCCTGTGCTGTACCTCAGATTGAAGTCACTTTTGATATTGATGATAATGGTATCCTCAGTGTCTGTGCTGTGGATCAGAGTATGGGAAAAGAGAACAAGTTTACCACCAGTAATGACAAGGGTCATTTGAGCAAGGTAGACATTGAGCGTATGTTCAGGAAGCTGAGAAGTACAAAGCTGAAAATGAGAAGCAGCAGGGCAATGTGTCTTCCAAGAGTTCACTTTAATCTTATACATTGAACATGAAAGCAACTGTTGAAGATGAAAAACTTCAAGGCAAATCAATGATGAGGACAAACAGAAGATTCTTGACAAGTGTAATAAAATCATGAACTGGCTTTATAAGAACCTGACTGCAGAGAAGGAAGAATTCGGACATCATCAGAAAGATGAAGAAAGTCTGCAACCCCATCATTACCAAACTGTTACCATTGGGTCCATTACTTTGGGTCCACCATTGAAGAGGTTGAGTAAGCTAACCTAAGAATAGACCTGGCATTGTTCCACACAAAACATTTGAAGGACCCAAATTTTTAGAAATTCCTTGGCAGTTTTAAAGTCGAGCTGCTCCTGTAAAAAACAAAACAAAACTGGACATTCTTGATACTTGACTACAGAATATGTGTACAGGGGAAAGAAATAAACATTGCACTTTATAAGCACTGTGTTATAAGTGGCAAATATGATGCCTTAAATAGAAATGTACTTAAAAATTAAAAAAAATAAAAAAGGAAAACACAGGCATAAGATAGAAGGTAAAAGCCAACTACCAAAATTTAACTTACATTCCTGAAAAGAACAGCGAGCCCAAAACTACAGGTAAACCAGGGATAGAAGGAAATATCCTTAATCTGATAAACATTTTCTCCAAGAAATCTGAAGAAACATCGTAATTAGTGGCAAAAAACCAGGGCATTCCCATGAGACAGTTTTAAGAAAAAATTTGTTCTTCTACTCATTCGTTTATTTCTACAAATTATTATTGTACTGGAAGCTCTTGCTAATATGTTAAATAAAACCAACCAACCAACCAAACAAACAAACAAACAAACAAAATTTAATATTAGAAAGGAAGAATAAAAACTGTTATTATTTATTTATCTATTTATTTATTTATTTATTATTTTTATTGATATTTATTATTTTATAGATTGTAGGGTAGTTTATTTTAAACATATAAGGTATTCAGTTGAACAATTAATGAACCAATATGAATTCAATTGAAGAGGTTAAATCAAAATTAACACAAACTAATAATAAAATTCCCTATGTAGCCGCAGAAACCAATAATAAAATTATCCAGAAAAGTATTCCCCATTCACACTAGCAAAAAGAAAGACAGGCCATGTGAAAAATAAACCTCATATATATATCAAGATAATTTTAAAAAAGTAATGGATTAAAAAATCCAAACAAACAGAAACCCATACTATGCTTTTGACTGAGAAACGTCTGTATTATGCAAATACTGGTTCTTCTCCACTTAACCTACACATTTGGAAAGTCTCAGACTTTTAGTTCCAAATAGTGGACTGAGCACAGGCATTTATATCTTTTCCCTCTCAAGATTTCATTTAAATGATAGCAAAGTAAGAACATACAAGAAGACACTTGAAAAAGAGAATTTAACTAAGCTTAAGACAGAGAGAAAATAAAGACATGCTCACAGCTTGGGAAAGACACAGAACTGTGAGAAGGTAACAGACTGCCCTGCTCAATTCTGAAGGGTCTTGCATTTGATGGCTATACATCTAGTGGAGGGAATAGAGAGAAGTAAGTTCTGTATGTGGAGCAGTGGCTCTCATCAATACACCATCACCCATAAAAAACACAGACATATAGGAGTCTCAGTAGCTCGACCTATTCTCTCCAGATAGAATTGTGAGAAGTTATAAATAATTTGAACAGTCTGGAGAACTAAAGTGCCTGATTAAGCCATTAGAAGAGGCCTGAGAAAAGCATGAAATATTCTGGTCTTGCCCCTTCCTCCACCCAGTAAAGCTAGCTGGGCCCCAACTTGCTCATTTCAAAGTAAAGGCCTTGAGTAGACAATGTTTAATGAATATTTGCTGAATAACTGACTGACCAAAAGAAAACCAACAAAAACTGACAATAGAGGAAATGTAATTCAGGAGTAGATAATATATTAACATATAAAACAAGGAATCTAGTAGCCTTGGTGAAGTTGGGGATGATATTCCTCCAATAAAACAATAACAGTTATAGAAGTAAGATAGACAAAAGGAAGGAAGGAAGGAAGGGTGAGGGAGGGAAGAAAGAAGGGGGGAGGACAGACTGAAAGAGAGGGAGGAAGAGAGTGAGCTAGAGAGAAAGGAAGAGAGACAGAGAAAGACAAAAAGAAAGGAAGGCAGAGAGAAAGAGAAAGGGAAGGAGGGAGGGAAGGAATGAAGAAACTCTAGAAATTTTTTAAAGTTTATTTATTTATTTATTTATTTGTGTATTTATTTATTTATTTAGAGGGAGGGGGCAGAGAGTGGGAGTGAGTTAGGGAACCCCAGGCAGGTTCCACACTATCAACGTGGACCCACCATAGGGCTGGAAATCAGCAACTGTGAGATCACGACTGTGAGATCACGACCTGAGCCAAAATCAAGAGTCTGACATTAACGGACTGAGCCACCCAGGCACCCCTCTAATAATTTTTAAAAATTCAGTTTCCTATTTGCTGCCCCACCAAAAAAAGTTGGAAGATAAAATGAAGGAAACAAAATATTGAATAAATGAGGAGATAAAATACAGAACAGGTCAATTTTGAGGATGTACGGTGGTCACATAGTTCATTCCTTCTAGTGGAGTTCTGGAATTGTAGAAGAGTGTACCTATAATATGGTCAGATGCACATTCTAGAGAGTACATGTGCACATGAACACACAGCACACATGAATGCATACACACATGCATACACATGTACATACATGCACATGCTCATGTGTGCATACACAGTGCACCTATATACTCATATCTGCATGCATGCATGCATGCATGCACACACACACCTGGTGGCTCCCATGCACACATGCAGCTGCATTGCTAACAGGGCTATTTAATCTGTCCCTACTTTAGATGCCAGATTCCCACTACTGCATGCTCTCAAATCCACCCTGGAATGATGGAAGTGGCAGAGTGTGTGCACTACAGGAGCATGTGCACCCTGATTTCGGGGTGGAGGCACTATGAGTGAGCAAGAGTGAGGACACGTAGGTATGCTCAGCCACATGCGACAAGTGGTTCCTAATGTGGCACCAACGCTCTGCCCCTGATTTAAAAACTAAACTTGATTTCCACATCCACCATTTGGTTACATTTAAGTGGATCATCTGATTGAACCTGAGATCTAGCATCCCCAATTCACTTCCACCCTCCCTCTAAGTCTTTCTGTATTCCCACCAAGTCCAAAGTCACCCAACCTGGCCAAATGGGTGGCTATTGATGTCTCTGGATATCCGTGTCAAAAAACATTAACTTTGACACATCAATGATCCTCAGAAGTTAATTTTTTAATTAATTTATTTAAACTCAAGTTAGTTAACATACACTGTAGTGGTGATTTTAACAGTAGAACCCAGTGATAAATCACTTACACATAACACCCAACAAATGCCCATCATCCTTAATGTCCATCTCCCATTTACCCCATCTCCCCACCAGACTCCCCTCCAGCAACCCACAGTTTGTTTTCCATATTTAAGAGTCTCTTATGGTTTTCCTCCCTCTCTGCTTTTATTTTATTTCTCCTTCTCTTCCCCTATGTTCATCTGTTGTGTTTCTTAAATTCCACATATGAAGTGAAATTATATATTTGTTTTTCTTTGACTGACATATCACTTAACATAATACATTCTAGTTCCAACCACATTGTTACAAATGGCAAGATTTCATTCTTTTTTATTGCCTAGCAATATTTAATTGCATATATATACCACATCTTCTTTATCCATTCATCTGTAGTTGATGTTTGGGCTCTTTCCATAATTTGGCTATTGTTGATAGCACTACTATAAACATCTGGGTGCATGTGCCCCATCAAATCAGCATTTTTGTATCTTTTAGATAAACTCCTAGTAGTAGAACTGCTAGGTTTTTGGGTAGTTGCATTTTTAATTTTTTGAGGAACCTCCATACTATTTTCCAGAGCAGCTGCACCAGTTTGCATTCCCACCAACAATGCAAAAGGGTTACCCTTTCTCTGCATCTTTGGCAACACCTGCTGTTTCCTGAGTTGTTAATTTTAGCCATTAAGCTACATGTGAGAGGAGTTAAAACCATAAACTTCTGAAAGAAGACACAAGAAAAAGTCTTTATGGTCTTGGGGATAAGCTAAAATTTCTTAGAAAAAGTGTGGAACACATTCACCAAAGGAAAAAAAATTACTTCATCAAAACTTAAAATTTTACTTGTCAAGTACACCATTTAAAAACCAAAAAGACAGGCATAGACTGAAAAAAACATGTATGCAATAAATATACCTAACAAAACTTTTATTCAGAATATGTTAAAATGTGCAAAACTCAATGAAAACATACAACTGAATACAAAAAATAAAGAAGAACTTGGGCACTTTTCAGAAGAAAATATCTGTAAGGCTAATAAACATATGGTGAGATGTTCAAATGCATTAATCCGTTATCAGAGAAATGGAAAACAAAATAACACCAAAAAAAATGTGCTGTGGCATATCACTACACACACAATGGAATGGCCAAAATTGAGACTACAGATGATCCAAATGTTGGGAATGGGACAAATGAACCTCTCATACACTGCTTTTCAGATTGTAAAATGTTCAACAACTCTGGGAAACTGGCACTTTCAAATCAAGCGTAACCAATTCTTTTTTAAAAAATTTTTAATGTTTATTTTTGAGAGACAGAGAGACAGAGCATGAGCAGGGGAAGGGCAGAGAGAGAAGGAGACACAGAATCCAAAGGAGGCTCCAGGCTCTGAGCTGTCAGCACAGAGCCCGACCCGGGGCTCAAACTCACGAACCCCTAGATCATGACCTGAGCCAGAAGTCGGCTGCTTAACTGACTGAGCCACGCAGGTGCCCCAAGTTCAACCAATTCTTACCCTATGTCCTCACAATCCACTTCTAGATTAATACCTATATTAGTTTTCTAGGGCTTCCACTACAAAGTATGACAAATTGGGTGGCATAAACAGAAACGTATTGTTTCAGAGTTCGGGATGCCTGAGTCTTGGATCAAGATATTGACAGGGCCACACTCCCTCTAAGGGCATAACAGAAAGAGCTCTTCAGGCTCCATCCTGGTTTTTGGTGGTTCCTCGGCTTATAGCATTCTCCACTCTTCTCATGGCATTCTCCCTGTGTGCGTACCTGTTTCCAGCCCCCCTTTTATAAGGACACCAGACATATGGGTTTAGGCACTACTCTGCTCCAGTTATGACCTTATCCAAATGAACTATAAATTCAGCAATACTATTTTCAAATAAGGTTACATTCTGAGATACTGGGGGTTAGGACTCCAATGATATGAATTTTGGGAAACAATCTAAGCCATAGCAATACCCAACAGAAGTAAATGCATACGTTCACCAAAAGTCATATTTAAGACTGTTTATAGCAGTTTAATACACAATAGTCAAAACTGAAAATAATGTCCAACAAAGAATGGACCAATAAAATATCATGTATTTATACAATGGAGTATCAACTGATGATTAAAACAAGAAAACAAAATGATTACTACATTTAACAATAGGGGCGACTTTCAGGAACATTATACGTAGCACTCCTTGTCTATGGGGGGTTCCTTCCGAGATGAAGACCCCTAGTGGATGCCTGAAACTGCAGATAGTGCCAAACTCTGCATATACTATGTTTTTCCTATACATACCTACTTATGATAAAGTTTAATTTGTAAATTAGGAACTTTAATAAAAGTATGTGAATGTGGTCTCCTCTCTCTCATTCCCTCTCTCTTCCTATCTCTCAAAATATCTTATTTTCTTGTACTCACCCTTCTTATTCTGATTATGTAAGATAATAAAATGCCTGTGTGATGGAATGATATGAAGTGAATGGCATAGGCATTGTGACATGGGTTGAAGCCACTATTGACCTTCTGACAACACTCAGAGGGAAGATCCTCTCCTTCTGGACCATGGTTGACCTCAGGTAACTGAAACCATGGAAAGAAAAACCGTGGCTAAGAGGGAACGATTGTATAGATCAAAACAAGTTAGACATAAGAATCATACATCCTGATTCTTCTTATATAAAATATGTATAAACTATAAATGTTTTTTAGTGTTTTATTTATTTTTGAGAGAGAGTACATGAGCAAGGTAGGGGTGGAGAGTGAGAGAGGGACAGAGAATCCAAAGCAGGCTCTGTGCTGACAGCAGCAAGCCCAATGTGGGGCTCAAACTCACAAACCATGAGACCATGACCTGAGCCAAAGCCAGATGTTCACCAAACTGAGCCACCCAGGTGCCCCTGAACTATATAAACTTTTATATCAACAATCACAGGTTGATGGAACCTGTGAAGTGAGGACCCATACCGTGGAAGTGGTGTGACCATGAAAATTAACAGGGGAGATGCATGGGGGAACTTTGTGGGTAAAGGAAACATTCTGTCTTCATCTGGGAACTGGTCACTCTCTCCAAAGAATATGCAAAATTAGTCAAGATGTGATTGAAATGTATGTATTTTACTCTGTATATGATATCTAGGAAAGGCTTTAAGAAAAAAAGATAACAAAAACTATCCAGAAGGACTGGCATGCTTTAACACAGAGTGTGCTATATTGATAAAATTTTGCTAAAATTCTTGCTAAAACAAAAAATAGTTTATTTGGAGAATGCTTAATAAAATCTACCTAGAAGGGGCTGGTTAATCCAAAGCCTCCAAGTCTAGCTGGCATAAACCTGGGGACACATTGTCTTATGTGTTAATGCTGCAGGCTCAGAACAAACAGAGTCTGGTGATTGTATAGCTAACTGCATCATCTCCTAAGTGCCTACTTTTATTTCATGCTTCTGAATAGTATAAACAAAGACAGGAAGGAGGGCGAGGAGGAGGGTAAGGGAGAAAGAGAGAAAAGAGGAAATTAAAAAGAAAGACATAGATATAATTTTTTTTTTCCTGAATACCTCAGGAGACACATTGACACACAAGAGATAGCCCAGAGAACCAGGTCATATCAGTTGGTTTTTCAGGAAAGCAAATTTTGGGGCTTTCACCCAAAATAAAACCATCTGCAGTATTTACAGAACTGTGAAATAATTGACCTTAATATTGATGATGCTTGAATTCCCAATTCTCTGTGTTTCCTGTTTGAGAAAACAAGAGTATGGCTGTATATATTTTTAAAGAGTACTCTTATGCCACACACAGAGGCATTTGAATCCCATAAATAGGATTTCAAATGTGGGATTGTGGAGTCCCCTTAGCCAACCCATCCCTTGGCCACTCAAACTGAGATTCAAACCACCGACCCATAGGTCCTAGTTAAGTCACTTGTAGCTAGTGACACTTTATCATGATTGTTCTGGTTTTCCTATTTGTCCCTCTTCACCTCTAGAACAATTCTCCACCCCTCCCTTCCTGATCTGTATCTCTGGAAGCTGATACACAGAGACTTTTATTATTATTATTATTATTATTATTATTTGCCTCCATAGAAGCATTTTTCTGACCTCTGCACTTGGTCAGTGTCTCTTTTCATTCAAGAGTAGGTTCCACATGACAAGGATTATGCTTATTTCATTTTCTACTCTATGTCCAAGGCCTAGAACAACAATGCTTAGGTTATAGTAAACACTTAAATATTTTGGGGTGCCTGGGTGGCTGAGTCAGTTAAGCTTCCGACTTTGGCTCAGGTCATGATCTCATGGTTCGTGGGTTCAAGCCCTGCATGGGGCTCTGTGTTGACAGCTAGCTCAGAGTCTGGGGCCTGTCTTCTGATTCTGTGTCTCCCTGTCTCTCTGACCCTCCCCTGCTCACACTGTGTGTGTGTCTCTCTCTCCAAAATAAAAATAAAACACTAAATTAAAAAAAAATTGTTGAATGTTGAAGAATGGATAAATAAATGAGGATGTAAGTGAAAAAGCAGCAATGTATTTTTTTGAGCCAATTCTACTGGTGAAACAGGAAATAAATCCACTTCTTTATACCCAATTTATAGTTATGTGAAAAGCTAATTTAAAAAGCAAGGCAGAAATAATAAATGCAAAAGCAATGAGGGAAATAGAAAATCACCATTAGAACAACACAGTAATAATTGCTCCAGGCAATTGATGAATGCTAAAATTAGTGGGTGGTGCATTAAGAGAAACAGGAGGTTGTATAGCCTTAAAGTATCTCCTGAAAAATATTTAATTACTGTGCTGGCTTTCACATACATTTAGAAATTCTTTGATACTACTCCTACAAGGTAAAGCTCATTTCACTTCCTGTTGAGTGTGGGCAAAAGTAGTTTGTTGCTACTAATGGACAGAACAGAATCTCTCAGCCCTCACTTTATCTGTTTCAGGGGCTACTCTGTGCAATATAAGATGTTCAGAGGCATTTCTCGCTTCTACCCACTAGATGCCAATGGTATAGCCCTCTCCCATCTGTGGCAACTAAATATGTCTCTAGACATTACTGAGTATTTTCTGGGGGCACAAAACCACCCCTGATTGAGAATTGGTGAGATAGAGTATAGAAAGGGAAAAACCTGGGGGAAAAAAACACCCAAACCCAACAATTAACATTAATATCACCAGTGACAAATTGTGTTGACATCATGTACTCCCTGATATAATGAGATGAGAAAGGTAAACAGTCTGAAATCAGAAAATATCAGACAAATCCAAATTGAGGCATGCTATGCAAATATATCTGACAAGTACTCTTCAAAAAATGGCAAGGTCATGAAAAAAACAGGAAAAACAGGGGAAAAATTACAGATTGGAAAAAACTAAAGAGACACAATGATTAAATACAACATGGTGTCCTGGATTGGATCATGTAACAGAATAATATATATTAGTGCAAAAATTGGTGAAATCTGAATAAGTCTGTAGTTCAGGTAATAGTATTATACTGATGTAAGTTTATTAGTTTTGATAAATGTACCACAGTTAGATAAGATGCTAATATAAGGGAAGGAAGCATATACTAGAACTGTCTGTATTACATTCACAATCCTTCTGTCAATCTGAAATTATTATAAATTAAGGTAAATGATGAAAAAAACAAGTAAGCTAGTGAGTACTAATTGTAAATGAGTGGTAGAGAACACCGTTCAATCTTTCTCTCTCTCAATATGCTCCTTACCTCAACTTATTTCCCTGGACCTATATTTCCAGTACCCTTTGCCAGTCCAAATTCATAATTCAGCTTATACTTTGAGTGACTTCTGGGTTCTATATATTATTCCAGTTCCACGACAGCCTCACTCACTAGGTAAACAAGATGATAAAATTTCGAAGCCTCGGGCTGAGACAAATAGCTTGAGCAAAGTTTCCTCTAACTCAAGTACAATTGATGGAAATCTCTTGGAAGCAAATTACTTCCATTTATCCCCAATTTCACTGTCTTTTCTAATGCCTAGCTGATGCTGCAGGCCTTCTGACAATGGAGTCTCATTTGGTGGAAAGGCTTATGTTGCTTTGAATTTTCTCCTCAGTGATACAATTTGTGGACAGGCTGCATAATGAGATCGCCTGAATTATGAGGAGCAATAAGCTTTTCTAACTGAAAAGCTGTCTCTCCCATAATGGAAATACAGGAAGTATCACTAAAGCAAGGTGAGGGGTGGGGAAGTGCACCGTAGTTTCAGTAAGGGCAACGAATATCTAATAAAGCTATACTCACTTTGACAGAAAAAATACTAGCCATGATTCCAAAACCTCCACTTAATTCCCAAAAAATTATGCACACAGGGGTACCTTGATTGGTCTTCTCTAGTGCTCTGGTCTGGATCATATGTGGACCTTATGGAAACTTAAATTCGATATTTTTCCTCAAGTCCTTGCTAGAGGAAATTTGAATAACGTGTTCACAGGTTGCCAGTGCTCCTCAGCCCCAGCCCAAAGTCCGTTATGAGCAGAAGAGTATAATCATTTTTGTTCCACACTTTACTATGTCTCCTTGAACATAACTGAGTTTAGAGAACCACTGACCTCTCTCTTAGGAGCCTTGTGGAGGAAAGATAGGTGTATAGCCAACATTTTCTGCCTGGCAATCTTCAACAAAAGGGTTCTATGGGCTGTCAATGAACTCATGAAGTCATTAGTCCAATGGATGGCTGACACACACATGTAGGAGACCTGTGAGTTTGGTCCATCACATTTGGGTATGTGAATGTTTAAATCCTGGATTTTTCCAACTATAAAATAATACTGACTTATTTTTTATAGAAAAAGAAATATATTTTTTATAGAAAAGAAGAAGATAAATTTAAAAATAAAATTAAAATTAACTATAATCTCAAGTCTAAACATGAAATAGATCCCAGTCAGAAGCCATTAAGGAAAAAGGGCATGAGATTTGATTTCATAAATATTAAAAATTTGGGTACTGACAAAGGCATCATATAAATCATTTAGTGACAATGTGGGAAAAAATAGTGAAAATTTATGTGATGAACAAATAATTAATATTCATAATATGTAGAGAGTCCCTATATATCAATGAAAAAAGAAAAATCAGTAAGTTTGGTAGCAGATATGAAGAAGCAATTTACATATTAAAAACATAAATGTTCAATAAACATTTAAAAGTATAAATTTATAAATAATCAAAAATTTTAAGTAAAATAAATATTTACATAAAAATTTAAACTACAGTGGGAATTTTTTCTTGACACAAAAGACAAAAACTAAAAAGAATACTGGTATCAATGTAGTACTAGCAGAAAAATTAGAGCTATTAACTATTTTTAGCAGAAGTGTAGATCTGTTTAAATCAAAAGTGATATACTCTGTACAAAACTAAATTTATACAAATATCTTGAAGACAGTTTGACAAATCAATCAAAACTTAAAATTTGCATGTCTGTTACATTCAGCATTTCTACCTTCACCAAGGATCCTTACAGATATATTTACACGAATATGGAAAAATGATAATAAAATCAACACCAAATAAAGCCATGGGACTTACAAAAAGAATATATATATATATAAATAAATTTGAAACAGTGCCTGATATTACGTAAATATATCTTGTAAATAACTATTTTTTGTTTTCACAAAGATGTTAATTTTAGTGAGGATTATAGGAATCAACAAAAATAAAATCTGTTTCTCAGACGAGAATAGTTAAAAAATCACACTACATCCATATTGGCATGATTGGTGATCTATAGGTATTTGTCGAACAAATGATTACTTCTGGTTCTCTTTGGACATTTGACTTTATAATGTGGTTTTCTGCAAACGCTGGATGATTCTTGAATGTCTGCTGGTCTTTGCATTAAAGCAACAGTATTCACTCGCCTTTTGCCTCTGCCGCAGCCTGCCTTTGGACATTGCTAGGGAAGCACAGGAGGGGAGCCAGAAACTATCTGCTGGATGTGGGGACTTCCCTGACCTCAGAGTGGTTCCAGCTACCTGAGTCATAATTCTGACTCCCCAAACCCACAGAAAACACCCTAGTGCTCTATGGAGCAGGTGCAGTGACCCCCAGATTCTCTACAGAAGATAACAGTTACTCTCAGGGTTACCTATTCTACCCCTCATATTTATCAGTTATCACTGCCACTGGCTCTATATTTTTGCCTATAATTTCTGTCACTTCTGTATCTCACTCTTTACATGTTGGATTGTATATTCCTATGGATGTTTTGCCATATATAGGATTTGATTTGTTTCTTATTTTTCATGTTTTGTTCACCGGAGGCATGCTTCCCCCCCCACCCCACCCCCGAGCTATCACTGATTCACTGATTCCAAGTGCTGGGGTAAAAAAGGAAAGAAGGCTTTTTTAAGGATGGCTGAATAGCATTTGTGGAATGTAGGTCTGGTCTTAGGGCAATTTCACATCTATCTATTATCATATCTCTGGCAATATCTATTGATTATCAAAGTTTAGTCCAGGAAACCTTAAGAGTCCCCTAAATCCTTTCAATGGATCCATGAATTCAAAATCATTTTTAACGTAGTGCCAAAGAGGTGTTTTTAAAATATTTTTTTCACTGCCATTCTCTCACTACTGTACCATAGAGTCTTCTAGAGGCTAAAAGACATGTGATATTATCATAAATTGCATGCAGTACAAGTAAAATTCAGCTATCTCCTAGTAAGCCAGATGTTAGAAATATTTGCAAAATGGTGAAGCAGTGCCAATTTTCTCACTACTTTTTTTCTTTTGAAGAACATTTT